>WNGS01163555.1:17689108-17705776 GCA_020271785.1 Procambarus virginalis
GTGGCCCAGTCATGTATACCGGACACTATGTATCACCTGGGTGTGGCCCAGTCATGTATACCGGACACTGTGTATCTCCTGGATGTGGCCCAGTCATGTATACCGGACACTGTGTATCTCCTGGATGTGGCCCAGTCATGTATACCGGACACTGTGTATCTCCTGGGTGTGACCCAGTCATGTATACAGGACACTATGTATCTCCTGGGTGTGGTCCAGTCATGTATACAGGACACTGTGTATCACCCGGGTGTGGTCCAGTCACCAAGAGCATATACATTTAACATTGTTATTTTCTTAAATCATGGGAGATTGGAACACCTTAGTGGCACTCTAGAGAAGGTTCGAGTTTCAGTTAGGCAGCAGTTAGGTAGTTTTAAGATCCTTTCTTATTGTGGGCGTCCATGACCTGGTTAGTAGGTCAACGGTCTCCTATTTTGACGTCCCAGTTCGAACCTCCGATGGTCCAAGTCAATTAAATGTTATTACCCAGGTTATTAGTGCTTCGTCTGACTGGTGCTTGGTCCAGGTCCTCACTAACCCAACATTTTCCTTGAGCGAGACCTCAAGTTATCGACACCCGGCCTCCAGTCATTAATATCAATCCAAAAGTTATCAATATCTGTCCAATAGAGATGAATGCCCGACCTGGAGAGCCCAATACATGTGATCAGTTCTCTACGAAGAGCGTTCAATACCGGCGAGATAAGATAAAATAATTATCAGGAGAAAGCACTAAGTCATTACAATTATGTAGCACTTGGGAGAGATAAGGAGATAAGTTTTCAGTGTAGAACGGAGCGAAGGAATGGTGCCCAACCGTTGGACGGTCGGGCACTGAATGCTGACCTGCAAAAAGCGAGACCCGGCCAATGGAGATTAATACCCGGTCAAGAGTGATCAATATCCGGCCAATAGAGATCAATGCCCGGGCAAGATTCCATGGTCCAGCCACGGGAGATTACTGGGAGGGAAATAATCCCTCGACCGCCAGTTTCCTCCTTATATAAGACATTAGAGATGCCATCTCCAGCAGCACAAAGCATCAGCACGTCTTTTGGGAGAGTGGGAGAGGGCGAGGGTCGCCTGCTGAGGAGGCGAGAGGGAAGGTGTAGGTGTTGAAGAGAGAGTGCAGAGGAGGAGGAGAAGAAAGGGTGGGAAGAAGGTCTGGGGATGAGAAGAGAGGGGCAGGAGAGAGGAGAGCAGAAAGGGAGGCGAGGTGGTCTGTGTCAGGGGTTGAGAAGAGAGGGAGAGGTGGACTATTCAATTGTGGAGGAGAAAGATAAAAACAAGGATGCTGACGGTGAGATAAAAGTAAAGAAGAGAGGGAATGGGAGAACTGAGAAAAACAAGGAAGGCGAAGGAGCTGAGCGGCGAGAGGCAAATATAAGAAAAAGGTGGGTATAAAGACGGAAAAAAGGATGGGGAGGAGGAGGAGGAGGATAAGGGGAACAGGAGAAGAAGAAGAATCGACTTTTACATGCATCAGGACGATGGTGAATGTCAGTAGGAACTTTATGAGCCATGAACACGTCCATATTACCCACGGTGCTATGGGACACGACGAGGACATCAACGGTGAGGACATCAACGGTGAGGGACATCAACGGTGAGGACATCAACGGTGAGGGCATCAACGGTGAGGGACATCAACAGTGAGGGCATCAGCGGTGAGGGACATCAACGGTGAGGGCATCAATGAGGAGGACACCAACACGAGCATCAATGACAAAGACATCAACAACGAGGGCATCAATGAGGAGGACACCAACACGAGCATCAATGACAAGGACACTAACAACAAGGACATCAACACGAGCATCAATGACAAGGACACTAACAACAAGGACACTAACAACAAGGACACTAACAACAAGGACACCAACACGAGCATCAATGACAAGGACACCAACAACGAGGGCATCAATGACAAGGACACCAACAACGAGAGCATCAATGAGGAGGACACCAACACGAGCATCAATGACAAGGACACTAACAACAAGGACATCAACACGAGCATCAATGACAAGGACACTAACAACAAGGACATCAACACGAACATCAATGACAAGGAGGTATCATCAACGAGGTGGTATCAACGGCAATAATATAATAATTTACTGAAAACTTCTACAAACTGGAAAAAAGAAAATCTTAATTTTGAAAAATAAGTCAGAACACAAAATAAAAACGCACTAAGAATTTTGATAAGGTGAAAAATCTTAAATTAAAAATTCCCCTGAAAACGGTAATTAGCGTATGTACAAAACTTCTTGTAAAGTTTCTAATGAATTCCATAAGGGACTAACTAATAAATAATTAGAGCAGAGAATAGCACATCATGAATATTGTATAATGACTGGAGAATGGTGAGGCATTGTCTTCATGTCAAAGATTCAAGCCATCCAGTTGACAGGATTAATTCTCAAAATATTATTGTATTTAAAACTATTATTGAAAGAAATATGATTAAAGTCTGTTGTATTATAAGTCGTTAACAATACGATCTAAATATAACCCCAGTACTATATAAATTAGTAAGTTCATAACTGATTTTTTGTATTTATAGACATACAAGAGTTCGTACATGCTTGTACAGCCACTATCACGCGAGGCGTTTCGGGCAGGTCCTTAATCCTATGTTCCCTGGAATACTACCCGCCAAATGGTTTAACAACCAGGTACCTATTTTACTGTTGGGTGAACAGAGGCTACAGTTAAAGAATGACGCCCAGTAAATCCTCCCCGGCCAGGATACGAACCCAGGACAAAGCGCTCGCGAAATGCCAGGCGAGTGTTGTACCAACTACACCACCGAGGACTGTTAAACCAGTCCCCGGCGGTGTGGTATATCATAAAAATAAATTGTATAAGCAGTTATCTAACGTTATTGATTGGTCAAGTGATGTCATCTCTTATGGTCATGTGATGCCATGAGTTGTTAGTCTTAGTCCTGGAGGTTTTATCTCATTTTTATCTTGAACTTCTTTTCAATTGCATTGTTTAATTCCCGGCATCTCGCTAATTCTTGCCTTGACCATTTGGATTGACTCATATATTTATCTGTCTTGTATCTTTCCCCTCCTTGTTCTCTACTCTTTCGTCTTCTTTTTCTTACATCCACCATTTTCTCTCTTTCATTTTGTTTCATGTTCGTTTTCCTCCTTCTGCATCTCCCTCTCAATCCTTACACTCCCTCACCTTTCTCTCCATCCCTCCCTCTTTTTTTTCTCTCTCCCCTTTTACTCCCTCTGCCTCTCTCTTTGTCTATCAATCGAAGGTTAAGAAGCGGGACTCAAGAGCTACAAATCAACCTACGCACACACACACAAGTTTCAAGCACGTGTATATGTTGTAAACATTTACACACACAATAGCAAACATGAAAACATTAAGGAAAACACAAACTCCAAACACCTTCCCTCGACGGCCCTTTCAGACGACCATCACGCTACATCAATCCCCAAACACATTCTGAGGCGCCCCAGTACTATCGACGCGAGGCATCCACCCCACTGAATATTACACAAGCAACAGAAGCACAATGTGTACACACAGCTCAAAGTATGCTACAAGGGAGAAGAATGGTGGAGGGGTTGATGGAGAGGTGGAGGGGTTGATGGAGGGGTGGAGGGGTTGATGGAGAGGTGGAGGGGCTGATGGAAAGGTGGAGGGGCTGATGGAGAGGTGGAGGGGCTGATGGAGAGGTGGAGGGGCTGATGGAGAGGTGGAGGGGCTGATGGAGAGGTGGAGGGGCTGATGGAGAGGTGGAGGGGTTGATGGAGAGGTGGAGGGGCTGATGGAAAGGTGGAGGGGCTGATGGAGAGGTGGAGGGGCTGATGGAGAGGTGGAGGGGCTGATGGAGAGGTGGAGGGGCTGATGGAGAGGTGGAGGGGCTGATGGAGAGGTGGAGGGGTTGATGGAAAGGTGGAGGGGCTGATGGAGAGGTGGAGGGGCTGATGGAGAGGTGGAGGGGCTGATGGAGAGGTGGAGGGGCTGATGGAGAGGTGGAGGGGCTGATGGAGAGGTGGAGGGGTTGATGGAGAGGTGGAGGGGTTGATGGAGAGGTGGAGGGGCTGATGGAGAGGTGGAGGGGTTGATGGAGAGGTGGAGGGGTTGATGGAGAGGTGGAGGGGCTGATGGAGAGGTGGAGGGGTTGATGGAGAGGTGGAGGGGTTGATGGAGAGGTGGAGGGGTTGATGGAGAGGTGGAGGGGCTGATGGAGAGGTGGAGGGGTTGATGGAGAGGTGGAGGGGTTGATGGAGAGGTGGAGGGGTTGATGGAGAGGTGGAGGAGGTTTTTAATATTGGAGTATTGGGAGGATGGGTCCAGACTTGCGGAGGGAAGGACGGTATGGGTGAGAGAGAATGGAAGGTACTGTGTGTCCACGTCCAGCTTGATATTATAACATATATTGTGACTTCCAAACCCAATATTTCCCGGTTGCAAGTCTCTCTTCTTTCTCTTTCTCTCACATTGCGGATCTTGCTTGAAGACAAAGGCAGAGGAGACTGCATAATAAGGAGACGGAGCCCCCCGTTCTCTTTATGAAGAAGTTTTGTGTCGTAAGTTTCAATAACATTTAAACTTTTGAGAGATCATAAACTGCACTAGAAAAGATGGGAATCAACTCTGTAAACAATAAGCTATAGTGCGGAAGACGTTCTTCGGTCGTTTAAGTGGAAATCAATGTGAATATTGTGACTGTGCTTACATAAGGAAATTAGGCAACATATCTAGATGTTCTGACATGCAAATGTAAATAAACAGAATGAAGCATCGTGCAATGAGTTAACTTTCAACATTAGGTTTAATGAAGGTTGAGAATTGTGCACTAATGCTCGAGACTAATCTTCAAAGTGTTCCAGCTGTAGTCGTAAGAAGTACAGGGAGATTCTCCAGCTTCACAAAATTTGTTTATAATTCACATTTCAAGCCAAGCAAACTGACCAAAGCAGTAAAATACACATTTATTATATCAACTACCCTTTGCCTAAAAGGTTAAGTAAATTTTACCGAAGTATATACGATTACCAGTTTAAAATGTTCACAAAAACACACATTAGGACAGAACCCGATCAAATCCTTGTAGATACAGTTTACAGTATAGACCCGTTAATCTGATTAAACAATGGAATTTATTGAGTGGGAATATTTTTAAATTCTGGCCTTTATACATAGATTTGTGGGCTTACGAAAGGTAAAGTTAGAGACGCTGTATATCATAATGACATTAGTGGGCTAATTTCCAGTCTAACTCTAGCAGTGGGTTAACATCTGTATATCCTGGAACACACCTAGTGAGAGCTTCTTTGTTGCCTCCTTAGAGACGAACCTGTACCTATTGGCTGACCGTTCTGGACGAACCTGTACCTATTGGCTGCCCGTGCTGGACGAACCTGTACCTATTGGCTGCCCGTACTGGACGAACATGTACCTATTGGCTGCCCGTACTGGACGAACATGTACCTATTGGCTGCCCGTGCTGGACGAACCTGTACCTATTGGCTGCCCGTGCTGGACGAACCTGTACCTATTGGCTGCCCGTACTGGACGAACATGTACCTATTGGCTTCCCGTTTTGGACGAACGTGTACCTATTGGCTTCCCGTTTTGGACGAACGTGTACCTATTGGCTTCCCGTTTTGGACGAACGTGTACCTATTTAAACTAAGTATCCCTGACGCCCGATCGATGACTGAGAGAAGAAAGTAGGATAAAGGAGCAAATAAAGAACAGATACAAACACACAAAACAGATACAGAAGCAAGAGGAAATACATAAACACCGTCAAGCCCAAGCGTTACGACACACACACACACTCACACACATAAACGGCTGTTTGTGTTGTAATAACAGTCACAATGCTGCGGTTACCTTATGTGCCTGCTGGCTTAAGTCTAAGTTTAAACAACATTAATCAACGTAGGACCAACGTCGTCAGCGTTGATTTAATCATACATCAACGTTGTTTGCACAAATTTGCCGTGGGAGATGGGACGAAATTTTCCACTTTGCTAACGCGGGCACAAGTCCAGCAGGTGTCAGCCTGGGTACGAGGAACACAACACCCTCAGACCAACCTCTCCTCTTACAATGAACGTCGCATTTCAACTGTATGCGTTAACTAAGGCCAAAAACTGTCGTGCTGGAAAATGGAAGCGGCTCGCGAAAGTGACGCATTGTCCAGTTTTCTGTTTTAGGTTCTCTGGTAGGTTAGGTGAGGACTTTAAACAGTCCGTTTTCTTGACGTTGGCAAACCTTAGGAGGACCACTATGTGTACTGAAGCTATCCCAGAGTGTGAGCTATATCTATGAATGGCGTTGAGTCAGCGTGGACTTAACGCTGCTCGTGGATAGTGTGGCCACGGGGATGTTATTAATAGTTACAACAAATAAAAACTTCTCAAAATTTTTATCCAATTCTTACTAATAAATTTATGACCCGCGGAACAGTCGCTTTTGAAGGATGTCGACGACTGTCAGGAGAGCTAAGCAGATTTGCTCAGACCTCTCGTCGCTGATGTCTGCAGAGCAGCGTGGGGAGGGTACGGCTGGTGCAGCGTGGGGAGGGTACGGCTGGTGCAGGGTGGGGAGGGTACGGCTGGTGCAGCGTGGGGAGGGTACGGCTGGTGCAGGGTGGGGAGGGTACGGCTGGTGCAGGGTGGGGAGGGTACGGCTGGTGCAGCGTGGGGAGGGTACGGCTGGTGCAGGGTGGGGAGGGTACGGCTGGTGCAGCGTGGGGAGGGTACGGCTGGTGCAGGGTGGGGAGGGTACGGCTGGTGCAGCGTGGGGAGGGTACGGCTGGTGCAGCGTAAAAAACACTGGTTTGTCTATCGAGAAACGTACGCACCCAAGCAACCTTCCTAACCACTCCTAGCTGATGCCTAGGACGATATAATGACGGGCTTCACTTAGTACTAATGTGGCCACAATATTGGCGCCACAGTGGCCACAATATTGAACAGTGGCCACAATATTGGCGCCACAGTGGCCACAATATTGAACAGTGGCCACAATATTGGCGCCACATGGCCACAATATTGGCGCCACAGTGGCCACAATATTGGCGCCACAGTGGCCACAATATTGAACAGTGGCCACAATATTGGCGCCACAGTGGCCACAATATTGAACAGTGGCCACAATATTCAACAGTGGCCACAATATTGGCGCCACAGTGGCCACAATATTCAACAGTGACGCTGCTGTTGTTTCAATTCAACAATTGGCGCTGTTTTTAGATGGTGTGGCCAGTGGGCAGCGGATTGGACGAACCCGTTGAAAATGCGACGTATTAACTTGCGAGGAAGAGAGGGGGGGGGGTGTTGGAGGATGGTGGCAGCAGTCACTTGTCACCTGGAGGAGGTACACAGAGCCTGCCTATAGTTCAACAGAATTAAGTACCGTGAACACAATGTTTTATGGCTATATAAGCATGAAGGACGACGGGCCTGTATTCCCTAAGGAAAACATGCTCGAGTAACGATGATACATACTACGTTGTTTGCTTAACATGTGTCTATTGCCACCGCTCTTCTCCCCTAACTGCTGCAGGGACTCAACAGCCTACTGAATGCAGTAAGCCTACATTCAGTAGGCTTACTGAACCAGCTTAAACATATTAAAATGTCGGCGATATTTTTTTTTTTTTTACGCTGGTTGTGTTCTCAGAAACTTTCCTAGTAGAAAGCAATCCAGACTTATTAAGGTAAACAAAGCAACCGGATAAACGGATCTGCTGATGTAATACTCGGATACACAGAAACAAAAGGAGGTGTTCACGGTCCAAATCCTACATCCGAACAACAGAGAATGAGAACTCTGCCGCTGAAATGAGATCCGGAACTGAAGCAGACAAACAGATACTGCGAATAAAACCACGTGTTTAAACACAACATTTGGATATATTGAGGCTTAAATACCTATTGTAAAGATTATAAATATGTTTAGTAACACACCATTCANGGGTGTGCCCGGGGCCAAGGATGTGGTGTGCCCGGGGCCAAGGATGGGGTGTGCCGGGGCCAAGGATGGGGTGTGCCCGGGGCAAGGATGTGGTGTGCCCGGGCCAAGGATGTGGTGTGCCCGGGGCCAAGGATGGGGTGTGACGGGGCCAAGGATGTGGTGTGCCCGGGGCCAAGGATGTGGTGTGCCCGGGGCCAAGGATGGGGTGTGCCCGGGGCCAAGGATGTGGTGTGCCCGGGGCCAAGGATGGGTGTGCCGGGGCCAAGGATGGGGTGTGCCCGGGCCAGGATGGGGTGTGCCGGGGCCAAGGATGGGGCCCAGCCATATCCCTTATGGATTAGCTCACGTTCGGAAGTTAGTAAAGTAGCGGAAGTTGGAGAAATTTACGAACTCTGTGAATTAATTCTGAAGCATATTTTCTGAACCAGAAGATTGGAGTCAAACCTCGGCTCGTAGACGGGTCGAGTAATCAAAATAGTTCTTGACATCTCAGAGAAATAAGATTTTTTAACTCAGCTTGATTAACTTTAGAAATATTTATCTGCTGACTTCACTCTTGACTTTATTTTGTATTTAACTGTTGATTGATTCAAATAAATTTATGTTAAGTTATATTGCGATATAGGGATTCGCTGTCCATACACACGGCTGATTGGACAGCGCTCGGGATTCGTAGTCTTAAGGGTCCGGGTTCGATCCCCGGCGCAGGCGGAAAAAAATGGACAGAGTTTATTTCACCCCTGATGCCGCTGTTCACCTAGCAGTAAATAGGTACCTGGGAGTTAGACAGCTGTTACGGGTTGCTTGCTGGGTGTGTGGTGTGTGTGAAAAAAAGAAAAAAATCAGTTGATTAAGAGTTGAAAGGCGGGCCCAAAGAGCTAGAGCTCAACCTCCGCAAGCACAAGTAGGTGAGTACACACACACACCCCACAAAACACACACAACACACACACAACACACACACACACCACACACACAACAACACAAACACGGGCCAGGTAGCCTGGTGGATAGTGCGCAGGATTCGTAATTCTGTGGCGCGGGTTCGATTCCCGCACCCGGCAGAAACAAATGGGCAAAAGTTTCTTCACCCTGAATGCCCTGTTACCTAGCAGTAAATAGGTACCTGGGAGTTAGTCAGCTGTCACGGTCTGCTTCCTGGGGGTTGTGTGTGTGTGTGTGGTGTGTGTGTGTGTGTGTGTGGTGTGAAAAAAAAAGTAGTTAGTGTAGTTAGTAAACAGTTGATTGACAGTTGAGAGGCGGGCCGAAAGAGCAAAGCTCAACCCCGTAAAATACAAACAAGTGAATACACACACACACACACACACACACACACACACACACACACACGGAATGCACGCAAAAATTTCATTATTAGCCCCTCCTAATGCTTTCTCGGAAGCCCGTAGTGAAAAAAAAGACCTTTCAAAAATCAGAACGGAAGCAAGACAGGCAAGGTGGAATGGGCGCTGGCCTCGCCGGAGAGCAGACGAGGGGCAGAGGAAGGTAAACCACGTGAGCAAGTAAGGGGTAAGAATATATTAAAGGTAGGGGTGATGGGGACGCTAACGCTGACATTAGTGGGTGATGGGGTAGGCCTCTATTGAGGCTAGGAATATTAGGACAGTAGTTGAAGCTCAGTTGGAGAACATCTATTTTCGACGAGAGCCTGAGCGATGGTGCTAGGGTGGCCTGGGAGAGTGTAGGGACCCGCCGTGTGCGGGAAGCAGCAGGCGACTGGTGAGGGAATGAGTTGTTGAGAGTGAGGACGAGGGAGAACAAGGCTGGGCGGCTTGGAGCAGTAAAGATGGTGGACACTACTGGAGGTGTTACGAGCTGTCGTCTAGCACCACCTGCAGCTGTGTCTGGGGGGAGGGGAGAGAGAGAGAGAGAGAGAGAGAGAGAGAGAGAGAGAGAGAGAGAGAGAGAGAGAGAGAGAGAGAGAGAGAGAGAGAGAGAGAGAGAGAGAGTATAATATCAATAACATTATTAACAGGTCAAAGAAGCAAGAAGCACAGCCGAGTCTCCTACGCTCCAGCAGTGCCCCGGGAAGACCATCAGACTAGACTTATTGCTCTAGAGGATGCTTCCACGTGAGCTGACTCTAGAGGATGCTTCCAAGTGAGCTGACTCTAGAGGATGCTTCCAAGTGAGCTGACTCTAGAGGATGCTTCCAAGTGAGCTGACTCTAGAGGATGCTTCCAAGTGAGCTGACTCTAGAGGATGCTTCCAAGTGAGCTGACACTAGAGGATGCTTCCAAGTGAGCTGACTCTAGAAGACGCGACGCTCATGACAAGAAAACTATAAATTGTGCAATAACAACCTAAAAAATAAAGTACAATTCTCTGTTAATATATTCTGTTAATAATATTTTATATAATATAATGTCCTGTAATTTTGTGCAGACTAAATTATAAATGTACAAACACCCAGCCCACAAATATGGAAGTGAAGACCTGGCGATGCTTGGCCCCGTCTGGTCCGTCTGGCCCGTCTGGCCCGTCTGGTCCGTCTGGTCCGTCTGGTCCGTCTGGTCCGTCTGGCCCGTCTGGCCCGTCTGGCCCGTCTGGTCCGTCTGGCCCGTCTGGCCCGTCTGGTCCGTCTGGTCCGTCTGGTCCGTCTGGCCCGTCTGGTCCGTCTGGTCCGTCTGGTCCGTCTGGTCCGTCTGGTCCGTCTGGCCCGTCTGGCCCGTCTGGCCCGTCTGGTCCGTCTGGCCCGTCTGGCCCGTCTGGCCCATCTTCAGCTCCGCTACTGTGACTTATCGTCTGTCATTGTACAAGGGAACTATCAGGAGGGAGAAAGCGCCAAGCCATTACGACTATATAGCACTTGGAAGGGGTTACGATTAGGATTTGGGATGGGACGGGCGGAAGGGATGATGTCCAACCACTTTGACGGTCGGGGATTGAACGCCGACCTGCATGAAGCGAGACCGTCGCTCTACCGTTCATGAATAAAGTTTTTGAACTTTAATTTGTACCGATTTCCATCAAAAGCGACAGCATATTCAGCATATATTCACCTCTTTAAAATAAATGTAATGCGCTAAAGAAATGATTTTGAAGACGGGAGTGATGGCGGCGGCCCCATTACCGGTCATAACCTTTATACGACCAGTTAATGGTCCAGGACCGACCCAACCCTCCTCCCTCCCTTTCATTGCATACTTGTCGCTTGTGTTCAACCACGTTATTGTGGCTTGTACTCTGCATCATCTTTCATTTTAATGCATGGTATAAAGTGGAGTTGTTATAACGTTTGCCAGAAGAAATGACTACGAAAATTTCAAACATTTATGACAAAGTTCCAAACTATTAATATACTTCCGAGACATTCCCAAAACTTGGAGTCAAGAGAAGACGTTCAGGAATAGGATCAGACCTCAAATATTTACACGGAGAATCTCAGGGAGGGGAGGTTGTGGTGAGGGGAGGTTGTGGTGAGGGGAGGTTGTGGTGAGGGGAGGTTGTGGTGAGGGGAGGTTGTGGTGAGGGGAGGTTGGGTGAGGGGAGGTTGGGTGAGGGGAGGTTGTGGTGAGGGGAGGTTGTGGTGAGGGGAGGTTGTGGTGAGGAGGTTGGGGTGAGGGGAGGTTGTGGTGAGGGGAGGTTGGGGTGAGTGGGAGGTTGGGGTGAGTTGGGGTCTGAATTAGGATAATGGGGGAAGTGATGTGGTGCAGATATAAGCGTGCTGTACAGAGATAAATCACTTTCCTCTGGAGTGGGCCAGAACTCCCGCCAAGACAAGGGGACGAAGGGACGGTGTGGGGGTGGTACTCACCTTGCTGTAGTCTTCTACTTGTACGTGCGGGGGATGAGCTGTAGCTCTTTTATCCCACCTCTCAATCCTTAAACTACTGTTGCACGGGTTCCCAAGCCTATAGGGCGGGATTACGCAATGTAAAAATTTTTGTTTTAGGATATTAAGTGTTATTTTCTGGTTGCATATGCCTCCGAAGTGTTGAAATTGGCTGTTAATTCTGTCCGTACTCCTAAGGATTCCCAACGTCAAGAAAACGGTCAGTTTAAAGTGTTCTCTTCTAACCTACCAGAGGACCTAAAACAGAAAACGGGTCAGTACGTCACTTTCGCGAGCCTTCTTCCATTTTCTAGTACGACAACTTTTGGCCTTAGGTAACGCATACGATGGAAATGCGACGTTCTTTGTAAGAGGACAGGTTGATTATTTGTCTCAAAGTTTGCTCTGACCTTTTGCTCAGAGAGCTTAGTGAAGACGTCTTGAAGAAAGTTAAGGCTGCCGACTCGTTATCGAGAGCTGTGACACAGTGTTTCATAAGTCAACAGTCTTGAGGTCCCTTCAACACCTCTACCTTAAGTTATCCCAGCCAAAGGTCAAATAAAGTGGAGGGAAAGAACAGCCATTTTCTACACATTAGAAAGATAACAACCAGATGCAGGCGATGAGTCACAATAACGTGGCTAAAGTACACAATCGACTTGAGAATGGTCCAGGACGGACCGAAACGTCGTCGTCCCTTCACCTTCTAGTGTGTGGTCTGGTCAACATAACAACCAGAAAACAACACTTATTTGCCAGCAACAAACCAAAAGTAAAAAACTACTTATAAGACAAGTGCGATATAAAGACTGGAAGTCTTGGGGGAAATGTCTCCACCACTTTACTTGTTAACTCACTTCATTTGTTCATTGTTTTGACACTAAAACATTATTTCTAATGACTCGCACATTGGAACATTTATGTGACCATTATGTTCCATAATACTCGCCCTATACATCGTGCCGTATAGTCTGTGCTTGTCCGTCCTCTAGTCCACGGAGGAAAATGTTGTATGTGATGATTATGTCACCTGTGAGTCTTCTCCCTAGTACAGTGACGTCAGGTGCAGTTCATGGAGTCTTTACTCATAACTCATATACCCTGGTCACGGGACTTGTCTTATGACATCACATAACCTTCTCCAACTTCGTGTTCCATTTAACGAAACATGGATTATTAGCTGTCGCTTCTTATCAGCAGAATTTGTCTGACATACGTGGTATTCAACGTCCTGGAAGGATTCCCTGTTCAAATTTCATTAACGTCATTGGAGCCACGCCTCTCTTCCCTACACTCAGCATGCGTCACAGAGCATGGCAGTTCACCTCCAGTACTTTCCACTCAATTTTTACAGCCAATATTTTTCCAGATTTAAACGGTCATTCAGTGTTTTCTAATAATTCACAAATTACGATGAATACATTTACAATATAAACTATTGGAGACAAGAGTATCTACAAGTCTCAAGTATGTTTATTTTTTCTTGACTCATTAAACATACTTAACTTGAACTTGAGACTGGAAGATACTCTTTTTTTCCAATAATTTATATTGTAATTGTATTCATCGTAATTTGTGAATTATTAGAAAACACTGGATGACCAGTCACATAAATCTGGAAAAATATTGTCCGTAAAATTGAGTGGAAAGTTTACAGTGTTGTAGTGAGAGGAACACAACACAGACCTGCCATAGTTCACCTCACTCCTCACTAGTCACGTATTAAACAAATGTCGCACTGAATATGTCTAACATTGATGACACTTATGTTAACGTTCACAGCTACAGGATAATATTTATAATGTTTAAATAACTTACAATATATGTTTTAACATCATTCATTAACAATCCCAATAACCTTCTGCTGAATGAAATGACAGAGGGATGTTAAAATTAGAACATATATGTATAAAGTTAATCAAACACCTATTGTTTCACATTTTGAACTAACACGAAGCCATCACACATGTCAAGTTTATTATTAGGGTATAAATTGGATAAATTTAGATTTAGGAAAGACTTGGGTAAATTCGTAAAGTAAAGACTTCGGTAACAGGGTTGTTGATTTGTGGAACCAATTACCGCGTAACGTGGTGGAGGTGGGATCCCTCGATTGTTTCAAGCATGGGTTGGACATGTATATGAGTGGGATTGGGTGGTTATAGATAGGAGCTGCCTCGTATGGGCAAATAGGCCTTCTGCAGTTGCCTTTGTTCTTATGTTCTTATTTCTTCACTGAATTTATGAGAAAATGTGTCAAAATCAATGGTTACAAGTATTATTATAAATAAGTAATCAAGACGTTCTACAAACCAAAGCTAATTATTTATGTACCAGACCTCCATTACCCCTAAAAAGAGGGAATTAACTACACACAGAAATCACAATAGTGTGATGCATCAAATGAACAAATCCACAAGGGCCGTGATGAGGGTTCGAACTTAAGCTCGAACCTGTTACTTCAACTTATGCACTACTTTCATCTGTGATAATGTGTCGAAGGATGTCTGACAACCCGAAAATATGCAGCGTGTCTTCCTTGCTGTCTTGTCTGATTTATGTTGCCCTCTAAACTCTATTCTTATCCTGTGAGGCAGTTGTAGTCGTTTATGAACAAACTTAAATGTTCTACTAGCCAATTTATGATATTTTATTTTTAGTACCCTGTTTGATATTAGTTTTATTTCTGTTACTTTGTTTGGTATGAAAGTAAGAGGCACTGGCCTGTTGTATTCTGTCTCTCCTTAATGTATCATAATACTGTCTGTCTTCCAACTTTCTGTCAGTTCTCCTGTTTCCAGTGACTTATATACCTTAGTATTAGGACATCACAAGGCTTCATCTCCTCTTATAGTATTTACGGTGAGATCCTATCTGGCCCCCGGGCTTTAGTTGTGTTGTGTTCCATCAAGTGGCTCCTGACTTGGTCTCCGGTGATGCCAAACACTCCAGGTCAGTGTAGCCAGACACCGTCCTCTAGTTCAGGCCCTTCCCTCTTGCTCTAGTCACAAGACATCTTGCCATCTCCTGTTGAGTTTCTTACACACGTCACGAGTTCTCTGCGAGTTCTCCACTATTCTCAAAATATGTGAGTAGAAAGGGACAAAGTGAGGAGAGGAAAAATACAAAAGGGAAAAGTGTAAGAAAGAAGTTTAAGGTTATGGGATTAGAACACAAACACACACACACACACACACACACACACACACACACACACACACACACACACACACACACACACACACACATACAAACACACACACACACACACACAGCTGAAAAAGCTGGAGATGCAGGCTGGAGTGAAAGGGAAGGTACTCCGTTGGATACAGGAGTACCTAAGCAACAGGAGACAACGAGTCAGTGTGAGGGGTGAGGTCTCAGATTGGCGAGACGTTACGAGTGGAGTCCCGCAGGGGTCAGTCCTTGGACCTATACTGTTTCTGATATATGTAAATGATCTCCCAGAGGGTATAGAATCGTTTCTCTCAATGTTTGCCGATGATGCAAAAATTATGAGGAAGATTGAAACGGAGGACGATAGTAGGAGGCTACAAGATGACCTAGACAGACTGAGTGAATGGTCCAACAAATGGCTGTTGAAGTTCAACCCGAGTAAATGCAAAGTAATGAAACTAGGCAGTGGAAATAGGAGGCCAGACACAGGATACAGAATAGGAGGTGAAGTACTTAATGAAACGAACAGAGAGAAAGATCTAGAAGTTGATATCACACCAAACCTGTCTCCTGAAGCCCACATAAAAAGAACGTCTGCGGCATATGCGAGGCTGGCTAACATCAGAACAGCGTTCAGGAACCTGTGTAAGGAATCATTTAGAATCTTGTACACCACATATGTAAGACCAATCCTGGAGTACGCGGCTCCAGCATGGAGCCCGTACCTTGTCAAGCACAAGACGAAGCTGGAAAAAGTCCAAAGGTATGCCACTAGACTAGTCCCAGAACTAAGAGGCATGAGTTACGAGGAAAGGCTGCGGGAAATGCACCTTACGACACTGGAAGACAGAAGAGTAAGGGGAGACGTGATCACAACCTACAAAATCCTCAGAGGAATCGACCGGGTAAACAAGGATAAACTATTCAACACTGGTGGGACGCGAACAAGGGGACACAGGTGGAAACTGAGTACCCACATGAGCCACAAAGACGTTAGAAGGAACTTTTTCAGTGTCAGAGTAGTTAACGGATGGAATGCATTAGGCAGTGATGTGGTGGAGGCTGACTCCATACACAGTTTTAAATGTAGATATGATAGAGCCCAGTAGGCTCAGGAATCTGTACACCAGTTGATTGACAGTTGAGAGGCGGGACCAAAGAGCCAGAGCTCAACCCCCGCAAGCACAAATAGGTGAGTACACACTATTGACATACTGTCGATAGGGGACCTGATAGCTGAGTGGACCGCGCTCTGTCCACAATTGGTGCAGGCACAAATAGTAAATACTCACCAGCAACATGAACCAAGAGACTAGCCGGCTCGCAGATCACAGCCAGTAAAAACAGCGCCATAATTTACCATCCACTCAAGAAGTTGAGAAAAGTTAAGAGCTGTAAGAGGTATTCTTGGAGACGACTTCAAGGAGTCGCTAAGAGGCGTCCACCAGACACTTCCAATGTATTACAAGAGGAATCATTAAGAAGCTTTGGAGAGAACTCAGAACACGATTCAGTCATTCTTGCAGCATTAAGAAGCTTTGGAGAGGCATTACAACAAGCCCTAGAGGTTCTTGTAACATTAAGATGCCTCGAAGAGGAATCAGAAGGGCTTCAGAGGTTCTTGCGGCATTAAGAGATAAGATCACTCATTCTGGGGTTATAATAAACCATTTCTAAAAGGCGCCAGCGATAGTCTTCAGCAATCAATGGAGACGCGGCCATGA
>WNGS01163555.1:17749787-17835989 GCA_020271785.1 Procambarus virginalis
ATCATATTTCTCGCTAGACTTGACAAAAACTAAGACAGTTTTGAGTTTCATTAAGACTGACTGTTTTAACTTTGCACATTATGTGGCAATTTACATTCATTTGAAGACTTACATTATACTATTTGCTTCTAAGTGTCACTGTAGGAGTTTCTCTGACTCTTACTTGATTAGAATCATGACAAACTTATATACTATTCTGTTGTATAAGCAAATGATCATAGTTAATCATACTTAAAAGGACTTTACAATTTACCCAACAGAAATCATATCTATACTATAAGAGAGAATGTGTCTGTCCAAGGTGGAGGCCAGACGCTTGGGTCTAGCCTCACTCATCTTTACAGGGGATGGGATGGTCAGGGGTACGGGGCAGACAACTTGGTCGGGGCATCAGGCCTAACTTAAGTGGTGTAAGAAATATTAGCATCAATAGAGACCTACATTGAATTTCATGGCATCAATTGTGAAGTATTTGGTGTGATTTCTATAGACTTTTTACCGCTCGTAATAATATATTCTCTGATAGACATATACAGTTGTTTCTGGGCTTCTTACTAATAAATTTTCTTAGAAAAGGGTGAAGGTGGAGGAGGAAAGGCTGGACCAAGGTGACGGGAACAAAGGCAAGATGGCGTGAAGAGTGTAGAAAAGGGGGAAAGAGACCTGGGTCTCTTTCCTAATTGATTGGGTTCCTTTCCTAGTTGGGCCTAGTTGATTGACAGTTGAGAGGCGGCCGAAAGAGCAAAGCTCAACTCCCGCAAACACAACTAGGTGAATACAACAGGCTCGGTATACTACAACTGGTGAACACCAAAGTAGTAACACCGTACAGCATCTTCGTGTAATAGTCAGCCGAGAATTTCAATCTTCATAAGCCATTTTCCTCTGAAAATCTCTTGCCTTCCAGCTCGGAATTAATTACTTTCTGTTCAATCCCTCCGTCCTTATAGTATCCCACCCGTGTGATACGTAGCCACATTGACCTCCTAATAATTACTTCATGTTTATATTAAACGTTAAAGCTACAAATCTTAATATGTTCGCAAGAGAGGAAGAGGAAAGCGCATACTCTTACTGAAGCGTTTGGTAGTTGAAGATGTCTGGATTACGAGTGTGGCTGGAGTTGGGAGAACAGTATATATATAAAATAAATAGAAAAGCAATTTGGGATGATCCCACTGCACTATAGAGTTGGGAGTGTTGAGAGCCATCAACCGGGTGAGCAGTTGACTCAAATGTCCCTGCCTAGAGCATTATGAGAACCCCTTATAATGTTGACGTGTAGGTACGCGAGGAAAACATTTAGTAAGAGACTAGTCGTGTGTCGTACACATACATCTGTTTATATGGTGGCGGGCAGGCCAACCAGACCAACCACACCACAACAACCACGCCACAACAACAACCACACCACAACAACCACGCCACAACAACAACCACACCACAACAACCACGCCACAACAACAACCACACCACAACAACCACGCCACAACAACAACCACACCACAACAACCACGCCACAACAACCACACCACAACCACGCTACAACAACAACCACGCCACAACCACGCCAAGCGTCCAAAGCCCCGACCACAACATATTGTACCCCGCTGTAAAATACTGGAAGAAATAAAATCTTTATTTGCATAGTGAAAGTAGTAAGACTTGGCAGCGTATGAGGACCACCTGCCGGTGTATCCTCCTCCTCGCAACACCCTGATCAACACTGCTACCTTCCCCTACACCACCACCCACACCCATCATTACCCACACCAGTTGATTGACAGATGAGAGGCGGCACCAAAGAGCCAAAGCTCAACCCCTTCAACCACAACTAGGTGAGTACACATCCACACCCAGCCCACCCTCACCCAACATCCACACCCAGCCCACCCTCACCCAACATCCACACCCAGCCCACCCTCACCCAACATCCACACCCAGCCCACCCTCACCCAACATACACACCCAGCCCACCCTCACCCAACATCCACACCCAGCTCTTAACGCCCGCTGAATGTTAGAAGACAAAGTGATTAAGATATATCGTGAACATCACTTACAAAACTGTGGATTGAGCCAGGCGGAGTGTTGGCCCTAGACGAGTGACCACTTGTTGTGTGAGGAGACTGATGCACGCTGCATTAGCAGGTTGATGACGTCTATAATAGTTTCAGAATATTAATGAGGGTTTTAGGCGAAGGTAATGCGCTGGTCTGAGAGCAGGAGGCGGGTGCCTGGACGTGTGTGCTGCGAGGTGAACATTGTGTACGAATGTGTGTGTGAAGGCTGGAGAGGCGTTGAACATGGGGTACAGCGGTGGAAGGGAGGGAGGGGATGAGGTATTATTGAAGTGTTTGTGTGCGCGCGTGTGTGTGCGTTCTCACCTAGATGCTCTTGCAGATTGGAGTGTCATGGTCTTATGTCTGAGATTTGCGTATGTGCACTAACCTAGCTGTATGTACTTGGCTATACACACTTCACTTCCACAGTACCACCATCTCAAATTTCAGTTGTTGTGTAGCTCGTTTCTCAATTTTCTAGTCCTTAAAATGCATTTTTAGTGGGTTGAAAAATTGCAACTCACTTATTGGACGAGTCAAAAACTTTCAGATACTTCGATAACTTCTTTGGCCTCTTGGAGCCACTTTACGCTTTTATGACATTTTATGTTTGGTCGTCTTCCTCCAGTGTCCATCCTCACTACTTTGCATTCACTGAGATTAAACTCAAGCAGATATGTCAGAACATTCGTGCACTTTATCAGTCGTCTCACTGTTTTTTGCAATATAGTATTTTTTTGTAATTTTGAGTAGGGTAAGAGCGAGTGCTGTTGGGATTAGTGCCTGTCATCGTCTATTAAGGCGGTGACACTTGCCGACCAATCAGCAACTGTACATTATTGTAAACATTGTGAAGCGGGTTCAGACCTCGGTGTGTAGAGGGAAGGGGGTGTGTGTGTGTGTGTGTGTGTGTGTGTGTGTGTGTGTGTGTGTGTGTGTGTGTGTGTGTGTGTGTGTGTGTGTGTGTGTGTGCCTGTGTTTAATGGCCTGAACGTTACGATACACGTAAGTTGTGCTATATGGGCAACAATTATCGTCACATGCACTACTGGTTCCTTTATGGGTATTAAAGTTTACGCTACAGGTACAGCAGTTTCTGATATCCGTACGATAGTTGGAAAAATACATTACCAATAACATTCCGCTTGAGAAAGTTAATTTCTGCATGCGACAGACGGTGACTTAAACATCGTACCTCAGTATACTTGTCGTTATTGACAATATTTATGGTATACAGCGACCCTGTTCTATGGCATGTGAANGGAACTTCTTACGTAGAGAAAACGAGGAAGGAAGGAAATAAGTGGGAAATAATTAAAGAATAAAAATAAGAAGAAAAATTATGTAGAAAAGAAAGTTAGTAAATGATAATAATAACAAATAGGAGAGAGCAAAATCAAACAAAAAATAAATAACGAGGGGAGTAAAGTAAGAGAGAAGAGCATCGTTGCCTTAAAGCTCGCACGGTGTTATAATTCTTCAGGATTCACAACGCTAAGCACCACCAAGTCTCTCTCTCTCTCGCCTTATAAAGCGAAACTGAATCTTGTGGTTACCGCTTCACGAACTCAGAGTGAAACATGCACAAAATACTGTCACAAACGTTGTTCTAAATACCGTGACTTGAGTAACACAAACTCTTAAAACAAAGAGTGAAAGGAAACACTCAAAACACCAAGTTATCTTGAGATGATTTCGGGGCTTAGCATCCTCGCGGCCCGGTCCTCGACCAGGCCTCCTTTTTGTTACAATCCCCCCAGGAAGCAGCCCGTAGCAGCTGTCTAACTCCCAGGTACCTATTTACTGCAAGAAAACAGGTGCATCAGGGTGAAAGAAACTCTGCCCATTTGTTTCCGCCTCCACTGGGGATCGAACCCGGAACCTCAGGACTACGAATCCGAAGCGCTGTCTACTCAGCTGTCAGGCCCCCTTGAAAGCAAACACTCTCAAAGCACCGAGTAATACCAAATAAGTTGGAAATTCGATGATAATTTTAAGTTAGATTTTAAAACTTAACATTATCACGGTAGAGATGTCGTTTACCTACGGAGAGCTCGTAGAGATATTATCATACGATAGAACTCGGTATATAGATGTCATTATCCTACGTCCTACACTCAAATCTATACCTCACCATACAGCACCAGATAACATCTCTAATGACTTCTCCCCGCCCACCACCTTACAAGGCAACCATTGCCAGTCAATGGCAATGGGTTACCCTGTAAAGACAGTGAACAAAGTGAACAGACTTTGACAGCGCCCTGTATCGAAACTGACCCAACTAGTGAAGTCGGCCATTGTGATATCTACCTTCATGACAGTGAATCAGTGCACTGGGGCCAGACATAAGGTTGCCGGGTAAAGGTACACCCTGCGGAGCGACAAGGGTCAAGGGAGATACAGCGTTGACACCAACATTGGACGCCCCGCAGGACGTGTCCCCCTGGTGTGTCAAGAGGATCGGCGCCATGTCTGGGTTACCCAAGGATGGAAGAGGATATGTGTGACGCCAGGGAGCCGCCAAGGATGTGGTGATGGAACTTCAGTGAGGTGGCGACCCATGGGAGCTACAAACCACTGGAGACATTATCATTTCCTAGCTAAGTAATCTGCCCACCCCTTCCCCCATGTTGAATAGACGTTCCCAAGGGAACTTACTTGAAGGAATTTATTATATATGTATACACTCATGTGGTAGGATACATTGAGACTATTCATGGCAATAGAGTAACGTTGGTATTAATGAAGGTCGTGAGCGGTCGTAGATTGCAGACTTGATTGAGGCTATCCAAGACATATAATTATTTACTGTATGTATTTCTTTGGTTAGTAAATGTTCTTTATAGTTTTAAATGCTGTGTTTATATGTACCTTCATTACAGTTATGCCACCTCATTTATATGTGAAATCCTGACAGTAGGGTACTGACCATTTGAGTTCAGGCATAAAGTTTTAAAGAAATCGGGGAACGTAGCCTCATATTTCAAGAGGATCTGAGTAGAGAATTGAAGTCACTTCTTTCGCACTGGGCGTAGATGAGAACCCCGATGATCACAGGAATAGCTGGATAACCAGGTGTCCGAGGTAGACACCTGCCACTCTACCGCCCTCGCCCTGGGGACAGTAGGTAGCCTAGTGAGTTGCTAGAGGTGCTGCGAGGTCCCTGTGTTTTGGGACTGGTGTACACAGAGGTTAAGCGCCGACAGTAAGGGAGTAGTGACAGTGTCACCGGTGGAGCTCGACGAGGCTCTGCCCTTTGGCCCTCGTGACAGTATGTATGCAAGTGTTATTGCATATATTCAGGCATCAATGTAAGAATTTATGTATATATATATATATATACATGTAGGAAGGTATGTATATGTTTATGTATGTATTTATGCATCTATAAAGAATTTATGTACATATGCATGTAGGTAGGTATGTATGTTTTATGTATATATGTATGCATGTAATCCTTTCTATATGAAAGTTTATATGTACTTACGTATCTATTCATTTATGTACGTATGCAAGTTTGTAGTTTCTACACATGTAAGTATGACTGAATTTATGTATGTTTCTCCACGTTTCGTGGCGTACTCAACCCGTTGTCTCAGCTTATACCTCGCCTTTAAGGAATCGGCCAATCCGTACAAAATTTGACGTATTAGTAAAACTTAAAGCACTGAAATATTGACGTTTTCTATGCCTTGGCCTGGATAGGTTAGGTGCGTTATTTAGGTTCACACCTTTTAGGTTTGGTAAAATAGTTGCATTTTTACGGAGTGGCAAATTAAGAGTACAGGCTGGTCTTACAGTCTTCTTATATTTGAGGTGATTTCGGGGCTTAGCGTCCCCGCGGCCCGGTCCTTACACACCCCCAGGAAGCAGCCCATAGCAGTTGTCTAACAACCAGGTACTTATTTACTGCTAGGTAACAGGGCATCAGGGTGAAAGAAACATTTTGCCCATTTGTCTCCGCCTCCACCGGGGATCGAACCCGGAACCTCAGGACTACGAATCCGAAGCGCTGTCCACTCAGCTGTTAGGCGTCCATGATTGAATTGATTGAAGCATACATGATCTTACAGCCATGTATGCTACAATAGCTTTTCCTGACCATTAAATACATATCACTATGTTATAATACGATAGCCATGGAGTGTAAACTAGTGTTTACAACTTTACATGTATTATAAAAAAAGTAGAATTAGAGAATTTGAATAATTAAATATGCAGACATAAACTACGTATAAATCTGAATTTACACGGTTGTAAGTTCAAGTTCATAAACTTTTTACTTGTGTCGCAACACACGCACCCTAACACCAACGTTGTCAACGTTGTTACAACGTTGTGACTACATAACCATTGTAAAAGATCCCGTTGTGGTTACGTTGTGTGACCTGTCAAATGATTTTATGTGAAAAAAATATATAACAAACCCTCCATTTAGTGTTTTCGAACAGATAATGTGAATTTCATTACTGCAGTTTGGGAGGATAAATAGACTCACCTGTGTAATTCAGATTGACTCGTGGACAGATTTCTGTAAGGCACTTGACACTGTACAGGCGCTGACGTCGCCAGCAACGCTGACGAGGCCACGGTGGTTTCTTTGAAAAACTCCGATATCACAGATATTGACGATTTAACAAAGTTTATAAGCAGCTGCTTTTTGGGGGTTCTCAGAAAGTCTGGGCGAAGACTGAGGAGGCCAGGACGCAGGGACTCGGACAAGTTGCCGGGTAGGGGCACGTCCAGCAGGATCCAGATGTACTCCCCGTTGAACATGTCCAAGTCCTCGCCGTGGCTGAACACCACCTTCACGAAGTTGACGGTGCCGGAAACGAAGATGAGCCTGCGGACAGTGTGGAGGATACCCCCCAGGCGGTTCTGGAAGTGGTGTCGGGGCAGGTTGGCGGAGAGGGAGAGACCCATCGTCTCGTAGGTGTCGTCTCTGGAGGCAATGTGGGCCAGTTGTAGGGCCTGCGGGGAGTCATCGTGGATGAGGATTGGCTGGCACCATTCGAGGGCGGAGATGAATGACGTGGCGGCTTCCCATAGGTCAGAGAGGCGAGGGTTGGCTACAACTAGATCAGGCAGCAGGGTCTGTTGGAGAGACAGAATGACCTGTTAGTTCAGCATTTACTAATTTTGACGAATAAAATGCTGAGTTGCAGCACGATTCGGAATATACTGTCAGTTGTGCTTCAGTAGAGTATGTTTGGTGTACAGCTTCTACCATGGCTTTATTCCCGGCGGTGCTTATGGGCTGCTTTATGAGCTTTATATAACATAAGAATGAAGGACACCGCAGTTGACCTCATGGCATATACTAGGTGGGCACCCCCCCCCTATCTAATCTATTCTTGAAACCTGTTAAAACTGTTTGTCTCAATAGGGGTTAACCGGCAGCACATTTCTAAACCAGTACTTCCCTATATATCTCCTCAAACGAACTCCCTCTACCTTGTACCCATTGTTGCGAGTTCTGACATGTTCCCACAGTTACAGGAACTTGGTTAATACCCTGCTTCTTTATGTCCCAGACCCACTGGAGAACCTCGACCCTCCCCACCCTCCTTCCCCATGGCCCGCATATCTAGCGAGTGCAGACTGAGACACTTCAACCTGTCTTCCTTGTAGGATTGTTGAGCGAAAAGAGAAACAAAAATGATCTGTCGCTCTGAATACTTTCTCTTGAGTGTTATGTGTTGTAGCCAACGGTCCCATGAAATCGCTTGCCACCACAGTTCCTTCATAAACCTTAAACACTCATTATGTAAGATGCAACCCATAATAGCATATGTGATAACGCTTTCTTCACCTGTATTGTCCCGAGAAAATGTCGGCACTCTGGCTCTGTGTTGTTAAGGGCTGCTATTGCTTCTCATCTTTGTTTACCTTCCCTAGTGAAGAATATTATGTCATTCACCTGGATCATCGAAGATGTGAACTCGGGCCTCAAAAGTTATGAGAACGTTGTATAAACAACCTCGCCATTAAACTCAACAACAAGGGCGAATCTCAGAAGTACTTAACTAGTACCCAAGTGTGACGTCCTTACTGTGTGCATCCTTGGCATGGTTGGTAGCACAACAGTATCCCACATTTGAGGCCTGAGCTCCAATATCCGATGATCCAGGTTAATGAAATAATATACTTCACTAGGAAAGGTGAACAAAGATGACAGTCAATAGCAATACTAGCAAAACGGGAGCAGAGTAACGGCACATTCTCCAGAAATACACACACTGCAAAATCTCAGCCACTACAATAATGAAATCAACACAGAGACTGTACAAGACATCCACATGTCAATTCCCTCGCCAGAAGCAGAGTTACCGGTATCCAAGTCACCACAGTCGGGGTTTATGTTATATCCTGTAATAATTGTCACAATGTATACAAAGTTAAACATTATCAAATGTAGATACGAACATACGCATGACTGCCGTGTATATAATGCAGCGCTGTTTGTTAGTCTGTACCCGCTAGGGAGACAGAGTGCAAGGGAGGGTGGGGGGGGGGGTGAGATGTGTGACCGAGGATTTCAGGTGAGTTAGGGACATAACAAGTGGGATATTAAACACTGTGTTACATACAGGACCCAGGAGCAATACCTCACAAGTATGTATGAACACGTTGTATTGAACGGTGTGAGAAGAGCTTGAGCTACCGCATCCTTTTGTGTGTATTTTACCTCAATAAACGTACAGTATTTCAATTTCAAAACCTCACAAACTTCACAGATGCTCACTTAATATTTTTTTAATGCTGCAAATAACATTAGGGAAGAGTGTAGTCTGAAGCCATCAAAGACTACAGCACTGAACACAACGAAGGAAATTTCAAGATTGCTGCTTCACATTGTTATATAAATTACTTTGTAAATATATATTGTGATAAGTAATCCCTCACAAACTTCACCTTTCCCGTCACTGATCTGAAGCGATGTCCGTCCTTCCTTCACTCCTCCCTTCATGAACTCCCAGATGCCTTGTGTATCTGGGAGATGTGTTCTCGACTTTTCATTGTCAAGAATAAGTATCCTGTTAGGCTTATCGAGGACCCTTATTGTTAGCTACTGACTTCAAGGCCCAGGACGCCACCCACAACACCTATTTAACATTCGATTGTCTGCATCGTTATCAGCACCTGGTGTTATCAACACCACCTTCAGCACCTGGTGTTATCAACACCACCTTCAGCACCTGGTGTTATCAACAAGTGAAAACGCTGATAAATCTGCTCATTACTCCAAGTACAAAGTTATTATCCGCCTTTGTTCCGCCACAAAGAAAACTAACCAAAATTCTCGATTTAATTTTTCTTAACTCTTTCTCTTTCCAACGGCACTAATGGTATGTTGAACAAGAACTTCAGAGCTCGGGTATGGCCGCGGGTTAGTTCTTGTCGGGGACTTCTTGTCTATGGTGAGCTGATGGCCACAGGGAGAGCATGTGACAGACAGTAGGGGAGAGAGAAAGAAATAAAGAGAGAGAGAGAGAGAGAGAGAGAGAGAGAGAGAGAGAGAGAGAGAGAGAGAGAGAGAGAGAGAGAGAGAGAGAGAAGAATAGAGAGAAGAGAGAGGAGAGAGAGAGCGTGTATTCCTCTCCTGGTGCCACTACCACAACTACGGGTTTACTTCCTGGAAAAGGAAAAGGTTCAAGACTGGAAAAGGTTCAGATGCCCTATACTCCCCCCCCCCATGGAATGTAGGTCATTAAGAGCTTGGTGTGGCGAGGGTCTCTATGGGGAGGGTAGTAGGGGGTGTGTTTAGGGGGTGGGGAAGGTTGGAGAGATGGGTGGTCTAGGCTTTTGCTACACTTCTCTTTGGGGTTGCTGACGTGCTAATGGACGGTTCCCAACTTCCTTCTGGGATTGTTGAGTTGGAGACTGTGGTTCCTCTGTTTCTTTCTACTCCCTGGGCCTTTTTCTTTACCTCTGCTGCGATGTTCTCTCTTCCCCATGTGCGTGTTTGCGTGCGTGCATTGAAAACTAAATGCAAAAATGAATACAAAAAAAAATAAAATAAATCCCGAAAACTAAAAACGTATTGAGAAGAAGAAAAGTATCGTCGAGGAAGAGAGAGTGAAGGAGAGAAGGCGGAAGTCTGCCATCCCAGCCAGAGCTCTCTTGCTTACTACCCCTAGCCACACTCCACCCATATATGCCCACTCAAACCCACACTTTGCTCTTTTCAAGCAACGTTAAGTTTAGTTCCTTCAGTCTCTCTTCATACAACATCTCTCGCAATTCTGGGACGAACTTCGTCACAAACTTCTGAACATTTTCGAGTTACCTATATGATTATTTTAGATGGGGCGACATGCTCTAAACCTGATCTCACGTAGGCGTGCACAGCATTCTAAATGTCTCATAATTTGGTTCCTGAACGATGTTCAGACTTTTGCTAGTGAAGAGTATGCTGCTGATGTTATCTATTTATATGTGCCTCCGGAGTTATGTTCGATATTATGTCCTTTCTGCAGTCGTTACAGAGGGGGTAATTCCCTTTCAATATGTTTTGTCGTTTTGGTCTCTAGTCGTCTTTTTTCCATTTTAATCATCTTACACTTGCTGGTTTTGAAATCCAACAGCCATCAATTTGAAATCCAATGTTGGCCATTTTTCGGACCAACATGCAGTTTGTTTAAGTCATTTTGCAATCCTCATTTGTTTCAATTCTTATCGTTAACTTTTCATCGTTTGCAAAACTCGATTTACAAGATTCAACTCTTGTAGATAGATCATTCCAGAAATGAGATATAGTACTGGTCCCAGCACCGATCCTTAAGGTACTCCGCTTCTTATCCTACGCNCACCGTCGGACCAACACCTGAGTGTGAGACAGACCAACACCTGAGTGTGAGACAGACCAACACCTGAGAGAAAGAGAGATAAATACGAGGAGAGGAAAAAAAAAGAGATGATGGCATGATAAATAAAGCCAGGAAATATACATATACGATAGGTCAGGATGGCTTCCTATTACCTCTACACATAGACTAATATCCCTATTATTCCTACACACCTGCTCTCTTATCCCCATTACTCCCAAAAACCTACTCCCTCATCCCTATTAATCCTACACACCTACTCTCTTACCCCCATTACTTCTACACACCTACGTCCTCATCCCCATTACTCCTACACACCTACTCTGTCACCCCCAATAATCCTACATGCCTACTCCCCCGATGCCAATTACTCTTACATACGTATTCTCCCATCCCCATTACGCCTTCATTCTCATTCTTGTCACTGAAGGTGCATTCCGTCACACCACACCAACGTGAAGGTGCGGTGTGAAGGGACGACTGGCTCTTTATGTCACGTAATTCAATTCCGACAACCAGTTCTACAATCTGACGGAGACGCAGACACAGAATGGGATCTGCTTCACGGTCTAAAAGATTCACATATGGCGACTAGTCGTTGGGCATTATGGCAGCTGTTCCAGACTCGCTTTTGGACAGCAATGACGCCTCTTCCAGGCTCCCTTCTGGAGAGCCAAGACGCCTCAACGACACAGACCCTACACAGTTAATGTTCCTGCGATACTGTAGGGAGGCAAATATTACACTTGGTTTTCCTGTGATGCTACAATGAGGCAACCCTTATCCTAACCCACCAGAGGACCCAAAACAGAAAACGGCATTGTATGTAAATTTCACGACCCACTACTTTTTTTCTAGTACGACAATATTTGGCTTAGGTAAAGTATACGTCAAAATGCGACGTTCTATTAGAAGAACGGGTTGAGCGATGAACAGACAAGACGAGGCGCCCTTCTATATCTATGAACCAGCAATACATGGAACGCCGCCTCAAGAAAACGTCCCGTGCAGGGAACGCAGGACTTGGAGAGCATCATGTGTCGGGAACGCTGTACCTGGAGAATGTCAAGTGTAGAGAACGTCGCACCTAGAGCAGTCACGTGCAAGGAACGCCAGACCTAGAGAACGTCACGTGAAGGGAACGCCGGCCCTCGAGAACGTTACCTGCAGATAACGCCTGACCTACGTCCGTCACGTCCAAAGAACGCTGGACCTAGAGAACGTTACATAAAGGAAAAATGGGACCTAAAGAACGTCACGTGAAAGAGAAAACCGGACCTAGAGAAAGTCATGTGGCAACCATGTACTTAACCTATTATAGGTATAGGTTAAGTAATAATTGTAATTACGAAGCAATAAGATGCTTATCTTAACATACTAACAAGGTTAGGTAAGGTCGGTGTTTTCTATGAAGCTTTTCAAGGTAAACTATTATGTTTAGTATATCACCTATGCACGTATTTAATAAGTCAATATTGACTATACGAATTTGCGAGGACGGGTTGCATGTGAAGGGAACACTGGACCTGTAGAACGTCACGTGAACAGAAAGCCATTCAGGCTTTTATAGTCTAGGGTTTTTTGCCCTAGACTATATGAAGGGGAGTACAGTGTGTCAAAAAGCTAGCTACGTGGTGATTAAAAAAAACATCATACAGGATGGTTAGTCATACAGAGGCATGTGGTAAGTACTCTGCACTGGCAGACTTTGGATTGGTACCAGCTGGCCTTATTGTCGTATGGCAATATTATGGCAATTATGGCCAGTGTGCTTGTGTGTCAAGTTTGTTATGGCCCGATTAATGTACCGGTGGCCCTGCAGTATGTCTGGCCCATACAAGACAGCACAGAGTGGAACTATGGAGTCAGACATCTCTAACCACCTGTGACGACCCCTCATGGTATTAACATTCTTATCTATATAAATAAAAATGGAAATGTTCGTTTGTTCAAAATCGCTAATCTCCGAAAGTTATTCACCGATTGCTTTGACATTTTGACACGACGTTGCATTCGAATAGGCCAGTGTTTCTATATAGCTACTATATACATGCCTTACCTATGACCGGAGAAAACATGCTTTTTTGAAAAACAACGCCATCTGTTAGATGTAAGAGCAACACACGTAGTAATCTCCCAAAGTTCTTCATCGATTGTTTTGAAATTTTGACACAACGTTCCATTCGAATATGCGCATCTTTTTATATACCTACTATATAGATGCCACCTCTGTGAGAGGTAAAAACATGCGTTTTTTGAAAAACAGCGCCATCTGTTGCACATAATAGCAACATGCACGCTATACTAAATATTCACGAATTCCATTTAAATGTTTCCGATTGCATTGATAAATTTTATTTTCATAGATTTCGATTTATTTTTTTATTGAATTATTTTGTGTGACATTGTGTTGGAATTGAGCTGTGTTGTTTACCATACCGTTCATTTCGTAAGTATAAGTATAGATGCCACACCTGTGACAGGTAAAACCATGCTTTTCTTGAAAAACAGAGCCATCTGTTACATGTAAGAGGAACACACATGCTATACTAAATATGTTACAATTCCTTTTCAATGTTTCTGATTGCATTGTTAAATTGAATTTTCATAGATTTTGATTTATTTTCATTTTGATGTAATTATTTTGTGTGAATTACGTTGGAATTGAGCTGTGTTGTTTACCAGACCATTCATTTCGTGAGTACAGTTTATTTTTTTTTTACTTTTTCATATTTTCATTTCATTTTTAACTGTTTTTCTTATAATTCAGTGACGGAACATCAGATCACTTGATGTTCAAAATTTTCTGATGGGAACATCAGACCATTTGGGAAGGCATCGGACGAGGGAGTGGGGAATGGTGGGGATGACGAGGGGACGGAAGTGAGAGATGGTGGGGAGGACGAAGGGGTAATGATGGGGGAAGGACAAAGGGACGGGGGAGTTTGGGATGGTGGGGACGAGGAGATGGGGGAATGAAGAATGGTGGGGAGAACAAAGGGACAGGGGAGTGGGGCATGGTGGGAAGGAAGAGGGGATGGGCGAGTGGGGGAATGGTGGGGAGAACGAGGGGACGGTGGAGTGGGGAATGGTGGGGAGGCCCAGGAAATGGGTGAGGGGGGGGGGAGAATTGTGGGGAGGACTTATGGACAGGGAAGGTTGCTGTGGCTCAGCAACGCATGTGAGCCAGAGCAACGCGTGGCCGGGTACTGCTAGTTTTTAAATAAAGTTTATAATAATTCATTGTGTCAGGGGACAGGAAGCCAGAGTGTATTCATACACGTTTGGCTTTTATCGAGGTCCTCCCCCAAGACCGAATTACTGACTGTTACGACCCTGGGTCCATGTTTGACACTGTAGGAACCAGAATCATGGTGCTTTTGTTTCACATGAATTAACGACCATTCAACCATTCACTTAAATATTTATAGAGATAGGCCTTGAATGTTTTCGATTATGTGTGGGATTTTGATTAGTTATATTATAGAACATTAATAGATAGGTTGGGAGTACTAGTTAGTTTTAGTTTAGTTCATTTATTATGCACCCCATACCCATCTTGTGGCGGTAGTGGAAAGGGTTACAGAGGCACATAATGGGCTCAGGGACTACTGAAGGAGGAAAATTGTTTGGCAGTCTTATATTTCAAGAGCGCTTGAGATCTCAGCTGGGATGCCGATCCCGTGCCTGACGCAGGTACAACTTGATGCTCCCAGAACTGGTGTACTCTGTGATAATTGAATGTTAGTGTCAGGCCCCTGTGAAAGGACATGTGCCCAACCATTTCTGTCCCGCCCTGGATTCGAACCCGGAATTCTCGATTATGCGTCTAGAACGAACCCGACTGTACTACTGGGAAACTCTAATATACTTAATAACACTACTACTACTACTACTAATTAACATACGAGAGTGATAGGGAGAGATAGACAATAACAGAGGAGAGTTTATACAAGCAGTCTCTGCTTGACATTTTTTGGGAAAAATTTGTGATACTAACTCTGAGACAGACGACCCCTAGGAGGCAGGTGGCGTTCTCGATGAGGGCGGAGGTCATGACGAAGGGTGGAGCCTCTGCCAGCGCCACCCTTAGTCTCTTGTTCTGCTCCGAGACTCCCTTGTACCCTCGCCCGGGCCAGAAGATGGCGTTGATCTGCACCTCCGTCCCGTTCACATACCCCACCCGGGTCCACTGGGCTCCTACACCCGTTTTCTTCGGTACGAGGTTCTCCACGTAAAAAAATGGAGTCAATCCAGGTAAGGATCTTTGAGATATTCTGCTTGATGTTAGTTTTTCTTTAAGTTGTCTGTAAAAGAAAGAAAAGTGGGAATTGAGATATTCTACATAAAGACGGGTACTCCAAGTTACCTGGTAAAAATAAATAAAACATGGAAAAATGACTAAAAAACACAAGAAGTCACACATATGTCAACGGTAATTTTTCAAACTAAAAGACACATGAGTGGAAAGGACTAGGTGAGAGAGTTGCCAAAGCCAATTAGATACACAATTTTAAATGTAAATGTGATAATAAAAACGAGTGAAAGTACTCATTGCCCTGAACTACTGTTGGCTGAGCGGTAGTTGCTGGACCCTGCAGGCACAACTATGCCAGTACAGCTAGGAGAGAACGGAATCAATTTCGAATGGAGTTGCGAATATTTTCCATAGGCCTACACTAACTAAAAAAAACAGCTTATATTTCACACATTCGGTTCTTGCCATTTGTTAGTCAGCTGTAGTTGTTCATCACCGACAATGAATAGGAAAGCAAAGAATTTTATCCTTTTGAATCCTTCCGCCAAGTGCCTACAACGATAATTGGAAAATACAATAAATGATTCTCCAACGGAAATTACAGTACATAACAAAATATTGATAGTTTCAAGGAGTTGTCATGATTCGCGCAATAAAAGTGTAATTTGTTTACAAATTAAATGTTATTTCGTAGCATTACTGCAGACATTGTCCATGAAGGAAAATATATCAGAATTTGATATGAACAAACTAAGTGGAGTGACAGATCTGGTAAATGCTGAGTGATGTGTAGATTGTGGTGTAAAGTGTATGTAAAGTGTGGTGTAAAGTGTATGTAGAGTGTGGTGTAAAGTGTATGTAGAGTGTGGTGTAAAGTGTATGTAGAGTGTGGTGTAAAGTGTATGTAAAGTGTGGTGTAAAGTGTATGTAGAGTGTGGTGTAAAGTGTAGTATAGTGTAGTGTAAAGTGTATGCAGAGTGTGGTGTAAAGTGTGTGTAGAGTGTGGTGTAAAGTGTATGTAGAGTGTGGTGTAAAGTGTATGTAGAGTGTGGTGTAAGTGTATGTAAAGTGTGGTGTAAAGTGTATGTAGAGTGTGGTGTAAAGTGTAGTATAGTGTAGTGTAAAGTGTATGCAGAGTGTGGTGTAAAGTGTATGTAGAGTGTGGTGTAAAGTGTATGTAGAGTGTGGTGTAAAGTGTATGTAGAGTGTGGTGTAAAGTGTATGTAAAGTGTGGTGTAAAGTGTATGTAGAGTGTGTGTAAAGTGTAGTATAGTGTAGTGTAAAGTGTATGCAGAGTGTGGTGTAAAGTGTGTGTAGAGTGTGGTGTAAAGTGTATGTAGAGTGTGGTGTAAAGTGTATGTAGAGTGCGGTGTAAAGTGTATGTAGAGTGTGGTGTAAAGTGTAGTATAGTGTAGTGTAAAGTGTATGTAGAGTGTGGTGTAAAGTGTATGTAGAGTGTGGTGTAAAGTGTATGTAAAGTGTGGTGTAAAGTGTATGTAGAGTGTGGTGTAAAGTGTAGTATAGTGTAGTGTAAAGTGTATGTAGAGTGTGGTGTAAAGTGTATGTAGAGTGTGGTGTAAAGTGTATGTAGAGTGTAGTGTAAAGTGTAGTATAGTGTAGTGTAAAGTGTAGTATAGTGTAGTGTAAAGTGTAGTATAGTGTAGTGTAAAGGTATGTATAGTGTAGTGTAAAGTGTAGTATAGTGTAGTGTAAAGTGTAGTATAGTGTAGTGTAAAGTGTATGTAGAGTGTATTGTAAAGTGTATGTAGAGTGTATTGTAAAGTGTAGTATAGTGTATTGTAAAGTGTAGTATAGTGTAGTGTAAAGTGTAGTATAGTGTAGTGTAAAGTGTACGTAGAGTGTAGTGTCAAGTGTAGTATAGTGTAAAGTGTACGTAGAGTGTATTGTAAAGTGTAGTATAGTGTAGTGTAAAGTGTAGTATAGTGTAGTGTAAAGTGTAGTATAGTGTAGCGTAAAGTGTAGTATAGTGTAGTGTAAAGTGTACGTAGAGTGTAGTGTAAAGTGTAGTATAGTGTAGCGTAAAGTGTAGTATAGTGTAGTGTAAAGTGTAGTATAGTGTAGCGTAAAGTGTAGTATAGTGTAGTGTAAAGTGTACGTAGAGTGTAGTGTAAAGTGTAGTATAGTGTAGCGTAAAGTGTACGTAGAGTGTATTGTAAAGTGTAGTATAGTGTAGTGTAAAGTGTACGTAGAGTGTGGTGTAAAGTGTAGTATAGTGTAGCGTAAAGTGTACGTAGAGTGTATTGTAAAGTGTAGTATAGTGTAGCGTAAAGTGTAGTATAGTGTAGTGTAAAGTGTACGTAGAGTGTAAAGTGTAGTATAGTGTAGCGTAAAGTGTACGTAGAGTGTATTGTAAAGTGTAGTATAGTGTAGTGTAAAGTGTAGTATAGTGTAGTGTAAAGTGTAGTATAGTGTGGTGTAAAGTGTAGTATAGTGTGGTGTAAAGTGTAGTATAGTGTAGTGTAAAGTGTACCCTAGCCTCGTGGCCCATCCCCAACACTACTCTTCTCCAACATCAGTTAGTTGTTCATCACCATGGTTCCCCACTCCACAGTTAACACTGTTACTGGTGAAGGTTAAGTGTTATTACATGACTGAGCCAGTGACACCAACGTCCTCCACCTTCACCTCCTCGGCTTAGACTCGGTTACAAGTATCTCTGGGAATTCTCATTATCTGCCGATGTAGACCTGACCAAATGTAAACTGTGTCAACAAAATTATTCGCACACCCTCCGTCACTATGTGATGGAGTGCGAAAAGATGCGTGAATTTAGAGACAATTCTATAACCAATGTTCCAGCGATGTGTAAATATTCCATTCAAAATGATCTGCTACCAGAAATTTTAGCCAAATATCCCCAGTTTGCTAACTGTAGGTAGTAACTGAGTGATTGTAACCTATCCACCACTGCCCACTGGATGGGGGCGGTGTGCAGGACAAACATATAAATTGTGACACTAGCTCTCCACATATGTCAGTTGCTTAATTTAGAACCTGTACTTGAGGTCGATCTCGAACCCATTGTTGATGAGACGACTTTTATTGAATTTGTAACTAACTGATCAAGATTGTAACTTGCTTAGCTAAATCAATTACGGGGTTCAGTCCCTGATCCCATTATGTGCCTCTGTAACCCTTTCCCACTACCGCCCACGGGATGGGTATGGGGTGCATAATAAATGAACTAAACTAAACTAACTTCACCTCCAAACTATACATATTCCTCTCACTCAAACCAAAATGTTTCCATATATCATCCTTACATATTCCAGCGCTTCTCGCCCAATATTCATCAGTATAAGTCGGTCATCAACCATCTCAACTCCATTTACCATAATTCTGAATCTCCATCAGTCATTCTCAACTCTCCATCACAGCCCTTCTCAACTCTCCATCACCGCCCTTCTCAACTCTCCATCACCGCCCTTCTCAACTCTCCATCACCGCACTTCTCAACTCTCCATCACAGCCCTTCTCAACTCTCCATCACCGCCCTTCTCAACTCTCCATCACCGCCCTTCTCAACTCTCCATCACAGCCCTTCTCAACTCTCCATCATAGCCCATCTCAACTCTCCATCACCGCACTTCTCAACTCTCCATCACAGCCCTTCTCAACTCTCCATCACCGCCCTTCTCAACTCTCCATCACCGCCCTTCTCAACTCTCCATCACAGCCCTTCTCACTCTCCATCACCGCCCTTCTCAACTCTCCATCACCGCACTCTCAACTCTCCATCACCGCCCTTCTCAACTCTCCATCACCGCACTTCTCAACTCTCCATCACCGCACTCTCAACTCTCCATCACCGCCTTCTCAACTTCTCCATCACCGCCCTTCTCAACTCTCCATCACAGCCCTTCTCAANCCTGTACCCTGTGTTTCGTTTAAGGTCCTCGTGTCCACCAACCTCATGGATGTACAGCTGACTACTGAGCGCCGCAGGTCGCTGGATGGATGTGACCAGATGCCAGTTCCTGGATTTATAACCTTGACTTATTATCTGACTGTATTCCACAAGGAATTTTTATTTAATTTCCGGCTGCAATGAATTAACTTATTATTAATTCTTAGTTCGCATTCCCGTACTACAATATATATCACAGTATATTATCACTAAAGAGGTCTCTTACACTGGGTAGGCTCGTGGCTGGTACTTACCTAGTTGTACTTACCTAGTTGTGCTTGCGGGGGTTGAGCTCTGACTCTTTGGTCCCGCCTCTCAACTGTCAATCAACTGATGTAAAGGTTACTGAGCCTATTGGGCTCTATCATATCTACATTTTGAAACTGTGTATGGAGTCAGCCTCCACCACATCACTACTTAATGCATTCCATTTGTTAAGTACTCTAGGTGTAAACAATACTTGTGGGTTGCCTCATTCTGGCACTATTATACATTTCCAATTGTCCATGTGCAATTTTACTAAACTTTCAACTTATATGTGTGTTGTGTCACGTTCCACTTCACTGCTCAACGTACCACTGTTCACTATACTTCAGATATACAACAATACACATGTATACATGAGCTTCGTGACACTGGTCCCATGTGGTCCCACCTTTATTCTCTATTTAACACAAAGTTTCATTGTTAATCTCTGTATTCAACTTGCCTACGTTATCGCTATGTACTTGGTGATGACTGTGATGAGTGTTCCATGGCTGTAACCCTCCAAAACCCGGACTATTTCCAGATTTTAACGGAGCGTGAACAAACAAGTCTCTCCCGCCCTCTGAGGGGCATGAGGAGGAGCAAGAGGAGAGATGGTAAACATTGTATTAAAAGACTTAATTGCTCACGAGGTGGGGTTTTGGAAACTATCGCTCGACCCTAGAAGCGCGCGCGCGCACACACACACACACACACACACACACACACACACACACACACACACACACACACACACGCTCATACTGACAGTTGAGAGGCAGGACCAAAGAACCGAAGCTCAACCCCCACAAGCACAACTAGGTGAGTATACACAAATGCACATGAACACATTCACTCACAACTTAAGAGCAGACAAAATAAAGCACTACTAAACTACGAAGATTAATCAAACTGCATTTGTGCTATGTGATAAGGCCAAATAAATAGATCTAAACCCCCTTAGACAGACGTAACCCCCCTCCCCCCCCCACACACACTTGGCCGTGATGTGGTGGAGGCTGATTCCATACACAGTTTCAAATGTAGATATGACAGACCTCGAGAAGCTCAGGAATCTAAATTTATCAGTCTCTGTGGTGTAGTGGTAAGACACTCTCCTGGCGTTCCGCGAGCGCTTTGTTATGGGTTCGTATCCTGGCCGGGGAGGAGTTACTGGGCGCAAATCCTTAACTGTAGCCTCTGTTTAACTCAACAGTAAAATGGGTACTTGGTTGTAACAACGATTCTTCGTGGGGGTCGTATTCCAGGGACCTGCCCGAAACACTGCGCGTACTACTGGCTGTACAAGAATGTAAGTACAACTCTTGTATATATCTAAAAAAAAGTACACCAGTAGATTGACGGTTGAGAAGCGGGACCCAAGAGCCAAAGCTCAACCCCAGCAAGTACAATTAGGTGAGTACACAACATACCAACAACGAACATGGGTAACTTAATTACCATTTACATTAGGCCGGTCCCGTAAACTACACGAGTGACTGGCCTTAACGCTGTCCCCTATGACCTGATAAATTATAAGAACCATTATGTTGTTGTTGTTATAGATTCAGCTACTCAGATCAAGTTCCAAGTAGCACGGGCTATGGTGAGCCCGTAACTTACCTGGCACAGGAGCAGGGCAAGAAGCACGGCTATGGTTAGCCTCGTGGACGGGAGATGTCTCCCCGTCCTAAGAACCACTAATCTAAATTCAACTTAAATAGTTCACCTAAACCCAAATCCTTATACCCAGTAACTTACCTAATCCCTAACCCCCTAAACTCTATATCTTACTTAATCCCTAACCCTTAAACCCAATATCGTACCTAATCCCTACTTCTATTCCCAATAACTGTCTTAATCCCTAACGCTTATACCCAATAGCTTACCTAATCCATAACTTTTATACCCAGTAAAGTATCTACTCCCTAACCCTTGCACCCACTAACTTACCGAGTCCTTAACTCTTGCCACAATCTGTCTGTCCTTAGCGAGAACAAAGGGCTGCTGGATTCTTCAATGAAAATGTTTTCAGCGTTCACTTTTTTATATTTAAAACATCGATTTTTTTTGTTTACAATAATTTCTGTTGGGGACAAAGGTTCACTTTCCAGTTTACAAACAGACTATTACGGGAACCGTAATACGCTTTCAGACCATCACAAATATCTAGATAACTATAGAGGTGGTTTGTAGGGGAGGTGTGGTTTTTCATAGAAATAGATTTGCTCTTGGCGAAGGCGCAACCTTACACCCAGTCAATAATCCACCAGGTGTGAAGTGAAATGTGACATGTCGGCAAAATCTCATATCTCAACTTTGAATACTATTTTATAAATAAAAGCCATTTATGGTATAACGCTACCGTGACACAGTTCGCACCAAAGTAAAAACTGCCTCGAGAAATCACCTTTGAAAGCAACAAGATGAGAGAAGAGCAGTCCCCAGATGACCCAGAGGGCGGACCCGTAGCTGAAGTTCTTGGACCTCTGGCGCCCCCATGGGTTAAGACCGAAGGGGCTGAGCCACTCGTAGGCGGCCACGCTGAAGGCAGTGATGTTCAGGGAGACGAAGATGGCGATCCACAGGTCTGGACTGAAGGGCACTAAGAAAGCCAACAGAGGCACCTCCATCTGCCTGATGGAATAGACGGAAGACAGAAGGAAAAATTAAGGGTTTACTTCACTGACAAAAAAAAAAGTATGTACATGCTCATTATTATTGATGGTATGAGGGTGAGAACCGATGTCTACATTCCCATGACGAGTCTTCCTATCTGCAAGAGGAAAATTATATATTTTACATCTAACATGAGAAGTGAAGAAGTCATTAAATCTTAAATGAACTTAACACACAATTTTTTTACTTGTCAACAGAAGACGGACGCGGGTATTTTTCACTTTTACTTATCTTTAAGGTCAAGTAGTAGACGATTTATACAATTAGTATCAATATATATCACTTTACGTAAATCTATAAGAAAATTAACATATATTGATGTATATATTGATATAAACACCTATTGATGACGTGACCTGTTGAACATCGGGTAGTGGTGAGAACCTTTGGCAGTGTAGAGAACCTTGGTAGTGTAGAGAACCTTTGGCAGTGTAGAGAACCTTTGGTAGTGTAGAGAACCTTTGGCAGTGTAGAGAACCTTTGGTAGTGTAGAGAACCTTTGGTAGTGTAGAGAACCTTTGGTAGTGTAGAGAACCTTTGGTAGTGTAGAGAACCTTTGGTAGTGTAGAGAACCTTTGGTAGTGTAGAGAACCTTTGGTAGTGTAGAGAACCTTTGGTAGTGTAGAGAACCTTTGGCAGTGTAGAGAACCTTTGGTAGTGTAGAGAACCTTTGGCAGTGTAGAGAACCTTTGGCAGTGTAGAGAACCTTTGGTAGTGTAGAGAACCTTTGGCAGTGTAGAGAACCTTTGGTAGTGTAGAGAACCTTTGGTAGTGTAGAGAACCTTTGGTAGTGTAGAGAACCTTGGTAGTGTAGAGAACCTTGGTAGTGTAGAGAACCTTTGGTAGTGTAGAGAACCTTTGGTAGTGTAGAGAACCTTTGGTAGTGTAGAGAACCTTTGGTAGTGTAGAGAACCTTTGGTAGTGTAGAGAACCTTTGGCAGTGTAGAGAACCTTTGGCAGTGTAGAGAACCTTTGGTAGTGTAGAGAACCATAGGTAGCAATGAGAACCTTATTTAGTGGTGAGAACCTTTGGTAGTGTAGAGAACGTGCGGGAGGTAAGAACAGAGGAGAATAGAGCAGAGGAGATAAGATGTAAGAGGATAGTGCCATGCAAAGTATGTTGATATGGGGATACTGTTACTTATATGATGTTAATATGTTTGGCTACAGTCACATACAGGATGTTAATATGTGGTTATTGTCGTGTATGTGATGTTAATATGTGGGTATTGTTATGTACTGGACGTTAACATACGGGCACTGTAAGGTATAGACGATTAATACCTGGTTCCTGTCACATTTAGGAAGTAAAGATAAGCCTTTTCAACCTATTGATATTTCCTCTCCTTACGATGTCTTTTGAGCTACAGGAGTATTCTCGTAAGTCGAAAATCGTTCTCGTAAGTCTCTAACCATAATTCGAGAGAACATCACGGACAAACCTACCACACACAAGCTTCTGGGAGCGCCAGCACAGCTGCCAGCTTTAAGCCTCCGCACCCTGTACCTCCCTCAGTGGAGGCTATATCCCACAGGATATCCCGGAGCCGTCTGGGCTGTGCATCATGGGGAAGGGAGACGGTGAGAGTTGCAGGGAGGGGGTGGCGGAAAGGGAGAGTTGAGGGGGTGTAGAAGAGGGATGGGTTCGAGGGATATCACTGGAAGTGAAGAATAGGGTAGACACACACACACACACACACAAGCAGCGAGGAAATCGATCTACATTTCAACGATCTACTTCATCTGAAGCTTAAGCCTATGCCGATGACTGCACTCCAACCTTCACACACAGAAAGAAATGCCAACTGCTGCAAGAATTATCAATCACAAACTTTCAGTGATTTCTACCTGGGGTAGGAGATGGTAGGTGACATTTGCGGTTGAAAAGACACAAGCGATGATGATAACTAGACTGAATATGACAAATCGGACAGCCTTGCAAATGGGTGGCAAAGCCCTAGAGTTCACAGATGAAATTGACATCTTGGGAATGAAGTTCGATTCTTCCATAACAATGAAGAGCCACGTGCTTAACTCACAAGGCAGCCAGGAAACTTACAGCCCTACGGCGCATCTCACACCTTCTTGACAGCAAGGGCGGCAAAACTTTATACGAAGCACAAGTTCGCGCTCGTCTAGAGTATGCACCCCCTTTCCTGGACCGCCCCCCCCCATCATTCAACAGACTGTTGGACAAAGTGGAGAGATAGGCCTTCTTGCCTACCTCTAGCCATGACCAAGTCTGGTACGAACGGTCTGAACATCAGAGCCTGCAATACCGTCGGGACGTTGGTGGTCTTACTGTTATGTACAAGGCCAACGTCCTCAAAGTTCCGTACCTGGCCCAACTCCGTGGAGTACCAGTAGTTGCCACCCGTAAGACTAGGCTCTCAACCTTCAACAGTCTCATGCTAGAAGTGCCATTCTCGAGAACATCACTCCATCAGCGATCATTCACTTCTAGGCTAACTCGCATCTAGAACTTATTCGCCCAACAGGTTTGATACACGAGATATCAGGTCAACTGATCACATAAAGGCTCTGGCACACAGTTAGCTACAGGTTTATCCCGTTCTTTATGATTGTTACCTAATATTGTTAATGAATAAAGGCTATTCCTACCGATGCATATAACAGGCTCATGAAATAAACGGGCCTCTAGGAGTAGGTTTCAACTTAGATGAAGGATTACAGCTCTTGCTTGCAGTTTTACCAAGTTCCTTATATAATAGTTCCCTATGTGATAGTTTCAAAGTACACTCGTGAAATAAATGAGTTTCTAGGAGCAGGCTTCAGATGAGCTGAGGAAGGATAGCATCTCTTGCTTGCAGTTTCACTAGGCACATCACTTGGTATCCCTTATAAACCCTAGTCTCAGTTTAAAACAGAGCGAGAGAGAGAGAGAGTGATCATACAGTTTAGTAAATCCGTGGAAATGTGTGAACGGATGGCAGGACGATCCAATTTGGAGTATTATATAGTTAAAGCTGAGGACCGTGGCACCGTAGCACGGAGATGGGAGGGTTGGCATAGGCACCGTGCTACGGGGAAGGGGATGGAGTGGGCACCATGCGGGGGGAGAAGGGATAACACTGCCTCTGGAATGGAACTGATGATGCCGGAACTAGAATAGGGAGTTAGTTTTTAACACCGCGATAGTGGAATGTAAGATATTTGTGACACTGTTCTACTGGGTGGAGAGTCTAGAGATGGAAAATAATGGAGGGGCTGGTCCCAAACCTGCACACAGAAATAACATCACATGAGACCAGAAGACATGGCAGGATGTGCAGAATACCGCCGTTGAAAAGCAGAGGTGCAACAGGTACTCTGAGAGAGAACTCTATCAACATCAGAGGCCCGACACTGTTCAACACGCTTCCACTACACACAAGGGGCATAACTGGCCGACCCCTCACAGTGTTCAAGAGAGAACTGGATAAGCACCTCCAAAGGATACCTGATCAACCAGGCTGTGACTCACACGTCAGGCTGCGAGCAGCCGCGTCTAACAGCCTGGTTGATCAGTCCAGCAACCAGGAGGTCTGGTCGACGACCGGGCCGCGGGGACACTAAGCCCCGGAAGCACCTCAAGGTAACCTCAAGGTATGGGAGGTGGCACTGTACTTTGAATAAAAAAGACTATGTTGACTCACTCCTTAGGGGACAGAGTGGCAGTTTCTTTGGCAGCGGATAAGGTGGTGGTTGGCAGCTCTTGTCCTGATGTGGGAGGAGAGTGTGGTACTCTTTTGAAAGAGATAATGAATGATGGCACAGCGTCGAAAGACTTGAAGGTTTGTAAAGACTCGACGTTGTGGATTGGGGAACTCAATCGTGTTGAGGTGGATGGTGGTACTGTGGAGGTTCGGGTGATGAATGGAGGAACTTTTGTGAATGTTGCTACTATATGGTGGATAATATGGTACTGAGAAAACAAGTGAAGGAGATGAGTAACTTTAAGCACCGTCTTTGCGTTATAGGTAGCTATATAATAATAATAATTATATTATATATATATATTCATATATATATATATATTATATATATATATATATATATATATATATCTGAAAACTCACACCCCAGAAGTGACTCGAACCCATACTCCCAGGAGCAACGCAACTGGTATGTACAGGGACGCCTTAAACCACTTGACCATCACGACCGGACATAAGGAAGTGATAGCCGAGGCTATATGAACCACTTCCCCGCCGGCACTCGGATGGTAATCTTGGGCATAGCATTTTATCAAATCACCTCATTTTTTGGGGCAACACGTGAGGAACACAAATGCAAACAAGCCTGAATGGTCCCCAGGACTAGATACAACTGAAAACTCACACCCCAGAAGTGACTCGAACCCATACTCCCAGGAGCAACGCAACTGGTATGTACAGGGACGCCTTAAACCACTTGACCATCACGACCGGACATAAGGAAGTGATAGCCGAGGCTATATGAACCACTTCCCGCCGGCACTCGGATGGTAATCTTGGGCATAGCATTTTATCAAATCACCTCATTTTTGGGGCAACACGTGAGGAACACAAATGCAAACAAGCCTGAATGGTCCCCAGGACTAGATACAACTGAAAACTCACACCCCAGAAGTGACTCGAACCCATACTCCCAGGAGCAACGCAACTGGTATGTACAGGGACGCCTTAAACCACTTGACCATCACGACCGGACATAAGGAAGTGATAGCCGAGGCTATATGAACCACTTCCCCGCCGGCACTCGGATGGTAATCTTGGGCATAGCATTTTATCAAATCACCTCATTTTTTGGGGCAACACGTGAGGAACACAAATGCAAACAAGCCTGAATGGTCCCCAGGACTAGATACAACTGAAAACTCACACCCCAGAAGTGACTCGAACCCATACTCCCAGGAGCAACGCAACTGGTATGTACAGGGACGCCTTAAACCACTTGACCATCACGACCGGACATAAGGAAGTGATAGCCGAGGCTATATGAACCACTTCCCCGCCGGCACTCGGATGGTAATCTTGGGCATAGCATTTTATCAAATCACCTCATTTTTTGGGGCAACACGTGAGGAACACAAATGCAAACAAGCCTGAATGGTCCCCAGGACTAGATACAACTGAAAACTCACACCCCAGAAGTGACTCGAACCCATACTCCCAGGAGCAACGCAACTGGTATGTACAGGGACGCCTTAAACCACTTGACCATCACGACCGGACATAAGGAAGTGATAGCCGAGGCTATATGAACCACTTCCCCGCCGGCACTCGGATGGTAATCTTGGGCATAGCATTTTATCAAATCACCTCATTTTTTGGGGCAACACGTGAGGAACACAAATGCAAACAAGCCTGAATGGTCCCCAGGACTAGATACAACTGAAAACTCACACCCCAGAAGTGACTCGAACCCATACTCCCAGGAGCAACGCAACTGGTATGTATCTAGTCCTGGGGACCATTCAGGCTTGTTTGCATTTGTGTTCCTCACGTGTTGCCCCAAAAATGAGGTGAGGTGATTGATAAAATGCTATGCCCAAGATTACCATCCGAGTGCCGGCGGGGAAGTGGTTCATATAGCCTCGGCTATCACTCCTTATGTCCGGTCGTGATGGTCAAGTGGTTTAAGGCGCCTGTACATACCAGTTGCGTTGCTCCTGGGAGTATGGGTTCGAGTCACTTCTGGGGTGTGAGTTTTCAGTTGTATCTAGTCCTGGGGACCATTCAGGCTTGTTTGCATTTGTGTTCCTCACGTGTTGCCCCAAAAATGAGGTGATTTGATAAAATGCTATGCCCAAGATTACCATCGAGTGCCGGCGGGGAAGTGGTTCATATAGCCTCGGCTATCACTTCCTTATGTCGGTCGTGATGGTCAAGTGGTTAAGGCGTCCCTGTACATACCAGTTGCGTTGCTCCTGGGAGTATGGGTTCGAGTCACTTCTGGGGTGTGAGTTTTCAGTTGTATCTAGTCCTGGGGACCATTCAGGCTTGTTTGCATTTGTGTTCCTCACGTGTTGCCCAAAAAATGAGGTGATTTGATAAAATGCTATGCCCAAGATTACCATCCGAGTGCCGGCGGGGAAGTGGTTCATATAGCCTCGGCTATCACTTCCTTATGTCCGGTCGTGATGGTCAAGTGGTTTAAGGCGTCCCTGACATACCAGTTGCGTTGCTCCTGGGAGTATGGGTTCGAGTCACTTCTGGGGTGTGAGTTTTCAGTTGTATCTAGTCCTGGGGACCATTAGGCTTGTTTGCATTTGTGTTCCTCACGTGTTGCCCCAAAAAATGAGGTGATTTGATAAAATGCTATGCCCAAGATTACCATCCGAGTGCCGGCGGGGAAGTGGTTCATATAGCCTGGCTATCACTTCCTTATGTCCGGTCGTGATGGTCAAGTGGTTTAAGGCGTCCCTGTACATACCAGTTGCGTGCTCCTGGGAGTATGGGTTCGAGTCACTTCTGGGGTGTGAGTTTTCAGTTGTATCTAGTCCTGGGGACCATTCAGGCTTGTTTGCATTTGTGNTATATATATATATATATACATATATATATATATATATATATATATGATATACCTATTGCGTATAATAGTTATAAACACTCCTAACATTGGAGTGTTATGCATACTGGGATTTGGTATAGGAATGTGTTATGGTATACATAGTGATAACGGTATACATAGCGTGCGATGGTATACATTGATCCCTATGGTGTATATAGTACTCTATGAAAATAAACACATCGATATGTAATACATACTATGGTATGGTATACATAGAAAGCTATGTTATACACAGCGTGCTTTGGCATACACAGAATGCAAGGGTATACACCGAGTACTATGGTATACACAGCACTACGGATACACAGAGCTAAGATATACATAGGATACCATGGCAAACACAGTGATATGGTATGCATACAACGCCATGTTATGCATATAACGTTATGGTGTTCATAGAGATCTAAGGTATGCATAGAGCGTGATGGTACCGAGTGGTGCTATGGTGTATATAAGGGCTGTGGTATACATACCGAGCTCTGGTATATATGGAGGGTACTATGGTATACATGGAGAATTATGGTATACACACTCTACTATGGTATACATGGAGAACTATGGTATACACACTGTACTATAGTATACATGGAGAACTATGGTATACATGGAGAACTATGGTATACACACTGTACTATGGTATACATGGAGAACTATGGTATACATGGAGAACTATGGTATACATGGAGAACTATGGTATACATGGAGAACTATGGTATACACACTGTACTATGGTATACATGGAGAACTATGGTATACACACTGTACTATGGTATACATGGAGAACTATGGTATACACATTGTACTATGGTATACATGGAGAACTATGGTATACATGGAGAACTATGGGACATACACTGCACTACGGTATACAGAGGGTGCTATGGTATACACAGCGCTACGAAATACAGTGATATAGTGTACATATAGTGTTATGGTACATATAGAACGCTACTGTATACATAAAGCGCTATAGTATACATAGAACACTATGGTATAAACAGTGTGTGTGTGACCTTTAACCCAATTCCCAACAACACTCGGTGACCTTTCTGGGCAGAGTGTTGACACTCCAGCATGAGTGTCTCCTCTCATGCTGGAGCCACCTGAGTAACATTCCTGGGAACACGCTCGATTGATTGATAAAGATTAAGCCACCAAAAAGGGTGGCGCGGGCATGGCTAGCCCGTAAAGAACAAGCTTGAATGGTCCCCAAGTCAAAATGCAACAGAAAACTCCTCACTCCTGAAGGAATTGAACCCAGACAGTCAGAGGCGCCATGCCCCTTTGGCGTGTCCAGTACTTTCACCACTAGGCCACAACGACTGAATTGGAAGAATTGGAAGTCGTCTGATCCTTAACCCAATTCCCAACAGCACTCGGTGGAGGTGAAAGTACTGGACACGCCAAGGTAACATGGAGCCTCTGGCTGTCTGGGTTCGAATCCTTCAGGGGTGAGGAGTATTCTGATGTTAAATGAACAAATCCACAAGGGCCGTGACGAGGATTCGAACCTGCGTCCGGGAGCATCCCAGACACTGCCTTAATCGACTGAGCTACGACTTTATATTCTGATGTTTATTGGCTTGGGGACTATTGAAGCTTGTTCCCACAAATGTTACTCACGTGCCCCAGCATGAGAGATCATTTGATGAAGTATGTGTGCCCAAGTCACCAAGTTCTGGCAATTGGGTTAAGGGTCAGACGACTTCCAATTACACACAGAAATCACAATAGCGTGATGCATCAAATGAACAAATCCACAAGGGTCGTGACGAGGGTTCGAACCTGCGTCCGAGAGGTAGAACAGCCTGCTGACATAAGCTGTTCTACCTCTCCGTGGTAGACATTCCTCCGTGGTCTGACACTGACACATTTTTCCTCACGTGTTAATTTTCGTGATTTACACACACACACGCACACAATTTATATATATATATATATATATATATATATATATATATATATATATATATATATATATATATATATATATATATATATATATGAAAACCATAAAAAAGAGTGGGTTCCGTAACATAAATTTCAAGAAGAATTGCAAGACAAGACGAGCATATAAGGTGGAGGCCTCGCTGCACACATCTTACTAAGATGATGTCAGCCGGGCTAAGAGCTGTACGGAAAATTGGATGTGGTTCCCCTTCCCTCAGGCATTTATAACGCCTCGTTCCCAGCCTCGAAGTCGCTAATGGTCCTGATTTGCTGCTAGACTACGACGGTAAACACACTACGATCACACATCTATGTGGCCTCAGCGTGACCCACACCAATACTCGCGGCCAAATGCGTCCCTCAGCGTGACCCACACCAATACTCGCGGCCAAATGCGTCCCTCAGCGTGATCCACACCAATACTCGCGGCCAAATGCGTCCCTCAGCGTGATCCACACCAATACTCGCGGCCAAATGCGTCCCTCAGCGTGATCCACACCAATACTCGCGGCCAAATGCGTCCCTCAGCGTGATCCACACCAATACTCGCGGCCAAATGCGTCCCTCAGCGTGATCCACACCAATACTCGCGGCCAAATGCGTCCCTCAGCGTGATCCACACCAATACTCGCGGCCAAGTATTGTGGTCGTAGTCATACTAGTCACCACTTCCTCCAGGCAGAAGCAAGGACATTACCTGACCCAGAGTCTGGCTACATATTAAAGCTACGATCACTGTAATAAAGCACATATGGGCTATGATAACACGATCACACAGTCACAACAATTTCATATACTTCAGCCTTCTTAGTTTCCTTCCCGTTAGCCTCTTACTCATGTTACCCTACTCAGGTCCCTGTTGGCGTAGTAGTAACACACTAGTCCCGCGCCTTGCGAGCGACTTGGTCTGGGTTCGAGTCCTGGACAGGGAGGACTTATTGTACGCAAATCCTTAACTCTTCGTCTCTTTTACGCAGCAGTAATTGGGTACCTGGTTGTTAACCAATTGGCGGATCGTGTTACAAGGAAAACTAGTAGGGTAAGGCTTATCATAAGCTATGGGAAGGAAACACACTCAGCGTTTTAACAGGAATCAGAAGTCGTCTGCTCCTGTGCCTACCAGTTTAGAAAAAAAGGATGCACCCAACACGACGCTTAATTTACGTCAAAGGTTGCCCACACTCCTGGCAAACACTGAGAGGCACTTATCTCAGCCACCACTCTTTACACAGGATCGAGGTCAAATGTGTATAGCTTCGACATGATTAAGTTTGAGTTTCACCGTCTTGCCAGAAGAGAGTGGCGCCATAATGAACTCTTGGGAGACTTTATTGATCACTCAAGAACTGAAGGTAATTTAATTTGATAACTACATGGCCGTAGTTGGCCCAAATGGAATTTGATCTTGTTTGGTTTTTGACAGTGTGATTAGACTATTTAATTATCTCTGGACCAGAGATGTTTCCGTCCTCAATCGATGTGGGACGCTAAAATTATTTTTGATCAAGATCTTGTGCACTCTGTCATTTGACGATTCAGGGATCTTTTTCTCGTTACAACATTCTACAACACAAAGTTAGATGACTTTTACACTAACAGACAACTTTACAAATTAGTTTATATTATTTGTCTCCAGCAGGCGGCCTATTAGCGCACAGGGGTCAGTAATTTGCTAGGTCACAGGGACTTAGAGGACACGAAGGAGTACCTTCACTAGACCACAGGGGCCGGTTATGAGTCAAGAGAGGGATAAATTAGGGGGAGAGAAAATTATGAGGAAAAAAGAATAATGCTGATTTATTGCCTAAGATTTTCCAAAGTGGTTGTTACGGGGCTTGTGCCTAATATGCTCATGTCGGAGTCTGCATCAATGAAACGAGTATAGCGTGGCAGTCCCATAGGGATTCCTCCCTATAAACCTCCCGTCAAATCTGGGACCAGATGGTCCTTAAAAGTATTCTAAAAATAAAAATTCAAAACACCAATTTCTTAAACTGTATAGTAAAACATTTTCATTAGACTCCACAAAATTAAAAAAACTACCTATCATATTTTTGCCATAATATGCTAATGTGTGTTCGTGACATCATATACCCTAGTCCCCTAAACCCCCTAGGAGGATAAGGGTGTAGGGGACTACACCCTTTCCTACACCAAACCCACTCCTCCCTCAACACCGCCCTGCAGCCTCCCTACGGTCCCGTACCACCATTTCATTACCCACCATCTCTGACCTGTGGATGTATGATAATGGTATGATAGACAGAATACTTAGGAGCTACAAGCACTTTACCCCAAGAGTGTAACACTTATATGCTGTGTTTACTATATTAATCTGCAATGTAAAATGTGATTCTTGTACTGTACTGTGATTTGTGGATTTGTGCGTCCCTTGAGGGACTTGAAATAGAGGAGGGTAGAAATAGCCTAAGCTACTCTATCCCTTTGAGATGTATTTTATTGTTTCAATAAAGACGAATTATTGTCCCAACTTGAACTTGAACCTCTGACCTCGCCAGTCAGGTGCGATCAAAGGCAAGTGGAATATATATGACCGTGATACTGGTGAGTGAGTGAGAGGAGTGTCACCTTGTTGCCCATCTAATCCAAGAGAAATAATTTCACCCCCCCCCCTCCCCCCTTTGTAATAGCAATAGTTTATAACAATGTCTCCACATACAAAAGACTAAAATACAAGAAAAATCCTACAGCCTCATCGACGAAGTATGTTTTGAAATCCGATTTCTTCTTATTACGATAAACTTGGATGTGTGACACATCACACTGGAAATATTATTACGTATTCGATAAATAGCGTTCAGAAAACACGAATCACTAGTCAAGACACCATACTCGTAATAATCAGTGCTCCCGATACACAATAAGCGTTTATACAGAGACTTTTCTGGCATACTGTATCATCCAGAGCCACTGTTAGGCATGATTCATGGCCCGGGCCGCTCCAGAGGCACTGGTAATACTGCGAGGACATAAGTCAGCGAAAAAAAGAACAATATTTCATTGAGAAAGGGGAAGATATTATCATTTATCTTCCAGTTGCTACGAGAGAGACCACTCGCTTTCCGTCGTTCACTCATTATCTTTGTGAAAAGAGGGCTGCCCACTCATTATCTTACAACGATGAGAGAGAGCTGCCCACTCATTATCTTGCAGTGAAGAGTGCTGACCATTCAAGAAGAAAAGGGTGGTCGTTCATTTTCTCATTGAGAAGAGAAGACTTTAAATCGTGAGGAGAGACAACACTCGTAGAGAACGAAACTTAACCAACTTTCCTCTCAATGCCAAGAGGGCCTCGACACTTGTCTTACCGTCGAGGATAGTTGTTACGGTGTTTGGATTCCCAATTCCCTTTCCTGGGATGGAGCGAGAGAGGGGAAAGAAAAGAAGGTGACGACCTCCCATTCACCCTCCACCACTCATGTGAGCAAGACGGGAGACATCTCCCGTCCACGAGGCTCACCATAGCCCGTGCTTCTTGCCCCGCTCCTGTGCCAGGTAAGTTACGGGCTCACCATAGCCCGTGCTACTTGGAACTTGTTCCGAGTAGCTGAATCTATAACAACAACAACAACAACTCATGTGAGGGAGCACACAACACTCCTGCCAATGCTCAGGAAAGAGTCGATAGTCACAGTACACAATAAGCCACAAGGCTGCAACACCTCATTCAAAACCCTCAAAAAACCTCCAACATACATGATGCAATTTTCTTGATGCAATTCACCGCAACAAAGAGCCCCTTCCCTGCTCCCATTCACCGCAACACAGAACCCCTTACCTGCCCCATTTACACCTTAGAACTTCCCAGCCTTCCGTGACCCCTTACCTTCTTCTCGTGGAGGTACCGCGTCTGGAAGAGGCCGGCGAAGAGGGCGGCAATGTTGGCGGTGTAGGAGGCGACGAAGATGACGCTGAAGGCTCCCCACACGTTGATCAACACCTTGTTGGGCCACGATTTAGGAGCTGCACGGGGACACACAACAAAAGCACTCATGATAATTATTGCTTCTGGGTTTAACACTTCTTGTAATAATCCGTTTATTTTATGAGATAATATTGAAGCTCTGGAATGGGATCGAACCCACAACCCTGGAGTCCAGGGATACGGGTTCGACCCTGTCAAAGATTAATGTTTTTATCATAAACATATACGTTCTTATGACTGTATTGTATATTTTTTATTCAACTTTTGTTTTAGTAATAATGTTTTTGCATATAATAATATTAAGACATAATAGAGCAATTAAAGCTTAGACAATATATGGGTAATATTAGTTTAAAATTATTCAAGTACAGTATAGTATGCAGGTAGGCTTTAGTAATAAGAGAAGCATTAGATTCATCGAAGTATTCATTGTAATACAACATATAATTCTTATTACGAGTACCATCATATTACCATAAAAATATCCGTAGGAACCGTGATGAGGGTTCGAACCTATGTGCTGTGTGTTCCCAGGCACACGCTCTAGACAACTAGACCACGACATGGTCAAAAGGATTGCAACCTGGGGTACTACAGCACCCTCGAGGAGTCCTGAGGCTTCCACTTAAGGTTAACCAGAGTTTCACACAATCCCCTAAGGGCTCTGTCCTCTACCTCTGACGCTCCTCTACACATACACCTACACATACACCTACACATATACATATACACTGGGTGCTCCGTGTGCCTGGGAACACCCACCACACGGGTTCACACCCTCATCACGGCGCCAACGGATTTTCTCATTGATGCATCATGATAGTGTGATTACTCTGTGTATATTACCATTACATTACCATCATACTTCTTTACATTAATACAGTTCTCTCTTTCTCTGCTAACCATTTAATGTTTCTCTATTCCACTCCGAATTAATGTGGTACAGAATGTCAAGAAACAAACAATTCATTAACCCAGTCTGGAGAAGTGCGCCTTGCTGGCCGTGATCAATGTGGCAGGAATTGTGCAGGATATTACCTGGTTTGTCACAAGGGTCATGGTGGGACACCGCGTCACGGAGGATAGTGCTTAATGAATGGCTCTTCTGGGCCAGACTTATGGGGCGTGAAATGTTGCTATATGTCAATATATTTGCTTACGGGGAGAGAGGAGTTAAGGCAGGTTGAGAAAAGAGGGAAGGTAGGAGAAGGCATGCAGGGTGGAAGTGGGAGAGATGTTAATAAAGAGTGCTGAAGAGGGAAATGAAGTAGGAGGAGGAATAGAAGGAACGGAAGGAGGAAAAGGAGGGAGCATACCTGGAGAGGGTTTCTGGAGTTCTTCTACTCCCCGAGTCCAGCCTGAGACCAGCCACGACTTGTGATAACTTGGTCCAACAAACAGGCTGTTGCTTGGAGCGGCTGCATGCTCACGTATCCACTACAGCCTGGTTGGTCCGGCACTTCTTACGAGAACCTGTTCAAGTGCCTCTTGAATACATCCACCATCGTTCCGGCAATATTTATAATGTTTGCTAGGAGAATGTTGAATAGCATTAGACCTCTGATGTTAAAACAGTGTTCTCTGATTGTGCCTATGGCACCTCTACTCCTTATTGGTTCTATTCTGCATTTCCTTCCGTACCTTTCGCTCCAGTATGTTCTTATTTTACTGTGCAAATTTGGGACCTGGCCCTCTTCCATGTATATATTATTTGATACCTTTCTCGTCTCCTTTCTAGAGAGTACATTTTGATAACTTTGAGATGTCCCAATAATTCAGATGTTTTATCGTTTCTATACGTGCCTTATATGTTTTCTGTATTCCCTCTAATTCAGAGATCTCTCCTGCTCTGAAAGGGAAAGCGAGTACTGAGCAATATTAAGACGGGACAGTACCAGTGATTTAAATAGTGTTAGCATTGCTGTGGGTTCCCTGGATTTGAACGTTCTCATAATCCATTCTATCATTTTCCTGGCCGCCGCTATATTTGCTCGGTTATGTTCACTAAATGTCAGTTCGTCAGACGTCATAATTCCCAGATCTTTTACATGTTGCTTTCCTTCTATGAGTAGGTCTGATTGTGTCCTGTACCCTGTGTCCTGTACCCTGTGTTTCGTTTAAGGTCCTCGTGTCCACCACACCTCATGGATGTACAGCTGACTACTGAGCGCCGCAGGTCGCTGGATGGATGTGACCAGATGCCAGTTCCTGGATTTATAACCTTGACTTATTATCTGACTGTATTACCACAAGGAATTTTCTGATTAATTTCCGGCTTGCAATGATATTAACTTATTATTAATTCTTAGATTCACATTCCCGTACTACAATATATATTCACAGTATATTATCACTAAAGACGTCTCTTACACTGGGTAGGCCTCGTGGCTGGTACTTACCTAGTTGTGCTTGCGGGGGTTGAGCTCTGACTCTTTGGTCCCGCCTCTCAACTGTCAATCAACTGATGTAAAGGTTACTGAGCCTATTGGGCTCTATCATATCTACATTTGAAACTGTGTATGGAGTCAGCCTCCACCACATCACTACTTAATGCATTCCATTTGTTAAGTACTCTAGGTGTAAACATATACTTGTGGGTTGCCTCATTCTGGCACTATTATACATTTCCAATTGTCCATGTGCAATTTTACTAAACTTTCAACTTATATGTGTGTTGTGTCACGTTCCACTTCACTGCTCAACGTACCACTGTTCACTATACTTCAGATATACAACAATACACATGTATACATGAGCTTCGTGACACTGGTCCCATGTGGTCCCACCTTTATTCTCTATTTAACACAAAGTTTCATTGTTAATCTCTGTATTCAACTTGCCTACGTTATCGCTATGTACTTGGTGATGACTGTGATGAGTGTTCCATGGCTGTAACCCTCCAAAAACCCGGACTATTTCCAGATTTTAACGGAGCGTGAACAAACAAGTCTCTCCCGCCCTCTGAGGGGCATGAGGAGGAGCAAGAGGAGAGATGGTAAACATTGTATTAAAAGACTTAATTGCTCACGAGGTGGGGTTTTGGAAACTATCGCTCGACCCTAGAAGCGCGCGCGCGCACACACACACACACACACACACACACACACACACACACACACACACACACACACACACACACGCTCATACTGACAGTTGAGAGGCAGGACCAAAGAACCGAAGCTCAACCCCCACAAGCACAACTAGGTGAGTATACACAAATGCACATGAACACATTCACTCACAACTTTAAGAGCAGACAAAATAAAGCACTACTAAACTACGAAGATTAATCAAACTGCATTTGTGCTATGTGATAAGGCCAAATAAATAGATCTAAACCCCCTTAGACAGACGTAACCCCCCCCCCCCCACACACACTTGGCCGTGATGTGGTGGAGGCTGATTCCATACACAGTTTCAAATGTAGATATGACAGACCTCGAGAAGCTCAGGAATCTAAATTTATCAGTCTCTGTGGTGTAGTGGTAAGACACTCTCCTGGCGTTCCGCGAGCGCTTTGTTATGGGTTCGTATCCTGGCCGGGGAGGAGTTACTGGGCGCAAATCCTTAACTGTAGCCTCTGTTTAACTCAACAGTAAAATGGGTACTTGGTTGTAACAACGATTCTTCGTGGGGGGTCGTATTCCAGGGACCTGCCCGAAACACTGCGCGTACTACTGGCTGTACAAGAATGTAAGTACAACTCTTGTATATATCTAAAAAAAAGTACACCAGTAGATTGACGGTTGAGAAGCGGGACCCAAGAGCCAAAGCTCAACCCCAGCAAGTACAATTAGGTGAGTACACAACATACCAACAACGAACATGGGTAACTTAATTACCATTTACATTAGGCCGGTCCCGTAAACTACACGAGTGACTGGCCTTAACGCTGTCCCCTATGACCTGATAAATTATAAGAACCATTATGTTGTTGTTGTTATAGATTCAGCTACTCAGATCAAGTTCCAAGTAGCACGGGCTATGGTGAGCCCGTAACTTACCTGGCACAGGAGCAGGGCAAGAAGCACGGCTATGGTTAGCCTCGTGGACGGGAGATGTCTCCCCGTCCTAAGAACCACTAATCTAAATTCAACTTAAATAGTTCACCTAAACCCAAATCCTTATACCCAGTAACTTACCTAATCCCTAACCCCCTAAACTCTATATCTTACTTAATCCCTAACCCTTAAACCCAATATCGTACCTAATCCCTACTTCTATTCCCAATAACTGTCTTAATCCCTAACGCTTATACCCAATAGCTTACCTAATCCATAACTTTTATACCCAGTAAAGTATCTACTCCCTAACCCTTGCACCCACTAACTTACCGAGTCCTTAACTCTTGCCACAATCTGTCTGTCCTTAGCGAGAACAAAGGGCTGCTGGATTCTTCAATGAAAATGTTTTCAGCGTTCACTTTTTTATATTTAAAACATCGATTTTTTTTGTTTACAATAATTTCTGTTGGGGACAAAGGTTCACTTTCCAGTTTACAAACAGACTATTACGGGAACCGTAATACGCTTTCAGACCATCACAAATATCTAGATAACTATAGAGGTGGTTTGTAGGGGAGGTGTGGTTTTTCATAGAAATAGATTTGCTCTTGGCGAAGGCGCAACCTTACACCCAGTCAATAATCCACCAGGTGTGAAGTGAAATGTGACATGTCGGCAAAATCTCATATCTCAACTTTGAATACTATTTTATAAATAAAAGCCATTTATGGTATAACGCTACCGTGACACAGTTCGCACCAAAGTAAAAACTGCCTCGAGAAATCACCTTTGAAAGCAACAAGATGAGAGAAGAGCAGTCCCCAGATGACCCAGAGGGCGGACCCGTAGCTGAAGTTCTTGGACCTCTGGCGCCCCCATGGGTTAAGACCGAAGGGGCTGAGCCACTCGTAGGCGGCCACGCTGAAGGCAGTGATGTTCAGGGAGACGAAGATGGCGATCCACAGGTCTGGACTGAAGGGCACTAAGAAAGCCAACAGAGGCACCTCCATCTGCCTGATGGAATAGACGGAAGACAGAAGGAAAAATTAAGGGTTTACTTCACTGACAAAAAAAAAAAGTATGTACATGCTCATTATTATTGATGGTATGAGGGTGAGAACCGATGTCTACATTCCCATGACGAGTCTTCCTATCTGCAAGAGGAAAATTATATATTTTACATCTAACATGAGAAGTGAAGAAGTCATTAAATCTTAAATGAACTTAACACACAATTTCTTTACTTGTCAACAGAAGACGGACGCGGGTATTTTTCACTTTTACTTATCTTTAAGGTCAAGTAGTAGACGATTTATACAATTAGTATCAATATATATCACTTTACGTAAATCTATAAGAAAATTAACATATATTGATGTATATATTGATATAAACACCTATTGATGACGTGACCTGTTGAACATCGGGTAGTGGTGAGAACCTTTGGCAGTGTAGAGAACCTTTGGTAGTGTAGAGAACCTTTGGTAGTGTAGAGAACCTTTGGTAGTGTAGAGAACCTTTGGTAGTGTAGAGAACCTTTGGCAGTGTAGAGAACCTTTGGTAGTGTAGAGAACCTTTGGCAGTGTAGAGAACCTTTGGTAGTGTAGAGAACCATAGGTAGCAATGAGAACCTTATTTAGTGGTGAGAACATTTGGTAGTGTAGAGAACGTGCGGGAGGTAAGAACAGAGGAGAATAGAGCAGAGGAGATAAGATGTAAGAGGATAGTGCCATGCAAAGTATGTTGATATGGGGATACTGTTACTTATATGATGTTAATATGTTTGGCTACAGTCACATACAGGATGTTAATATGTGGTTATTGTCGTGTATGTGATGTTAATATGTGGGTATTGTTATGTACTGGACGTTAACATACGGGCACTGTAAGGTATAGACGATTAATACCTGGTTCCTGTCACATTTAGGAAGTAAAGATAAGCCTTTTCAACCTATTGATATTTCCTCTCCTTACGATGTCTTTTGAGCTACAGGAGTATTCTCGTAAGTCGAAAATCGTTCTCGTAAGTCTCTAACCATAATTCGAGAGAACATCACGGACAAACCTACCACACACAAGCTTCTGGGAGCGCCAGCACAGCTGCCAGCTTTAAGCCTCCGCACCCTGTACCTCCCTCAGTGGAGGCTATATCCCACAGGATATCCCGGAGCCGTCTGGGCTGTGCATCATGGGGAAGGGAGACGGTGAGAGTTGCAGGGAGGGGGTGGCGGAAAGGGAGAGTTGAGGGGGTGTAGAAGAGGGATGGGTTCGAGGGATATCACTGGAAGTGAAGAATAGGGTAGACACACACACACACACACAAGCAGCGAGGAAATCGATCTACATTTCAACGATCTACTTCATCTGAAGCTTAAGCCTATGCCGATGACTGCACTCCAACCTTCACACACAGAAAGAAATGCCAACTGCTGCAAGAATTATCAATCACAAACTTTCAGTGATTTCTACCTGGGGTAGGAGATGGTAGGTGACATTTGCGGTTGAAAAGACACAAGCGATGATGATAACTAGACTGAATATGACAAATCGGACAGCCTTGCAAATGGGTGGCAAAGCCCTAGAGTTCACAGATGAAATTGACATCTTGGGAATGAAGTTCGATTCTTCCATAACAATGAAGAGCCACGTGCTTAACTCACAAGGCAGCCAGGAAACTTACAGCCCTACGGCGCATCTCACACCTTCTTGACAGCAAGGGCGGCAAAACTTTATATGAAGCACAAGTTCGCGCTCGTCTAGAGTATGCACCCCCTTTCCTGGACCGCCCCCCCCCCCATCATTCAACAGACTGTTGGACAAAGTGGAGAGATAGGCCTTCTTGCCTACCTCTAGCCATGACCAAGTCTGGTACGAACGGTCTGAACATCAGAGCCTGCAATACCGTCGGGACGTTGGTGGTCTTACTGTTATGTACAAGGCCAACGTCCTCAAAGTTCCGTACCTGGCCCAACTCCGTGGAGTACCAGTAGTTGCCACCCGTAAGACTAGGCTCTCAACCTTCAACAGTCTCATGCTAGAAGTGCCATTCTCGAGAACATCACTCCATCAGCGATCATTCACTTCTAGGCTAACTCGCATCTAGAACTTATTCGCCCAACAGGTTTGATACACGAGATATCAGGTCAACTGATCACATAAAGGCTCTGGCACACAGCTACAGGTTTATCCCGTTCTTTATGATTGTTACCTAATATTGTTAATGAATAAAGGCTATTCCTACCGATGCATATAACAGGCTCATGAAATAAATGGGCCTCTAGGAGTAGGTTTCAACTTAGATGAAGGATTACAGCTCTTGCTTGCAGTTTTACCAAGTTCCTTATATAATAGTTCCCTATGTGATAGTTTCAAAGTACACTCGTGAAATAAATGAGTTTCTAGGAGCAGGCTTCAGATGAGCTGAGGAAGGATAGCATCTCTTGCTTGCAGTTTCACTAGGCACATCACTTGGTATCCCTTATGAACCCTAGTCTCAGTTTAAAACAGAGCGAGAGAGAGAGAGTGATCATACAGTTTAGTAAATCCGTGGAAATGTGTGAACGGATGGCAGGACGATCCAATTTGGAGTATTATATAGTTAAAGCTGAGGACCGTGGCACCGTAGCACGGAGATGGGAGGGTTGGCATAGGCACCGTGCTACGGGGAAGGGGATGGAGTGGGCACCATGCGGGGGGAGAAGGGATAACACTGCCTCTGGAATGGAACTGATGATGCCGGAACTAGAATAGGGAGTTGGTTTTTAACACCGCGATAGTGGAATGTAAGATATTTGTGACACTGTTCTACTGGGTGGAGAGTCTAGAGATGGAAAATAATGGAGGGGCTGGTCCCAAACCTGCACACAGAAATAACATCACATGAGACCAGAAGACATGGCAGGATGTGCAGAATACCGCCGTTGAAAAGCAGAGGTGCAACAGGTACTCTGAGAGAGAACTCTATCAACATCAGAGGCCCGACACTGTTCAACACGCTTCCACTACACACAAGGGGCATAACTGGCCGACCCCTCACAGTGTTCAAGAGAGAACTGGATAAGCACCTCCAAAGGATACCTGATCAACCAGGCTGTGACTCACACGTCAGGCTGCGAGCAGCCGCGTCTAACAGCCTGGTTGATCAGTCCAGCAACCAGGAGGTCTGGTCGACGACCGGGCCGCGGGGACACTAAGCCCCGGAAGCACCTCAAGGTAACCTCAAGGTATGGGAGGTGGCACTGTACTTTGAATAAAAAAGACTATGTTGACTCACTCCTTAGGGGACAGAGTGGCAGTTTCTTTGGCAGCGGATAAGGTGGTGGTTGGCAGCTCTTGTCCTGATGTGGGAGGAGAGTGTGGTACTCTTTTGAAAGAGATAATGAATGATGGCACAGCGTCGAAAGACTTGAAGGTTTGTAAAGACTCGACGTTGTGGATTGGGGAACTCAATCGTGTTGAGGTGGATGGTGGTACTGTGGAGGTTCGGGTGATGAATGGAGGAACTTTTGTGAATGTTGCTACTATATGGTGGATAATATGGTACTGAGAAAACAAGTGAAGGAGATGAGTAACTTTAAGCACCGTCTTTGCGTTATAGGTAGCTATATAATAATAATAATTATATTATATATATATATATTCATATATATATATATATATATATATATATATATATATATATATATATATATATATATATATATATATATATATATATATAATGATATTTACAAACATATAAATGAAAATCATTTTGAGGCTATGGAGTGAAACTCGCGTCGTGGTGATTCCCAGACACCTGCCTTAACAGACTCGGCCACGATGGTACAGAAGCTAACCAGCCCAGAACTGTACTGAATTCACTGGGAGGTTCTGGAGGCCTCAAACCGGAGTCCAACTTGGGTTTTACTGTCCAAGATGATGATGTACAGAAGAAAGCCATTGTGAGAAGAGGCTTGTAGCATTCAACAGGACGGCTGGTGACTAGTGACTATTAAACTTTTCGCCTGAGAGCAAGGCCCATGCAACTATTTAATTGCCAATCCGAAAAGACGTTAATCTCCAGTGACACAGTGACACTACATATGATAACTGTTGGTCAGACCAGTGAAGACAGTGGCGGTGTAATGCTAAGCCGAGGTAGTGCCAACACTGCTCACAGATAACTGAGGCTAAGCCGAGGTAGTGCCAACACTGCTCACAGATAACTGAGGCTAAGCCGAGGTAGTGCCAACACTGCTCACAGATAACTGAGGCTAAGCCGAGGTAGTGCCAACACTGCTCACAGATAACCGAGGCTAAGCCGAGGTAGTGCCAACACTGCTCACAGATAACTGAGGCTAAGCCGAGGTAGTGCCAACACTGCTCACAGATAACTGAGGCTAAGCCGAGGTAGTGCCAACACTGCTCACAGATAACTGAGGCTAAGCCGAGGTAGTGCCAACACTGCTCACAGATAACTGAGGCAGGTGCAAGTTGCCCGGAGCGACCACCATGCACTATTAGGGGCAGGATCACCCCACGACGCGACCCTTATTACTCTCTCCAAGCAGCCAGGCTAATTTGTTTCTGCCTCAGCTAGGAACCGAACCCGGGTCCCTGAGACAACGACCCATGAACGCTGCCCACTCCGCTGCCAAGCCCAGAGTGGACAGGGTGTGTGTTCTCACCTATTTGTGCCTGCAGGATAGAGCTCTAGTTCTTGGGCCCCGCTTTTCTAGCCGTTGGTTGTCTAATACAATGACTCCTGACCAATTTATCTATCATACCTGCTTTTAAAGTTATGAATGAAGTTAACAACCTGCTCCTTTAGGTCATTCCATTTACTCACTCCCCGCACGCTAAAAGAAAACTTTCTATCATCTCTACAACACATCTGAATCTCAAGCGTCCACGCGTACCGCCTTTGTTCTATTCTTATTCATTGTAAACAGTTCCTCTCTTTCCACCTCAATGTGTTTGTGTGTATTTACTAATTGTATTTACTATTTGTGTCTGTAGAATCGAGCTACAGTAGCTCTTGGACCCCGCCTTTCTAACCAATCTATTTTTCCTCTATTATATTTACTACATTTATTTTCTCTAACACACGCACACATCCCCCCCAACCCTTCCCCCAGGAAGCAGCCCGTAGCAGCTAACTCCCAGGTACCTATTTACTGCTAGGTGAACAGAGGCAGGTGTTAAGTGTACACACACAAGAGCTCCTCTACTTAAATATTGTGAACACGACCAATCTGTTAAGGAGTCGGAGCATGCGTCTCCCAACCCTTCCTCACAGTCTGACGCTTTTCATGACAATGACACAGCACATTCTTGGACAAAGATGTGGGTGGTATAGCACACTCTTGGCCAAACATGTGGGTGGTATAGCACACTCTTGGCCAAACACGTGGGTGGTATAGCACACTCTTGGCCAAACACGTGGGTGGTATAGCACACTCTTGGACAAACATGTGGGGTGGTATAGCACACTCTTGGACAAACACGTGGGTGGTATAGCACACTCTTGGACAAACATGTGGGTGGTATAGCACACTCTTGGCCAAACATGTGGGTGGTATAGCACACTCTTGGACAAACATGTGGGGTGGTATAGCACACTCTTGGACAAACACGTGGGTGGTATAGCACACTCTTGGACAAACACGTGGGTGGTATAGCACACTCTTGGACAAACACGTGGGTGGTATAGCACACTCTTGGACAAACATGTGGGTGGTATAGCACACTCTTGGACAAACACGTGGGTGGTATAGCACACTCTTGGACAAACACGTGGGTGGTATAGCACACTCTTGGACAAACACGTGGGTGGTATAGCACACTCTTGGACAAACATGTGGGTGGTATAGCACACTCTTGGACAAACATGTGGGTGGTATAGCACACTCTTGGACAAACATGTGGGTGGTATAGCACATTCTTGGACAAAGATGTGGGTGGTATAGCACACTCTTGGACAAACATGTGGGTGGTATAGCACACTCTTGGACAAAAGGCAACAAACCCATTTACAAACAACCAACCAGAGGACGGACCAGTCATATAATATTTATCACCACTTAGCCAGCTTAATATAATTACTCGACGTTTAAATATTTCAACTCCGTTTAAATGATAATTAAACAGACTAAACGAACACCTATGCGTGCATGTAGGCTGGTAACCACTATCCCGTGCATCCATCATCACACTGCACTCACTATAACGATGCGTCACACTAACGTGAAGTCACGCTAACTCTGCGGTAGCGTGTCGCAAAGTTAGACATGATGATAGAGGGTTTGGGCCCAATCATCCTAATTATATCTCTTGAAATCACAAAACGTGACGTCTCTATGAGAAAATGTCGAGACCGAGCCTGGAAAGCTCAGGGATGTAAGTTCAGTCCCACTGCCTGGCCTCATGTTGTTGTTGTTGTTGTTGTTTAAGATTCGCTACTTAGAACAAAAAGTTCCAAGTAGCACGGGCTATGGTGAGCCCGTAGTGGACTTGCCTGGCACAGGAGCGGGGCTGTAACTGTAAAGCCTGGCCTCAGTACTTTCTCATTTAAATTATTTAATGATCAACCTTTCGATGTATACTTTACAGGTATGCTAGACAACTGAAGTTCATTGTAATAATTAGACGAGTCTGAAGGCGAGAGTAAGATATAAATTATAAACAAATCAATATATCCACAATTATAAACACTGATATTTAAGTCAAAAGACTAACAAATCAAACCCAAATATGTCACAATAAATGACCCAACCCACACTTGAAAAGAAAGAAATGTGACGATGTTTCGGCCAATGGTGCAGCCTTCTGAAGGGTCCAGCACGGGTCGAGACGGCGGCACGTGCCTGTGTGTTGGTCAGGGTTATGCACTCTCAGCCCTCTTATTCTTACTTATTCTTTCACACTAGAAACTATTACATTTAATGAGCGCAATTTCCTATAAATTATTAATTTTTGGAGAATTTATGAAAACCAAGAGTCATCTTGTTGTCATGCTTTGCCTGGCTCCACAACTGGAGTCAGGATGCATCAAATGTTAATATAATGGCTCAATATGTTGCACGTAATTGATGAAATTATTATCCAAAAATCAGTAAAATTTTGAGGTGAAAAGTATTAAATTTTCCCTTCTGTGTATCGGACTAAATCCTTTACCTCTTTCCTTCTTTTTCTCCTTCATTTATTTCCTCTCTTTTTCCTCCCTTCTCTCTCCTCCTCCTCTCCCTCGTTCCCCCCCTCTCTCTCACTTTCCTTCCCACCCCTTTTTCTTCCCATTATCTCTCCTTTAACTTCCCTATAGTTATCTTTATATATCTTGTTGGCCCTCTCACCGTTTTTCTCACCAGAGCTGGTCTTATCGCTAATGGCTTAATCATCAACCCTAATTTGCGAACAAGATAATTAATGATAATGATTTTTTCATTAAAGCCTTAATCTGTGATGCTTCTTGTTACCTTGGAGTACAACCTCTTGCCGAGGGCTGCAGTCTTAACGGCTAAGTGGTTCCACGCTTACTGCATCAAGTAATTGCTTATAAATGGGATTTGTTGGTATTTACATATATAGTGTTGCGGTTTTTGAAACTTCAGTGAAAACACAATATTATAATTGTTGCGATTGTATAATTATTTTAAGTAGTAACATAATAAATTAAATAATATAATAAATAATAATAATATTAAGTAATGATAATGTCTTCTCACAGACATAATAACACAGGATAAATATCCACACTTGTGTATTTGAAATTTATGTAAAAAAAAAATTACACCCCAAATCTTTGGCACTCCCCCGAGTGCTTTGTGAAGGTCCGAGTGCTTTGTGAAGGTCTGAGTGTGTGGTGAAGGTCTGAGTGTTTGTGAAGGTCCTAGTGCTTTGTGAAATGTCTGAGTGCGTGGTGAAGGTCTGAGTGTTGGTGAGGACCAGACTTATAACTCAACTTGTAATGAGGCTGTTATCCTGGGTCCAGTCCTCTTAATCCTTCTTGCCCTCCGGACTATATGGTCAGTTAGGCACGAAGACTAAGATGATGGACCCCAGGACCTCTTCCACAACACTACTTACCACTTACACCTTCCCAAAACATCTCCCGTGTTTCCCTTATCCCTATCCAGATGATCTCATCCTTTCCCTCCCAGCCACGACCCCCTTCCCATTACTTTCCCTTCCCTGCCCTACCTCCTCTCCCTCTTAACATATCCCCCTTCCTCACTATCTCCACGCCCCACCGCCAACACTTCTCAAAACCGCTTCCCTTCCCTTCCCTTGAACCATCACAGCCCAATTCACAATATTTTCTCTGCCGTTCCCTTTCTTGCCTTGCCTCACCTATTCGTCACTTCAATCTATCCTCTATTCTCTCCTCCCCCCCTTGAATATCCCCTCTACCCCTTCCCTTACATCTCCTCTCTCAACTTTCCATTTCTCCTCTTCCTCCGTCTCCTCTCTATCCGTTCCTTTCCTTTCATCTCCAATATTCATTTCCTTCCATTCAATAACTATCAACCCCTTCTCTCTCTTCTATCTCCCCTCCCCCTACCTCCCTTCTCCATCTACTGACTCTCTCTTCAATTTCTTCTATGTCCTTTTCTTTATTTCTATATCTCATCCCTGCCATCTCCCGTCCCTCAGCTGGTCTCTCCTCCCTCCCTCCGCTCATCCCGTCACCGTCACACACCAAGAATCTCGCACTCTAGTGCCACCAGAAGAAATACAGTTGCCTTTCTTTGTTCGTTTGTTTTGTTAGCCTGTTAATGCTAGCGTTTGGATCCCTGGCGCTCGAAAACTCGTGTGTTGTTTATGTAGATCAGAAATATTTATTCAAAGCGTTTTGTGGCTGGACGTGTTTTTGAGGGGTTTATATTTTGTTTACTCAGATGCCGCTGAGGATAAGCCAATTTATTTCATTTGGAATGTGTGTTTACGTGAAGGAGTGAGCGTGTGTACTCACCTAGTTGTGCTTGCAAGGTCGAGCATTTGCTCTTAAGTCCCGTCTTTCGACCATCGTTAGTTCAATGAAGTGACGCCTTTCACTCGTTTTTTGTTTCAAATTTACATTTAAGCCTGTGTATCAAATTGACTTCGACGACTTTCTCATCTAGTCCGTTCCACTTATTTACGACCCTTAGATTGAAAAAGTTCTTTCTGACATCCCCGTGACTCACCTGTTTCCAGTTTCCAATTATGTTCTCTCGTTCTACTGTTCCTTAATTTGAACATGGCATCTATATCTGCTTTGTCAATTCCCTTTGTGTCTATCATGTCACCGATATCATGTGTGCCCTATTCATTCTTCCTCTAGTGTAGTTAGGTCCAGTTTCCTCAGTCATTCTTCACAACTCAGTCCCCTTAGATCGGGAACGAACCTTGTTGCATACTTTTGGACCTTTTCTAGTTTTGTGCGTCTTTAGGCAGGGGCTCCATGCCGGGGCAGCAAACACAATACCTGTACAAGGTCTCCAAAAGGATGTATACAGCGCTCAGGAAGGATCTTTGTCCAAGTTCCTGAATGATAACCGGATAATGTCAATAAGACACGCTGCGCTCTGCTGATGTGTGCTTCTGTTGTTAGATCTCAAGTTACATCCACTCCTAAGTCTCTCTCTTTCTCAGGAGTTGGAAGCTGTCGTGCCTTCATCCTATATTGTATTTGAGGCCTTCTTTCTCCAACTCCAATCCTCATAACCTTGCATTTGTGAGGGTAAAATCTAGTAGCAGTTTCTCAGACCATCTCTGGAGAATGTCTAATTCTTCTTGTAATGCAATGCAGTTCTCCTCAGTTCTCACTTACCTCATTAGTTTAGCATCATTAACAAACATGATTAAGGATCACCTTACTTCTTTCATTAGATTGTTTACATATATTAGGAACAGGATGAGCCCTAGTACCGACCCTTCAGGTACTTCACTCGTGTGAAGTATTCTGTTAGCTCTCCTCTTACTACGACTATTGGCCCTCATCCTAAACGACACTCTTTCGCCCATTTTAGTACATTTCCCGAACCAATACCCTATTTTACGAGTTTGCACAGGTGTCGCTTGTGAGGAAATCTCAAAAGCTTTCTGACAATCGAGGAAAATGCAGTCTGCCCAACCCTCTCTATCCTCTATGATTGTCATCATCTTGCCATAGTAATCTAATTAGGTAGTTAAGCAAAGATTTTTCTTTGATGAATCCATGTTGATGCTCGGAAACAAGTTTATATATTCTAAATTATCAAAAAGCCTTGATTAGTTTCTCTATCTTACAGGGAAAACGTGCTACTGTAGTGATACAAGTAGTTGTAGTTCTCCTATCTTCCTCTTTTCTTGTATATAGGTAGCACATTTGTCATTTTCTAAATGTCAGGAAGTTCCCCCATTTCTAGTGTTGAGTTGAGGACTGCAGCAAGGAGGTCCACACAATACTGCAGCCGCGTCCTTTAGGATCCATGGGTGAGATCTTGTCAGGGCCTATGGCTTTCTTCACATCCAGCTCCTCTGTTTATTTGCCTCCTATGGTGATGCTTACATTTCAATCAGTCTTTCTTCTAATAGCACCTCTTCCATTAGAAGTCGTAGACCTAAGGACAGTTCTGATTCAAACTTAAAAACTCCTGAAAGTTTTTATCGAGTTCTTCGCACACGCTTCCTTATCAAGAGTTGTGTAGCCTCCTCCACTTTTGCGTAGCCTGGTCACTCATTTATTTACCGACATCTTCCTCATGTGGCAATACAGTAGTTTAGACCGATCCTTGGCCTTTGATGCTAAATCATTCTCATACTGTTTCTCTGCTGCTCTCTGTGTTTGTGTGTATTCACTCCTTTCTCTTGCATATATGTTGTGGTTCTCCTCTATTATGTGCTTCTTGTATTTTGTCTAAGTTCTTTTACTTCATCATTTTGCCTCCAAGCTTTATCTATTAAACCATGTGCATTTTTTTCTCTCGGCTCCTCTATCCCTTAAAGTTGTATAAATCTTCTTTCAGCATCTTTGCACCGTGACTTGTCTTTTTTTGTCTCTAACTTGTGTTTCCACAGTATTCTTTCTAACAACGGGAATACCTCTTACCTTCTGGTACTCACCTTTATTGATAGCTAGTTTCCCACTCCCCTCTTCTCTTCTCTTTGCCACAGTTTTCATAATAGTTACATAAAAAAGTAATACATGGAGTGAGCAGCGAGTGGAACTCGACTGTCCCAAGTTAAAGAGATGTAGACGACTTGGTGGGGAGGTGTCCGCGCATGACAACTGTGGTCGGCATACAGGGGTTCGCCTGTGAGCTCCCGCACTCTCACCCTCTGGGGGCATTGCAAGGCAGGTCCTCCGGGAAGTTGCCGAGATCCCTGTTATCCGAGTCTAGCAATCAGGGGGAACATCCAACATGGACAAGGAGCTTGGATATATGTAACAAGAGAGCAGTACATAGTAGTACAACATGAACATCATAACAGCATGACCAAGCCACGTGGAGGATGAACAAACCACAGGTGCCAGGCAGGCGGCGGCAGATAATGTAAAAGATACACCTCTGTACAAGTTAACCAGGAGGACAGGTCAACGGTCCACCGAGTCACTAGGTCAGAGTTGATGCCGTCATGATAACCTACAGGGATTAACTCCTCCACATTAAATGCAAACCCTCATGGTCAGCCGGGGAGCAAGAGATCATGGAAGAGGGACAGTAGAGTGGGTGCAGCCCAGGAGGACGGTGTGAGTGGACTCAAGGAGGGATCATCATCTCCAGGAAAACTGTGGAACAACATACGAGTAAGTACGGCTCTCTTGAACTAAAGCACCTCATTCAGTACTCTTGGCCTCTGGTAGGAATTAGTTAGGGAAGTGCCGATTTAATTATTTCAAATAAAGTCATATAATGTCAAGTGTTATTAAATGTGTATTAATGGTTCCTTGTCTTAGTGATATTGGGCCTACCGTCCCCTTTGCTCTAGTGACCTAGTGTCCGTAAACATTCCAGTACTCCTCCCCCCCCCCCATCCGTCCCGTGTTGAGGGTTTAGTATTGGGTGTGTCCCGCCTTATTCTTGTGTATTCTATAGTTCCCAAGTGGTCAGGATTATTCGAGTGACAGGCCAGGATCCTTGTACCGTTCAATTGTCCCCTACACCTGTCCTGGTAGGTTTATTCCATCTGCAAGACCTACGAATCTCCGGTCCCCTGTCCGGTAATTCAGGGTGGTGGCAGCGTTACTCGGTAACTCATACGATAGGCTGTGACTACGAATATCTCTATCTTTCTGTCTCACTCTCCCTCACAAGTGTGTCTCTCTCCCTCGCCCTCACTGGCTCTCGTTCTCCCTCCCTTGCTCTCGTTCTCTCTCTGCCTCACTCTTCCTCACTATCTACGCCTCTCTGAACCCCTGTATGTGAACCTGCCGGCAGGGCACGTACATACGCCTACCCAGGGGTCCACCCAGGTGACTGTCCCCACCAATACCACCCCACCTCTTCCTCCTCGCAACCCCAACCTTGGTCATGCTGTTATGATGTTCATGTTGTACTACTATGTACTGCTCTCTTGTTACATATGGACAGAGTAAAGGAATGGTGCCCAGTCACCTGGAACATCGGGGATCGAGCGTCAACCACACAAGAAGCAAGCAAGTAATTATCAATAGAAGGTACCAAACCGGGAAGACTATGTAGCACCATCAAATGTGCGGGATAATCAGAGGGTGCTAAATATCACCAAGGATGCCAATACGAGAACAGAAATGCATAAGGCGAACGATATCAAAAGTATCCGAGTCGCCAAGAATTCTATCGAGGGACAAGCGACCGCGGGGGGCGGTCGGAAAACAAGACACACGCTCATCCTGGAAGTCAGGACATTCAACAAGGATATGCACGACCGTAAGAGGGACAATGCAATGTGGACAATAAGGAGCAGGGCAGCGCTCCATTAAGTGACCGTGAGTCAAACGGGTATGGCCAATACGTAACCTAGCCACAGCCGTTTCCCACCGCCGGTTACGGTGGCAGGAGGAAGGCCACTGGGACACACGACTCTTAAGAGTATGCAGTTTGTTACCAATAACAGAAGACCAACAACTTTGCCAGCGGGCGAGGATGGAGGCATGAATAACTGGGTAAAAGTCGGAATAAGGAATACTTTTACGAAAGATGGGACAAGCGCAGATAGCTTCCTTAGCGGCAGCATCCGCACGCTCATTAAAAGAGACACCAACATGGCTGGGAACCCAGCAAAATGCAACTGCCTTAAATTTACTGGAGATAAAAAACAGCCAATGTTGAATCTCGACAACCACCGGGTGGACCAGATTAAAGGACCCTAACACCATGAGGGCACTATGAGAGTCAACTACCACCACAAAGGAGGATTGACACCGGGAAAGCAGGAGACGAAGAGCATAGAGAATAGCATAAAGTTCTGCTGTGAAGATGCTAGCCTCCGGAGGAAGGCGACACATATAAGTGTGGTCAGGAAAAACAACAGAATAGCCCACACCGCCAGCAGACTTAGACCCATCAGTGAAGATGGGAACGGAGTGGGAGTGAGAAGAAAAGTGCTCAAGGAAGAGGCGTTTCAGAATTGTAGGAGGGGTAAAAGCTTTAGTGATGCAGGTCAGAGAAGTACAAAATTTGGGAAGGGGGACCCCTCCACAGGGGCAAGGATGGAACAATACGAGGAGGAACATTGGTAATATGAGCTGAAAGAGAATCCTGTAAGCGAGACAAACGGACAGAAAGAGGAAGGAGGTGAAGAGGAACAGGAGGGGTAAAAGTCAAAGCCTGATAGAGGCGAGAGTGAGGATGCTGCAAGGATCGCGCAAGATAGCGAAGACTGTAGCGATCACGGCGGTCCTGGAGAGACAGAAACCCAGTGTCAGCGTACAAGCTGAGGGTAGGAGTTGAACGAAAAGCACCAGAGCTGAGGCGCAACCCAGTATGGTGCAAAGGATCAAGACAGCGAAGAGTAGAAGGAGAAGCAGCAGAGTAGGCAGGGCAACCTCAATCGAGTTTAGACAGGACTAGAGAGGAATGCAAATAGAGGAACGTGCGCCTATCCGCTCCCCAAGAAGTATGGGACAAAACCTTAAGTAGGTTAAGGGCCTTAGAGCATTCAACACGGAGGTAAGAGACATGGGGCGTCCAAGAAAAACGAGTGTCAAAGAATAACCCCAAAAGCTTCGCGGAATCTTTGTACTCAAGGGGATGACCATAAAGTGACAAAGAGGGACGAAGAACGACCCACTTCCGAGTAAAAGTCACAGCACAAGTCTTAGTAGTAGAGAACTTGAAGCCATGATTGGTGGCCCAAGATGACACGGCATCAATCGCAAGTTGAAGCCGCCATTGAAGGAGAGGCGAATCATCAACCCGACAGCAAAGATTAAGATCGTCAACATAAAGAGCAGAGAAGATGCCAGAAGGAAGGGAGGAAAGACCATTGAGGGCAACCAGAAAAAGAGTAGTACTCAGAACACTACCTTGGGGCACACCTTCATACTGCTGAAAAGAGGCAGAGAGAGTGGCACCAAGCCTGACCCGAAAGGTACGACGAGAGTGAAAGCTTTGAAGGAAGAGAGGGAGATTACTACGAAGGCCAAAAGGATGAAGTTGGGACAGAATATGGTATCTCCAAGTCGTGTCATAAGCCTTTTCCAGGTCAAAAAGGACAGCAACAACGGAGGTCTTCACAGCAAAAGCAGTATGAAGATAGACCAAGTTCACCAGGACATCAGTCGTGCTGCGGCACTTGCGAAAACCAAATTGAGAAGGAGAGAGGTGGCGATGGTGTTCCAAGAACCACATCAGACGGACATTTACCATACGCTCAAAGAGCTTGCAAACACAACTCGTGAGAGCAATAGGGCGGAAGTCCTTAGGGGACGTACCGAGAGACCCTGGTTTCCGAATAGGGAGTACAATGGCATCAAGCCAGTCCTCAGGGACGACGACGACTCCCAGACCTGGTTATACAGACTCGGTAAATACTGAGACATGCACGGAGGGAGATGGCGAAGCATCTCATAATGAACGTCATCCGAGCCCACCGCCGTAGATCCTCAGAGGGCCAGGGCAGACTGAAGTTCAGAAAGAGAAAGGATCATTATAGGGAAGGAGAAGACGAGTGCAGAAATCTAAAGGATAAGATTCAAGAACAGGCTTACAAAGGAAGGAAGGATTGAGGAAGATGAGAACCAGAGCTAACAGAAGAAAAGTGGGAACCCAGTTCGGTCGCGACCTGCACTGGATCCGCCACAAGAGTACCATGGAGGTGGAGAACCGGCGAGACATCTGAAACGAACTTGCCCGCAATCTTGCGGATCTACTTCCAGATCTGCGGCAAAGGAGTATCGGACATAATGGTGGAAACATAAGATTTCCAACTCTCACGTTTAGCTGTACAGATGGTCCTACGGGCCACCGCACTTGCCTTCCGAAACGGAATAAAAGAATCAGCCATCTGCCGGCGGCAGTGTTTCTTCCAGGATGCACGCTTATAGCGGACAGCCCGAGCACAGTCCGCATTTCACCAGGGAACGCACTTCCGTGTGCCCCGGGAGGAAGAGCGAGGAACAGAGTGGAGGGCAGCATTGAAGACAGTGTCATAAAAAAGGAGGGCGCGAGGAAAAGGCAGAGAGGAGAGGTCAAAAAGAGTAGCACGGAGGGTGAATAGGCACCAGTCAGCCTTGGCAAACTGCCACCTAGGGAAGGAGAGGGAAGGGTGGAAAGAGAAAAAGGAAATGAGGATTGGGAAATGATCACTGTTATGGAGGTCACCAAGAACCTGCCACGTGAAATCTAAGTAAAGGGACGACGAGCAGAGAGAAAGATCAAGACAGGAAAGGGTGCGAGTTCGAGAGTCCACATGAGTGGGCTCACCAGAATTCAGAAGAGATAGAGAAGAAGCGAGGACGAACGGTTCGAGAAGACGGCCTCGGGTGTTTGTCAGAACATCACCCCAGAGGGAATGTCGACAGTTGAAATCACCCAAAAGGAGCACCGGCTCTGGCAAGGAGTCCAGGAGGTGCTTAAGATCAGGAAGGGAAAGCGGGACATTTGGAGAGAGATAAATGGAACAGACTGTATACCATTTACCCACAAAAACATGGGCAGCAGAACAATGGATATGTGACGGAAGAAGGGGAACGAAGGAAATATCAGATCGAATTAAGAGAGCAGTAGAGTTACGGGCCCCAGCAAGAGCTGGGGGGGGGGGAGAAAGAAAGGAATAACCACAAAGTGACCAGGACGAGCACCAAGCATGGGTTCCTGGAGACAAACACAAAGCAGTGAAAACTGTGTAATTAGAAGTTGGAGTTCATGGAAGTTAGCATAAAATCCACGAATATTCCACTGAAGAATAGACATTACCAAAGAGAAAGGACAGTAACAGAGAACAAAAAAAGAAACAAAGGTATAGAAGAACACAGTTTATTAATAAAGAAGTTCAGGATCAGGGTCAGGATCAGGAGCAGGGTCGGCAAAATCAGGGTTAGGGGGCATAGGTAAACTTAGTAAGGATAGAGGGAAGGGAGCAAGAGGACAGACCAGAGGCGAACTGAGGGGGAGGAGACAACTAAGAGGGGCAGGCAAGGACAGCTGGAGGAGGGGGGCAGAAGGCAGGGAGTGCGCCTCAGCAAGGGCAGCAACCGAGAGGGAATCGGGGTCGAAAGAAACCTCCATATCTGGGATAGGGGGTTCGACCACTGAAATGGGAGGGGATGTAGTGACAAAGTCAGAGGGAGGGGGCGAGGAAGAGAGCGAAGCCTTCTTACCCGCTGGAGAGGAAGAAGGAGAGGAGCCAGGCTTACGTTTCTGACTCAAAGAGACAGGCGTTCCAGTAACAACGTACCGGGCGACAGACTCAATGGTCTCAGCAGGAGAAGAGGAGCGGGAGCGAATAACACGAAGATTGCTGGGAGGATGATGGATATCAGCCTGGACAGACAGGTGGCGTGAAGGATCGAGAGACTGGGGAAAGGGTCGGGAAGAAAGAGTTGGGGGAGATGGGGAAGAAGACAAAGGAGATACGGTGGACTGGATAGGAAGGGGCGAAACCCCAGATGGAGAACCAGGAGGGATACCATCTGGTACAGGAGGAAGGTGGGAAGGATGAGGAGAGGTAGAACGCAACACGCGAGCGTAGGATACGCCCGCGAAAGGGGCGAAACGACGAACATGGCGTCTCGCTTCAGGAAAAGACAGACGATCACGGTGCTTCAAGTTGAGGACGGCTTCTTCGAGTTTGTAGTGTACACACGAGCGGGAGAAGGTAGGGTGGGCCTCACCGCAATTGAGGCAGCGAGCCTGGGGAGAAGTGCACTCGGACTTAGAATGACTATCGTCTCCACACATGGGGCATAGATACACAGTACTGGTGCATTTGAGGACACCGTGCCCGAACTTCCAACACTTATTGCAAAGTCTAAGAGAGGGAATGTACTCCTGAACGGAGCATCTGGCACCAGCAAGAATAATAGAGGGCGGAAGGGTCCTACTATCAAAGGTGATTTTTACAACTAGAAGGGGCTGACGGCGACGACCACGAGGGGGTCGAGTAAACGTGTCCGCATGGAGGACAGAATGGCCTTGGGCTTCGAGGATATGTTTAATATCCTCATGGCAATCTTTGAGGTCCCGAACACCAGTTGCAACATGGTGTGGGAGGAGAACAGTGCCAACACTGGCATTTAACTGAGCGTTTTTGGAGACCCGAACAGGGGTCTCTCCAATGCAGGACAAAGCAGCTTAGCGAGTAGCTGCATCCTGAGAAGGAGCAGTGACGACATGCGTACTGTAACTGGTGGAGTTAAAAGTAAGAGAGGCATCTACTGAATCAACAAAGTGTTTATGGAGGGAGAAATTGTCAGGAGTAGTAGAATCCAGATGGTGGAGATCAAAGTATTTAGCCCACGTAGCGGGACCAAACAAGGCGTTGTAAGTAGTATTACAGGAAGGGATCGTGCGAGTGCGGCCGTGACGGGAACGGCGTTGAGAACCCCCCCCCCGGAGTTCATGGGGGTAAAAGGCACAGTACAGTAGTCACAATGAGAGACGGAGCCGTGCCAGGGGAAGAGGTGGTCACCACTGGGGGCTGGGGACTCGACCCTACCGCAGAGGAGGGAGGGGAGTAGTCAGGTCGTCGGGGCCCAATGCAGCAGGGGCTACAGGGCCTGGTCTTCCAACACAGTCCGACTCGGGGGCTTGGTCGCCCACCCCACGAGCCTGAGAAAGTACAAGGGAAACATTATCAGCCATGAAAACGAGGAAAAACTTTCATTCACGAATGTGCCCCCACACCCACCATGGAACCACAATTAGAGGCAGGACACCCACAAGAAGCTATCGCCGATCTTGCCGGGGCCCCCCAGGGGTGCGTTGTGAGTATACGCCCCACAAACGCCACTTTAAGAACTGAGAGTCCGTCGAGAACGGGTTCAGTGACGAAAGGAGGATTGACAATAAAATCGTCCCCTTGCTCGAGACGTTGGGTACTACAGTTCTACGGGTGCAAGAGTATGCCTCCTCAAACACCCGAGCGTCAAAACAAAAGAAGGTCGAAAGAATAATCAAAACAGGCAAAAGGTCGGCAGGAAATGACAATGTGATAGAATTGGGGGGAGAAAAATGAAACGAGTAAAAGGAAAAGGGGCCTGGCAAAATTGGTAAAGGCAGCAGCAGGAGCATAAGGCTGCAAAAGGACAGAGGACTGACCCAAGGAGCATCACACTCCAGCAGCTGCCCACCAAGCCCCCTCACGGCGACACCGGGCCAGACAGTGAGGGGGACGCAAGAAGCAAGACTATCGCCCTATCGATCAGTCCAAAGATATGAAATGAGTCTAATGCTCCCTTACATAGAAGCCCAACCATTTGGGCTGGACGGTAGAGCGAAGGTCTCGCCTCATGCAGGTTGGCGTTCAATCCCCACCCGTCCAAGTGTTTGGGCACCATTCCTTCCCTCCCCATCCCATCCCAAATCCTTATCCTGACCCCTTCCCAGTGCTATATAGTTTTAATGGCTTGGCGCTTTCTCCGGATAGTTCCGTTCCGTTCCCTTACATAGAAGTGAGCCATAATACTTATATAGCAACTATTCTATTTCAAGTAATTTTCTATGTTTCTATATTTGTGCGGTGTAAAAGAGCTCCCCAGTGTTGACACAGTAGCGAGGAATGCTTTACATTCTTGATATATGATCCCATTATTGTTTTTTGTTTCCGTTGGAGTTGACTTACGTCGCAATAAACCTTGGTTTCCATTCTCGTGTGGCGACTATGCGACATATTCCTAGCATCGCTCTATATCATGGGCCCACAACCTAGTTGGCGTAATTTGACTTGCAGCGCCAGGTGATGCTCAACAAAGCATTATTTTTTTTATTTTTTTTCCATTATTCGTCTCTCCTTTATGGAATCTGTTTGGCTTAAAGCAGCATAGTTGACAGAAAAATAGGGACGGTTACTCTCTCTCCGATAGTAGTGTTTGTTAGTCTCAAGAGTCGTAAATCTTGGGAGTCACGAGAATAATGCTTATGATAATTTTCCGGTATGATCTCTTACATTTTATCCTTCACTAATGCCTCTGCTCCTCCTCCATCTCCTTTTACTTTCTATCACTCACTAATACTTTTCCTGCCTCTCCTCCTCTACCCTTTTCTACATCTCAGTTCCTTCAAAGCATCTCCTTAATATATACTCTTCTCTTCATATAATTACTATTGCTATTACTGCTCCTTTTCCTCTTTCCCCTCATTCTAATACCCCACTTCTTCCTCATCCGACACTTTCGTCATCTATGGTCAAGACCTAAACTGGAAAGTGGGGAAAAGAACACTGCTTTTTACCCCAAATAAAAAGCGGTGGATTTTCTGAGGGAAGAAAACGTGTGTCTGAGAGCAGAGTCTAACCGCCCAGGCTGCGCGCACAACGAGCCAAGGTTATATAAGCTCTGCCCGCAGACTGGGGGGGGGCCCCTGTTCTCGACAAGCAAGCAGCTGCTCACTTACAAAATGTACGTACGAAATTGTACGTTCAGGCAGTGAAATCAACACCAGTAATTCAATCATCATACTACCATGCAAGAAGAGCCATGCATCTATGGATCATCCAATAAAATCAGCAGACTCTTAGATGTTACTACAGCTTGGCTTAGACTCTGCTGTAAGTATCTGAGAATTTTCATTATCTGCTGATGTAGACCTGACCAAATGTAAACTGTCAACAATATTATTCGCACACCCTCTGTCACTATGTGATGGAGTGCAAAAAGATGTGTGATTTCAGAGACAATTCTATAATGAATGTTCAAGAGATGAGTAAATATTTTGTAGCGAGTAGATTATCCCAATAATATATTCACTCCAAATGCATTGTTAATATTCCTGTCAACCTTTGGAGATGAATGAGGTGAGGTGTTGCCCGAGCAACCCGGTGAGGTGTTGCCCGAGCAACACCTCACCCCTGGGAGATTCATTACCTGCAGCCACTTGCCATAGAAATCAAGATCTCAGCCTAATTCTGGCAATTACAATTCACACTGTCTAATGGACGTTTTATGCTGTACATACATATAGTTCTCAGTTCTAAAAATAACAAAACTCTTTATACCCATGTTTTCTGGCCTTTGAATGTCATTGACTGCTCTTCTGCTATCCCTAATTTATTGAAATACTGTGGATTTTACAACGGATATTGGAATGCATAGATTTAACTAAATTTCTAACTTATCACGTGTAGTTTTTGTTGCATTGTCTATGTCATCATGCTGGACAACATTTATGTGAGATGGTATCCATACAAATGAGAATCAAACTCTTCCTCTGTGAATTAATGTTGTTTATAATGGATGTTACAAAATTTCTATTATCTGTTTTGCCTGTTGGGTTTTGAAGTGCTGACTTTGAATCACAGAAAGTTACTCCTCCACTGTTTTTAGTGCTTTAGTGGCAAGTTGGGGGTGCAGCTAATCCATCGAGTGGAGCCAAGCCAGTTATTCAGATTCACACTAGTGGTCTGTGTGCATCTGTAGTCATTGCATATTCTACAGGCTGCAGCAGTGCAACCTGTTGACATTTGTACAGATCCATCAATGTAAGTATAGTTCTTATGAGGCCATTAAGTTATTTATAAAGGAATCAATAGTTGCATGTGTTGTTCCTTTCAGAAGTGCTGAGCTTTACCTATTCTTTTTGCTCTTTGCATTATGTTGCATTGAGACTTATTTTTATTTCTGTGTTCTTTTATAGGAGTTAGACACTCATTCTAGATCAAGGAAGCACCAGGGGAAGCTGCCAGTGTTGAGTTTGGTGCTACTTGTAGACGAACCAACAAATGTACTTTAACAACCCATTGTATCTAATTATACATAAAAAATAAAAACATGCAGTAATAGTGAATACAGGGGATCACCCACACGCATGTCCAGAGTTTGGGAAGAGATTCAATCAACTTAGAAATAAGAGAAATTACAGGAGGGTGCATACGGATGAAAGCCAAAAAAAAATTTGAATGTGGGAAAAAATTTATAAAATGTTTAAGTATAGTAAGGCACATTTTCATTATTCATATATACAATTTAGAAATTGTGAGCTTCTTGAAAACATTTTGTTACCACCTTGTCAGTTATCTTATAAAGCTGTTTTTGTTTTATTATGTGAGAAATGCATTTTGCAATGGAAGATAAAGCTCTGTGGCACAAGGCATTCAGGTTTATTTTAATATTTTGTTCTACCATGGAAACTAAATGCTTCTCAGACTAAGTGAACTGCCGTTTTAGTAAAACTGGAAATCATGTACTGTATTTGTAATAATCATATTACATACTGGAGCAGTATGAAGAACACAGTTCAAGATGTACTCAACAACATGAGACCATTTTATTGCAAGAATTATACAAAAACAGTTTTCATCCAGAAATGAGTTCTTCAGTATTCCTGTTCAAACTCCAGCATGTTCCAGCTTGCAGATATATGTAAAAATTTATTTATAATATAATTATTAAGTTATTTATATACAAGGCACAATAGGTTGTGAAAGTACATACAATGATGATTATGTGGTACATTCTTGCAAATCCACTAACATGCATAGCATTTCAAACATGTCCCTAAGCTAGGAAAGAAATATAATGATAGGTACTGTATATTGTAACAGAACAAGTATTCACATGATAATTTCCTCAGCCTCAAGTGACAAAGTAAATTATACAGTTAAAGTTTAATTTTTATATTGCAATTTACTATGTGAGTGGGTAGCACAAAATACTGTACATACAATAAATAGGATATGTACAGTTTTATGCATAGTTCTTTATGCAAAAGAAATTTGCATTCACCTGGTGTGGTTCTTCAGCTATATCTAGCTCTGGTTAGGCCCTATTTAGATTATGCAGTTCAGTTTTGGTCGCCATATTATAGAATGGATATAAATTCACTTGAACGTGTCCAGCATAGGATGACTAAGTTAATTCCCCAAATTAGAAATCTTTCATATGAAGAAAGATTAACAAAGCTTAAGTTGCATTCACTGGAAAGGCAAAGAGTTAGGGGTGACATGATAGAGGTTTACAAGTGGATGAATGGATATAACAAAGGGGATATTAATAGGGTATTAAAAGTATCAACACAAGACAGAACACGACACAATGGGTATAAATTGGATAAGTTTAGATTTAGAAAATACTTGGGAAAATACTAGTTCAGTAACAGGGTTGTTGATTTGTGGAACCAATTGCCATGTAACGTAGTGGAGGTGGGGGTCCCTCGATTGTTTCAAGCGTGGGTTGGACATGTATATGAGTGGGATTGGGTGATTGTAGATGGGAACTGCCTCGTATGGGCCAATAAGACTTCTGCAGTTGCCTTTGTTCTTATGTTCTTTATGAGTGGGATTTGGTGGTTATAAATAGGAGCTGCCTCGTATGGGCCAATAGGCCTTTTGCAGTTACCTTTATTCTTATGTTCTTATGTCTTAAATATTAATAAAAAACATGGAGCATTAGTGATTTTACTGCAGTACTTTTCCATGGTCCAAGGGAACTCACTCACTCTGAGAAATGTTTGCAGTAACTTGCTCCATTACTGACTGCTGAAACAAGATATTCTTGTGCTCTACCCACATTTTGCTAGTGCAGGTTAATTGACTGAACTTACATTTCATATCCTCTCCAGATTCCATGTATGACTAACCTTCCAATGATATGGAAATATTAGATGAACTTATAGCTAGATTTTGAGCTACATTGATCTTTCATATAGAATAGGGTAGCAGCACATTGCTGTGTATACCTAAGCTTCTAAATACACAAAATTTAATTTATAAATTAATTTATTATCCTAATTGTAGTATGATAGCAACTGTAATCTTACCGTCACTGCCCATCCTGTAGGCAATGATAGTAAGCTTACAGAGGCATCCCATGCCCATCCTTTTGGCAGTGATAGTAAGGTTACAGAGGTATCCCATGCCCATCCTTTTGGCAGTGATAGCAAGGTTACAGAGGTATCCCATATCAATCCTGTAAGTGGTGATGATATGGTTACAGAGGCACATACCCATCCTGTGAGCAGTAGTGAAAAGGTTAAAGAGGCACCTCATGGGCTCAAGAACTGAACCAAAAGATTCATGTAGCTATTGAAGTTACAACACTTATGACCAGGGATGCAATGCCAATTTTATAGGTGTCAGAGTTCTGGTGGGCCTTCAAAGAGCTTGTCATTTCCAATCCTGTTTCTATATATGTCACACGATTAAGTATTTTGTGTTTGTACTCACTAATTATCATAAAATATAATTACCAAACAAATGAAGAAAAAATGTCAATCATGTATTTATCAATTTAAGAAGTTTAAAAACTTAGTGCTCACAAAATACAACCAGTGAGAAGTTTCACTGTCGGTCTCCTGAACATTATTCTTCTTACACTCCTCATTTTGTTTACAAAAGAAAGAAGTCAACATTGTTTGCTTAGAAGCCATGATGGGGTTGTTTGTGAGAAAAAATGCTTCTGTATTAGAGAGAAATCCACGGACCACCAGCCACCACTTCACTAATGCCACTGAAACACAGAAGCAGAGTTGCTATCTCAGTATTTCACACGAAGCTAGAACTACCCCAAAGAGCACTACATATACAGTATTATGTAAAATTGTGTGTAGCAGTTTTGTTGTTTTACCTGCCTAGTATTTAATACTAAAATATACTATGTATGTTTAAAGAATACCTGTCTAAAGAACTACTGTACTGCTAAAACCATGAACATTATCTCTGAATATTCGTATCCAAAGTGGTAAGCTGGCAACTTTGTTTCATACAATTTATCTCGCATAAATGAACAGGAAACGTTCACATGCATCAGGTATTATGTTTCCAGATTTGTACCAGTACAATTCACCCTGTTTACTTTTTAAATATAAAAATTTAAATACTGTACTATTGAATCTTTAAAAAATGAAGAAATATGTTAACATTATTAACTTATTAGTGATGAAATACTAATATTTTCCTGCCACAATCAACCATCACCCACAAGCCATCATCTCCCTTTCCTCCATTCCATCATCCACTTGCAGAGGTGTCGGAGCAGCACTCCGGCAAGCTCCAGCAACACTGCACCACTGCAGTTATGACCTATTTACAGTTTGTAAGCATATAACTTATTGTATACCATGTATCTATGCACAGCTAACCCCCTCAGATAATATTCGTAATATCCTCTCACTTAAACCTGAATCCAGTAACACTTCAAAGATACCAACCCTAATCTATAAAAATGTCTCAAGGTTTTTAGCTCTTGCTCCTCCTCCATTACTTTTTAGCATTGCTCTACAACATCACTAGAGCTCCAAGGATTCCAGATAATCTTAAAATGGCTAAAGTCATCCAAGTCCATAGGAGTGGAGATGCCACAGAAACCAGCAATTTTACACAAATATCAATCCTGCCCACCTTGTCCAATATTTTTGAGACACCCATTTCCAAACAGCTATATTCCTTTCTATATAAGTACAATATACTTAGTTCAAACCAATACGGCTTTAAACCCATAAAAGCACCAATGATACTCTTATAAATGTGCTTTACCTAATACATGCAGCTCTTGACAAAAATGAGTAGGTTTGTTTGTTGACCTGCACTAGGCTTTTGACACATAACCACAACAACTTTCTTCTCAAACTCCAACACTATGGAATCAGAGATCACACCCTTCAGTACTTGCAATCTTACCTCAGTGACAGATAGCAATTCATTCAGTGAATAATATTTTTAATAATTTTTTATTTACAAGAAGGTCCAATGGGTTAGTGAGATTGCATAAGATTTATATTTTTACTTTCTTGCAATGCCACTAACACACACAGCATTTTGGACAGGTCCTTAATCTAATATATCAGGTAAGATGGAAAGGTATATTGTAGCAAACTTTTCTATCAACATATAACTACAATAAATTTACAGAGGTGATTACACTGGTGAAGATATATGTCTTAAGTACTAATATTGGGGAAATAGGTAGCACAAGATACAGTGCAAGTTTGAAGCACAAGGTAGGAAACTATGGGGGATGAAATTGAGTACTTTTTTCTTTCCCTTTGGAATAAGGCATAGATTGGACAATTTTTTTAATTCATTAGGGAGCGAGTTCCATAAACTAGGTTCTTTTATTTGCATGAGTGTTTGCACAGATTTAGTTTGACTCTGGGAATATTAAAAAGATGTATATTTCTGGTGCAGTTTTCATTGGTTGCATTACACCTATCAAGGAAAAGTTTCAGATCAAGATTAGCATTTAGGAACAAGGTTTTGTTCATGTAAATAGCACATGAGAATGTGTGGAGTGTATGTTTAGCATGTTCAGGGATTTAAACAGAGGTGGTGTGTGTTGTCTGAAAACAGAGTTTGTTATTGTTCTGATAGCAAATTTTTGCTAAATGATGATGTGCTTGAGGTAATTTGCAGTAGTTGAACCCCGTGCAGGCATACCATATGTAAGATTAAGATAGATTAGTGCCTAGCATAATGAGAGAAGAGCAGAGTGGGGAACAAAATATCTGATTTTAGAGAGTATACCAACAGTTTTTGAGACCTAATTGGCTATGTATGTGGGGTGCTGAAGTTAAATCCTTAAGATTTATAGGCCAAGGAACATGTATATGTATATGCCAAGGCACTTCTCATCAGTTTAATTGCTAATTTTAACATGTTATATCTGAAGTTGAATTTGATTTGATAATTTACTACCAAATAAAATGTAGTACCTGTAGGTCTTTTCTGTGTTTCATGTGAGTTTGTTGGTTAACATCCATGAGTGGACATTTTTTAGTTAATCTTTTACAATATTAATTAGTGTGTGGGGGTTGGGGTCAGAATAGATGAAGGTAGTGAATGTAATTTTTAATGAAACGACAGCAAATAGTATAGGTTTAAGAATGTTAGAAACATTTGGCAAATCATTAATGTATACAAGAAATAGGAGAGGTCCTAAGATGCTGCCCTGTGGCACTCCTACTGTTAATGGTAGAGTGGGAAAGGTTATGGTATTGATGGCTACATATTGGTGTCTGTCATTGAGATAGGAACGAATATAGTTCAGAGCTGCTGCTCTGGAGAAAGTGCAACACCGGACAACAAAAATCATTCCAGAGTTAAGTCAACTCACGTATCAGGAATGGTCGAGGGCCACAGGGCTAACACTACTACAAACCAGGCATGACTGGGCAGATCTTATTGAAACTTTTAGAATACTGAACTGAACAAGTTGGAGGATGGGATGTTGATCCAGAAAATTTCTCCAAAAGGTTAGGTGTAACACAAACAAGGAGCAATGGTTTCAAGCTCAACAAGCCACAATATAGGACTGAGAACAGGAGATGCTTTTTCACCCACAGGGTTATTAACCCATGGATCCGCCTACCCACCAAAGCCATAAATGCCAAAACTCTGTTAACCTTTACAGTACAGCTGGAAAAGATCATCGAGGCAAATGGGGGGGGGGGACCTTCGACAAGCCGCCAGCTTCCTGTCCTCGTCAAGGCCACTAGTGTTAGTGGCTCTCAGGTAAACTCAGAGCAAGACCTCGGATACCATAGTGGTGAAGTTTAAGCAAGAGGTAGTGTAGTTATGATTTAAAGTATCAAAGGCCTTTCTCAAGTCAATGAAGAGGCCAATTGGGAACTGAGTTTTGTCAAGGGTTGTGTAGATTATATTAAGCAGACTAATAATGGCATCATTGGTACTCTTTTTTGGGAACAGAAGCCATACTGGCAGGGACTTAATATGTTAAGAGTTTTACAAGATAGGTAGAGCTGTTTGTAAATCATTTTTTTCAAATATTTTTGAAAGTATAGATAGAGTTGGTATTGGTCTGTAATTGTTTATATCAGCCATGTCGCCTCTAATGAAGATGGCGATGATGATCACCTCCAATGCCACTTCTCCAACTCTACCAATTAACATTGGCGTTCTGCAGGGTAATATACTTGGTACACTCCTCTTTCTCATATGTATCAATGAGCTTCCAAATACTACCAAACATTTGAAGCCAGTTCTGTTTGCTGATGATACAAACTTCATATTCTCACATGCTAACCCACTTATTCTACACGACACGGTGAATACTGAAGTAAATCTAGCCCATTTGTGGTTGACTGCTAAAAAACTTACCCTTAACATCGACAAAGCATTTACAAATTGTTTGGTAAAAAGTCCAACAAATAAATTAATCTAAGAAATAACAATACCCATATCACGAGCAGAGTTGAAGAGAAGTTCTTTGGTGTTCACATTGACAGCAAACTAAATTTCCATTGTCATATACAATATATAACTAAAATAGTTTCTAAAACAGTAGGCATTCTCTCCAAGGTCAGATATGGTGCTTTTTGCCCTCCCCTAGTTTATTTATTAATTTATTTTATTTATTTATTTATTTATTTATTTATTTACAAGAAGGTACAAATGATTTGTGAAATAACATATTGTTATTTTTACATTCTTGCAAAGCTAATAACATGCATAGCATTTCAGGCAGGTACTTAATCTAGGGTATTAGATTAAGGTACTAGATTAGGGTACTAGGATCCTTAGTTACTCTATATTATTCACTCATTTATCTATATCTCACTTATGGTATCTGTATCATGAGATCTACCACTCTTAATTACCTCTGACCTTCAATTACTCAACAAAAATCAGCAATCAGACTATAATTCCAGTCCCAGACACCACTCTGTTCCCTTACTGAAATTTTTGAATATGTTAAATATCAAGTCTCTGCACATATTTTTAAGCTTTCTCTATATCTACAAATCTATGAATTACAATGCCAATCCTGACCTTAAGCACTTCCTAGAAGGCTGTAATAGAATGCATGGTCAACACACGAATAAATATCTTTCTGATATTCCTAGAAACTCGGCCAAAGCAGATATGCGATGCAAATCAAGGGTCCCAAAATGTGGAATGACCTCTTAAATGAAGTCAATTGCTGTACGGCTCCCAACCAGTTTATAAGAGAGTAAGAAATATTTACTTAATAGTAGTAGTAGGCATCCATTAGTCTCAGAAGACTATGGAGTTGCACTCTGGTTGTTGGTCTGGAGTGGCCTCTCTAGGGTGCAAAGCCAGGGTAGGTTGATAAGGAGGAGAAACTGTTACCCATGCAGCAGGTCCCCCCCCCCTCTCCCCAGCATGGAAAGTCTACAATGGAAAGGCAATTGCCAGTACGATTGGTTACAGCGCCGTTGCAGGAACTGTCAGAACAAGGTTGAAGGTAACAATGAATTGCCCTAGGGGCTCCAGCTCTGGGGTTTACCTCGAAGTTGGTAAAAGAAGGCACAGAGACTCCAAACCCGGAGACCGCCATGGTCAGGGCCGGAGAAGAACCACCCCAGCAAGGACAAAAATGACCCCCAGCCACCTGAAGCATTTACTTAATACACTGTCATGTACAGTAATTAATATCATATACTGTACTGTACTCGGTATCATGTAACAAATTTCTATCATATTTTCCCTAATTTTAAATTAAGATTGTGTTAAATCTTTTCTTAAATTGAATTTACTAATAAATGTGTCCTTTCTTCATTGTCATCTAATTTGTGCCATTCATTTATAAAGTGTTTATTCACGTTCTTTTCGATCCTTGTTTATTTTTAAGTGTTAGTCTGATTAAACTTAAATGATACTTGCTGAAATGATACTTTATTACTTTATGTTATGCTCCAGTTGTTTTTCTAAATCACTCCTTAATATTTACGTTCTGTTATTACAGTATTGTAAACAAACTACTGTACTGTTGCATAATGTGCCCTTGAGGTGTCTGTGTCTGCCATCATTAAATATCACCTTTTTATTGTTTTCATCTGTAATTTTTCTTGAACTTTTTCAATTTTTGTTAGCTTACTTTTCTTTTAGTAAGAAGCGTTTACACATCTTTAAAGCAATTTTGTTCCAAATTATTTTAAGTTCTGCCTGAGACTTTTTGTATAATAGTGGCTTCATTAGTTTGTGTAACTCCTGTCCCCACAATTGTACATTACTTTAATATTTTTTACTCATTCTTTTGAATAAAAATTTTGAATTAAAAATTTGAATTTATATTTTAATTTGAATACACCGACAGTCACAAACTTAAAATTAAATAAAAATGGTAAACGAAAAGATGTGTTTATAATGAGGTAATCTAGAAGCAGGTTGGCCACTTACTTGGTCGAGGAGAGCATAGACATGGAGGAGAAGAAGTAGGGATCTGAGAAGTCTAGGTGTCTGGCTCGCTGTGCGGTAACGGAGAGAGGAGCGAAGGATAGGTCTGCCGAACCATCCAGCAGGTCCCCAACAACACCCGTCCACCCGCTACTTCGAGGGGCACCGAAAGTTCCATCCATTACAAGGTACACCTGTGGACAGGAAGGAGACGACGGAATACATGAAAGGAAGAATAAGAAAATCTGCACGAATCATACGGGCCAGTACAAGGCAGCTTCTAGTTATACCCAGCCATCCTACATTGTCCTATTGTTGAAGCCATAGCATTTACAGCTTTGGCGGGTAGGCTGTTCCATGGGTTAATAACCCTGTGGGGTGAAAAAACCATCTCTTGTTCTCAGTCCTACATTGTGGCTTGCCGAGCTTAAAACTGTTGTTCCTTGATTGTGTTACATCTGACCGTTTGAAGAAATTTTCCGAATGAACATCCTCCAAATTGTTCAGTATTTTAAAAGTTACCATAAGATCTGCCCTGTCATGCCTGGTTTGAAATGTTGTTAGCCCTGTGGCCCTCAACCATTCCTGATATTTGAATTGACTTGGCTCTGGAATAATTTTTGTTGCCTGGTGTTGCACTTTCTCCAGAGCAGCTATATCCTTCTGAAGATGAAGTCTCCATGCTTGGATCAGTAATCTAAATGGGGGGCACACACCAGAGATTTATGCAATTGAATCACTACCTTCTATTCTTTGAAGTCGAAGGTACGCTTGATTATTCTAAGTGTTTGGTTACTTGTTTAGACTGCTGCCCTTACCTGTTGCACAACTTTCATCGAGTAGTGGATTTTGACTCCAAGGTACTTTCTCCCTCAATCTGCTGTAATGTAATGTAGCTAATGTGGTAGTTGTGGCATGGGTTATGTTATGCCCCACTTGTGGGGTCTTGCATATGTCAATATTTAAAAGCATTTACCAGTCATCTGACCATTTGTGAAGTTCCTGCAGATCTCTTTGTAAAGCTTCAACATCATTAAAATGTTTCACTTTACCATAAATCTTTGTGTTATCTGTAATTTTGATGAGGTGGTTTGTAACATTCTCATATATGCCATTGATGTATTGTATATGACAAAAAGGGTTGGCCCCAAAATGGACCCCCATGGCACCCCACTTACCACATTTCTCCAGGTAAATTCATTCCCATTTAACACCACTCTGTTTTCTTTGTTTTAACTACTGTTGTATCCATTCTAGTATTCTTCCATTTGTTCCATGTACCTATAATTTCTTTGCCAGTCTTTCATGTGGTACCTTATCAAAGTCTTTAGCAAAATCCATATATACTACATCAACTGGAAGTCCTTTTGTCTGGTTAGCCAGTTACCAATTCCAAAAATGTGAGCAGGTTTGTAAGGCAGGATCTATTTTTAACAAACTCATGTTGTGTCGATTTCACACAATTGTTCACTGAAAGATAGTGAGACACACACAGACAGGACAGGGCATGGCTGGGAACCCCCCCTCCCCCCTCTGGTATTCTAAATCATCTTCATCTCTTATAACATTTCTATAAACCTCATTTACATATTACTGTGTATGGGAAGAACATTGGATTATAAAATATTTAAGGTGTTTGACAGGACTGAAGTTGCATTCCTGCACTAATTAGGCACACACACACACTACTGTCTGGACCATGATGTGTTTAGTGAATATTCAGTCCATCCTCCTGTTTTGGTAGTATGTATAGGAATGATAAGGCCCATAGTACATATACAGATGTACAATGCAAAAAGAAAGTAGAAATTGATACAATTGAATTTTGACAAACCGGAAAAAGATTTTCTACTTATGTTGCAAAGACAAAATAAACTAACCTAACCTTTCTAGGCCTAATACATGCTATCCCAAGCCTAATGTAGTACATGTGTGTGCTATACTAGGCCTAATAATATTTAGTTTTTATTTTCATTTTTCAGACAAAGTGAATACAAAATTCTACTATCTAATTGCTTAGTACAGTACATCAATGTTTGTACTATTTATTTATTTATATACTGGGTATATACAAGAAGGTACATTGGGTTTATGAGAATACATAGCATTGATGCTTTAACATTCTTGCAAAGCCACTAACACCAATAGTATTTCAGGCAGGTCCTTAATCTAACAGCTAATTTTAAGTAGGTAATTTGTAGCAAAGTTTCAAGAATATTAATAGGTACATTGTAGAAAATTTAAGGATTATTAACAGGTACATTGTAGCATAATTTGAGGATTATTAATAGGTATATTGTAGTAAAATTTGCATTCAACATAACAACTTTGACATAAGTTGATAGCACTGATTACAATGGTGAAGTTGCTTGGCTTAGGCACATATTTTGGGGAAAGTGGGTAGCACTAGGTGGAAAACTATGAGGATTAAATTAGGTACTTTTTTATTTTACTTTTAAATAAGTCATAGATTGAGGAGGGGGTGGAGGAGGAGAGGTGTTACTGTTTGGAAGGGGAGTCCACTTCCATTATAATATCGGGCAGTGGTGACTTTTCTGGGGGTACTGTCTCTTATGTTTTGCCTGCATACCACTAGGACCTGGTTGTGGCTCACTGCTTGTTTTTCTCACTAAGAACGTTTCCATAGACTTGTTTTCCCCTACTCTTTAACACTTGTCTATAGTGTCATTGAACAAGTTAAGGTGGTGTTGTGAGATAAGTACTTGTCTCACGGCAGACAAGCGTTAAAAGATAGAGAAAAACAAGTGTCTATAGACTGATTCTTAGTAAGAGAAGCAAGCAGTGAGCCACAACCAGGTCTTAGTGGTATGCCTGCAAAACATAAGAGAAGAGAGAGTACTCTAGAAATATCATCACTGCTGTTATAATGGAAGGGGACTCCCTTTCCAAACACTAACACCTCTCCTCCTTTCCCTTTCCTCATGTCTTCCATACGCCAACAAGAGTCCTCAATATAGGTAAGATGTACATACTGAAGTACAGTATAAAATATAAGTAGTAGTATGTATAAAATGTATTTTTAAGTTAATATTTTTTGGATGTGGAATGGATAAATTTAATTTACATTATTTCTTATGGGAAAACTCGTTTCGGTTTTAAAATTTTCAGTTTTCAAACTGTCTCTTGGAACGGATTAAATTCGAAAACGGAGGTACCACTGTACTGTATTATGTATGCCTAAAATACACAAGTAATTTTTCACTTATTTAAAATAAAACAAAATGTAAATGCAAGGTCACACAGTAAATAATAATAATAATAATATTAATAATAATAATAATAATTTATTTGCAAGAAGGTACAATGGGTTGGTGAGATTGCATAAGATTGGTATACTGTATTTACATTCATGCAAAACCACTAACACGCGTAACATTTCGGGCAGGTCCTTAATGTAACATATCAGGTAAGATGAAAGGGTACATTGTAGCAAGGTTTTTATATCAACAAATATTGAGTACTTGTTTTAAATGAAATGAGTTAATTTATTTCAAATTTGTTGTCTAAAAAATGCAGTGATTTGAAGCTGCAAAGGTTCCAGGTAAGGGTTCTAACCCTGTATTGTGAGAGTTTGAATTCCATCTACTTGTGTTAAACACTTCTTAATTAAATTGTCCACTTGGGTTGCTTCTCAAATATGTTTAGCTCCCTTTTGTGAGAAAATATTTTATATTCTATATTTTCACTTTGATCTTCAATATTGCTTTCATAATTTTGTGCTACACAGTATATCAATTTATTATAATTTAACTTTAATTTATTCTTAAACTCAACACTATTAATTACATTTGTAATATATTACAGAGTAATATTATTTATTTATTTATTTATATATACAAGAGTGCTTACATTCTTGTAGAGCCACTAGCATGCATAACATTTCAGGCAGGTTCTTAATCCTAATTTTTCCCCAGAATACGACTCTCTAAATCGTTTAACAATGAGGTACCCATTCACTTATGGGTAAACAGAGGCTACAGTTAAGGATTGGCACCCGGTCAATTCTCCCCGGCCCGGAGGATATATTATACCATGAAAACATATACCAGGAGGATATATTACAGGGTAATATATTACACTGCTTTACTTGACATGACCTACTTAGCCTATTCTAATGTAGCCAACACAACCTAATACAACCTCATTAGACCTTGTGCAACCTTACTTAACATGACCTAAAACTAATATTTCCAACCAAATTTAAACCTAACCTTACCTGACATAACCTTACCTGACATTCTGCCCGAAATGCTGCACATACTAGTGGCTTTACAAGATTGTAATTACTATACTATGTATCCTCACAATCCCAATGTACCTTCTTGTATATATATAAATAAATAAATAAATAAATAAACCCATATCTAACTTGGCATAACATGACCAAGCCTATCTTGACCTAACATAAATCAACCTAACCTATCCTGACCTAGCATATCCTGAACTACCCTATCCTGGCCTAATCTAACCTGGCACAACCTGGTTTAACCTATCCTGACCTAACCGATTTTGGTTTAACATATCCTGGTCTAATGTATCTTGACCTAACCTATCCTGACTTAATATATCCTATCCTAACCTATTCTGACCTAACCTTACTTGATTACTAAATTTATCTTTATTTAATTTTTAATCATACCCACTGTATACTAATAGGGGTGAGCCGGGTGATTGTTGATATAGGGTCGACCACGATCAAGGTATCAGCTGCCCGATACCGGGATATAGCAAGGATGGGGGTCCCTACAATCTCCTCAGGCCACATACTTCTCTTCGAGCCACGAACATGATGGATGAAGCAGAAGGTATGGCGAAGGATGTCATATCCTGAGTTTACTTTCGTCCTGAACTTTGTTTGGCAATAAACAAGTATCGTGCCTGAATAACGCTATAGAATAAGCCCATATCCTCCAGTACAAGAATGTGAGAACTCTTGTATATATAAAAAAAAAATCTTACTAGAACAATGACCACCTTAGATACCCATCACTGACCTCAATCGATTTCCCACTAACCGTAACGAACTTGTTAACCTTACTAGACCCCTGTTGACCTGACCCCTGTTGACCTTACCTGGATTTCGATCTCGAGGTCAGTGGCGACGTTGATCATAAGGTCAACAGCAAGACCGCTGCAGCAGACGACCTCATAGCCTCTGGAGGCATTTACCACATCTCTTTCCATGTCGGCGAAGGTCGCCGCCACCTCCGGCGAGAACACCTGCGGGAGAATGAGACCAACACCTGAATTTACCTGTACTTACCTGAGGGACACTAACACTAGTCCATTGAATCCCATCCACTATATACAAGAGCGCCTCCCATATGCCCTTGCGCCACCTATAGCTCTGCTGTTCAACAAATCCCTCGAGTGTCATACCTTCCCTCATATCCTTAAAAAAGCAAGAGTAACGCCAGTTCATAAAGGAGGTAATCCGGCAGATTAAATAAACAATTATAGACCAATATCAAACCTACCCATACTATCAAAAATATTTGAAAAAATTATCTACAAACAGCTCTACTCCTATCTCGTAAAATTCGGCCTCTACCCTTCAGACTGAACTATTTGCCTTGCTCCTTGCACTGAAATGTGTACAAATCTCCAAACTTGATACATTAATTGTAAGTGACTCCTTATCATCCTTAAATGCTCTCAACTCTTTAAGTTAAGACATAACTGTCACATGCTCGTGTCCGAAGCTAGACACAAATACAACAAAATTATTAAGGATGGTAACAGAGTCCATTTCATGTGATTTCCATCTCATATTGGCCTCCGAATGCATGATAGAGCTGATAAGTTAGCCAAAAGAATCTGCCTTTAAAGGAGCCGTTGAGTGTAACCTTGGATTGTCAATGAGCAATCTGAGAGCAGCAGTACACCGAAAACTTCAACAAGATCTTGTAAATCTGAGACAAAGTGAAATTGACACCAGTAATTCCATCTACCATCATACTATCATGCAAGAGGAGCCACACATCTATGGATCATCCAATAAAATCAGCAGACTTCTAGATGTTACTACTGCTCGGCTTAGACTCGGTTACAAGTATCTCTGGGAATTCTCATTATCTGCCGATGTAGACCTGACCAAATGTAAACTGTGTCAACAAAATTATTCGCACACCCTCCGTCACTATGTGATGGAGTGCGAAAAGATGCGTGAATTTAGAGACAATTCTATAACCAATGTTCCAGCGATGTGTAAATATTCCATTCAAAATGATCTGCTACCAGAAATTTTAGCCAAATATCCCCAGTTTGCTAACTGTAGGTAGTAACTGAGTGATTGTAACCTATCCACCGCTGTCCACTGGATGGGAGGCGGTGTGCAGGACAAACATATAAATTTTGACACTAGCTCTCCACATATGTCAGTTGCTTAATTTAGAACCTGTACTTGAGGTCGATCTCGAACCCATTGTTGATGTGACGACTTATATTGAATTTTGTAACTAGCTCATCAAGATTGTAACTTGCTTAGCTAAATGAATTGTGGGGTTCAGTCCCTGAGCCCATTATGTGCCTCTGTAACCCTTTCCACTACCGCCCACAAGATGGGTATGGGGTGCATAATAAATGAACTAAACTAACTAAACTATGCCCCACATGCAGGGTCTTGCATTTGTCAATATTAAAAACATTTACCAGTCTTCTGACCATTTATGGAGATCATGTAGATTTTTTGTAAGGCTTCAATATATAATAATAATAAATAGTCCCCGTGGTGTAGTTAATAAAACACTCACCTGACGTGTTGCGAGCACAATTTGTCCTGGATTCGTATCCTGGCCGAGGAGGATTTACTGGGCGCCAATCCTTAACTGTATCCTCTGTTTACCCGTCAGTAAAAAAAGGTTGTTAAACGATTTGGCAGGTCGCATTCCGGGGAACATGGGCTTATTTAAGGACCTGCCCGAAATGCGATGCTTGCTAGCGGCTGTACCAGAATGTAAGAACTCGTGTATATATAAACAAATAAATAAATACAAAAAAATATTATTATCCTTTCCCACTTTATCATAAATCTTTGTGTCATCTGCAAATCTGATGATGTGGTTTGTAATATTCACATGTATGTCATTGATGTATATGATAAAAAAGGGTTGGCTCCAAAAATAGACGCTTGTGGTTCCCTTCTTACCACATTTCTCCTGTCAGATTCATTTCCATTTAACTTGAGTCTTTTTCTTTGTTTTAACAATTGTTTTATCCATTCTAGTATTCTTCCATTTATTCCATGTGTCTGTAATTTCCTTACCAGTCCTTCATGTGGTACCTTATGAAAGGCTTTAGCAAAATCCATGTACACTAACTACTTCAGCTGGAAGTCCTTTGTCTGAGACGCTGGTTACCGTTTCCTAAAAATGTGAGTAGGTTTGTAAGATCTATTTTTAACAAACCAATGTTGTGTCGATTTTATAAGATTGTTCACTAAAAGATGGTGAATGATTCCCTGAATGAAAATCAAACCAACAGAAGTTTTCGTGTGAGTGGTGAGGGCTAGCTAGTCTCGCAGCCCGTCCTCCAATCAAAGACCCAAAAGTGATTCCATGCACCCGCCAAACCCCAGCGATTTATGAATGAAAAACGGTTTATATACGCCTCACAACTGATTTCGTTCGAACACTTCCGGCACAAGTGCTTCACTGACGAATTTTGTTCGAACCACAACGCTGTAAATGCTTCACCCACGTACTACAAATACAAATAATCGCCAACAGAACCTAAACACCTAACCTAACCTATACCTATACCTATATATGCACACTATGCTAATATATTATAATATTAATTTATATTTGAGAACATTCCTGTTTTGAATGAACAGCATGTTAACATTTATGAATGCGTCTGTGGGGTCGACCGCTGAATGTAATGGACTTGAGTCGAGGACGGGTTGTGGAGCTGGAGGATCTTTTATTTAGTTAGGTTTGTTGTAGTCTTTTGTTCTGTACTTATTTTATAATATCTGAGTTGGCAAGAAATGATAATAAGCAATACAGTGCATTATAATTATACTGTAGATTTAAGTAATTGCCCAGTGGAGATTTTTGTATATAATCAGTCTCAAGTTATATTATTATAGGTTTATACTTTTACTTGTGTTTGTGTCCCTCCCTCAGTATATTACTGGTTCTTATAAGTTTTATATCAGAGGAGCTTTAGGATCATACTCTAGATATAATGGAAGTGTGATAGGCCGGGGTAAAAAGTTAATCCTGTCTCAGGCACGAGCCTATGTCCAGGGCTGGGTGGTTAACACCGTCGGACCAACACCTGAGTGTGAGACAGACCAACACCTGAGTGTGAGACAGACCAACACCTGAGAGAAAGAGAGATAAATACGAGGAGAGGAAAAAAAAGAGATGATGGCATGATAAATAAAGCCAGGAAATATATGCGTGGGAACACATAAATGGGTCGTGTGAAGAGGACATATACGATAGGTCAGGATGGCTTCCTATTACCTCTACACATAGACTAATATCCCTATTATTCCTACACACCTGCTCTCTTATCCCCATTACTCCCAAAAACCTACTCCCTCATCCCTATTAATCCTACACACCTACTCTCTTATCCCCCATTACTTCTACACACCTACGTCCTCATCCCCATTACTCCTACACACCTACTCTGTCACCCCCAATAATCCTACATGCCTACTCCCCCGATGCCAATTACTCTTACATACGTATTCTCCCATCCCCATTACGCCTTCATTCTCATTCTTGTCACTGAAGGTGCATTCCGTCACACCACACCAACGTGAAGGTGCGGTGTGAAGGGACGCTGAAGGGACGACTGGCTCTTTATGTCACGTAATTCAATTCCGACAACCAGTTCTACAATCTGACGGAGACGCAGACACAGAATGGGATCTGTTTCACGGTCTAAAAGCTTCACATATGGCGACTAGTCGTTGGGCATTATGGCAGCTGTTCCAGACTCGCTTTTGGACAGCAATGACGCCTCTTCCAGGCTCCCTTCTGGAGAGCCAAGACGCCTCAACGACACAGACCCTACACAGTTAATGTTCCTGCGATACTGTAGGGAGGCAAATATTACACTTGGTTTTCCTGTGATGCTACAATGAGGCAACCCTTATCCTAACCCACCAGAGGACCCAAAACAGAAAACGGCATTGTATGTAAATTTCACGACCCACTACTTTTTTTCTAGTACGACAATATTTGGCTTAGGTAAAGTATACGTCAAAATGCGACGTTCTGTTAGAAGAACGGGTTGAGCGATGAACAGACAAGACGAGGCGCCCTTCTATATCTATGAACCAGCAATACATGGAACGCCGCCTCAAGAAAACGTCCCGTGCAGGGAACGCAGGACTTGGAGAGCATCATGTGTCGGGAACGCTGTACCTGGAGAATGTCAAGTGTAGAGAACGTCGCACCTAGAGCAGTCACGTGCAAGGAACGCCAGACCTAGAGAACGTCACGTGAAGGGAACGCCGGTCCTCGAGAACGTTACCTGCAGATAACGCCTGACCTAGGTCCGTCACGTCCAAAGAACGCTGGACCTAGAGAACGTTACATAAAGGAAAAACGGGACCTAAAGAACGTCACGTGAAAGAGAAAACCGGACCTAGAGAAAGTCATGTGGCAACCATGTACTTAACCTATTATAGGTATAGGTTAAGTAATAATTGTAATTACGAAGCAATAAGATGCTTATCTTAACATACTAACAAGGTTAGGCAAATTCGGTGTTTTCTATGAAGCTTTTCAAGGTAAACTATTATGTTTAGTATATCACCTATGCACGTATTTAATAAGTCAATATTGACTATACGAATTTGCGAGGACGGGTTGCATGTGAAGGGAACACTGGACCTGTAGAACGTCACGTGAACAGAAAGCCATTCAGGCTTTTATAGTCTAGGGTTTTTTGCCCTAGACTATATGAAGGGGAGTACAGTGTGTCAAAAAGCTAGCTACGTGGTGATTAAAAAAAACATCATACAGGATGGTTAGTCATACAGAGGCATGTGGTAAGTACTCTGCACTGGCAGACTTTGGATTGGTACCAGCTGGCCTTATTGTCGTATGACAATATTATGACAATTATGGCCAGTGTGCTTGTGTGTCAAGTTTGTTATGGCCCGATTAATGTACCGGTGGCCCTGCAGTATGTCTGGCCCATACAAGACAGCACAGAGTGGAACTATGGAGTCAGACATCTCTAACCACCTGTGACGACCCCTCATGGTATTAACATTCTTATCTATATAAATAAAAATGGAAATGTTCGTTTGTTCAAAATCGCTAATCTCCGAAAGTTATTCACCGATTGCTTTGACATTTTGACACGACGTTGCATTCGAATAGGCCAGTGTTTCTATATAGCTACTATATACATGCCTTACCTATGACCGGAGAAAACATGCTTTTTTTGAAAAACAACGCCATCTGTTTGATGTAAGAGCAACACACGTAGTAATCTCCCAAAGTTCTTCATCGATTGTTTTGAAATTTTGACACAACGTTCCATTCGAATATGCGCATCTTTTTATATACCTACTATATAGATGCCACCTCTGTGAGAGGTAAAAACATGCGTTTTTTGAAAAACAGCGCCATCTGTTGCACATAATAGCAACATGCACGCTATACTAAATATTCTCGAATTCCATTTAAATGTTTCCGATTGCATTGATAAATTTTATTTTCATAGATTTCGATTTATTTTTTTATTGAATTATTTTGTGTGACATTGTGTTGGAATTGAGCTGTGTTGTTTACCATACCGTTCATTTCGTAAGTATAAGTATAGATGCCACACCTGTGACAGGTAAAACCATGCTTTTCTTGAAAAACAGAGCCATCTGTTACATGTAAGAGGAACACACATGCTATACTAAATATGTTACAATTCCTTTTCAATGTTTCTGATTGCATTGTTAAATTGAATTTTCATAGATTTTGATTTATTTTCATTTTGATGTAATTATTTTGTGTGAATTATGTTGGAATTGAGCTGTGTTGTTTACCAGACCATTCATTTCGTGAGTACAGTTTATTTTTTTTTTTTACTTTTTCATATTTTCATTTCATGTTTAACTGTTTTTCTTATAATTCAGTGATAGGAACATCAGATCACTTGATGTTCAAATTTTCTGATGGGAGCATCAGACCATTTGGGAAGGCATCGGACGAGGGAGTGGGGAATGGTGGGGAGGACGAGGGGACAGAAGTGAGAGATGGTGGGGAGGACGAAGGGGTAATGATGGGGGAAGGACAAAGGGACGGGGGAGTTTGGGATGGTGGGGACGAGGAGATGGGGGAATGAAGAATGGTGGGGAGAACAAAGGGACAGGGGAGTGGGGCATGGTGGGAAGGAAGAGGGGATGGGCGAGTGGGGGAATGGTGGGGAGAACGAGGGGACGGTGGAGTGGGGAATGGTGGGGAGGCCCAGGAAATGGGTGAGGGGGGGGGGAGAATTGTGGGGAGGACTTATGGACAGGGAAGGTTGCTGTGGCTCAGCAACGCATGTGAGCCAGAGCAACGCGTGGCCGGGTACTGCTAGTTTTTAAATAAAGTTTATAATAATTCATTGTGTCAGGGGACAGGAAGCCAGAGTGTATTCATACACGTTTGGCTTTTATCGAGGTCCTCCCCCAAGACCGAATTACTGACTGTTACGACCCTGGGTCCATGTTTGACACTGTAGGAACCAGAATCATGGTGCTTTTGTTTCACATGAATTAACGACCATTCAACCATTCACTTAAATATTTATAGAGATAGGCCTTGAATGTTTTCGATTATGTGTGGGATTTTGATTAGTTATATTATAGAACATTAATAGATAGGTTGGGAGTACTGAAGGAGGAAAATTGTTTGGCAGTCTTATATTTCAAGAGCGCTTGAGATCTCAGCTGGGATGCCGATCCCGTGCCAGACGCAGGTACAACTTGATGCTCCCAGAACTGGTGTACTCTGTGATAATTGAATGTTAGTGTCAGGCCCCTGTGAAAGGACATGTGCCCAACCATTTCTGTCCCGCCCTGGATTCGAACCCGGAATTCTCGATTATGCGTCTAGAACGAACCCGACTGTACTACTGGGAAACTCTAATATACTTAATAACACTACTACTACNACAGGCTCATGAAATAAATGGGCCTCTAGGAGTAGGTTTCAACTTAGATGAAGGATTACAGCTCTTGCTTGCAGTTTTACACAAGTTCCTTATATAATGTTCCCTATGTGATAGTTCAAAGTACACTCGTGAAATAATGAGTTTCTAGGAGCAGGCTTCAGATGAGCTGAGGAAGGATAGCATCTCTTGCTTGCAGTTTCACTAGGCACATCACTTGGTATCCCTTATGAACCCTAGTCTCAGTTTAAAACAGAGCGAGAGAGAGAGAGTGATCATACAGTTTAGTAAATCCGTGGAAATGTGTGAACGGATGGCAGGACGATCCAATTTGGAGTATTATATAGTTAAAGCTGAGGACCGTGGCACCGTAGCACGGAGATGGGAGGGTTGGCATAGGCACCGTGCTACGGGGAAGGGGATGGAGTGGGCACCATGCGGGGGGAGAAGGGATAACACTGCCTCTGGAATGGAACTGATGATGCCGGAACTAGAATAGGGAGTTGGTTTTTAAACACCGCGATAGTGGAAGTAAGATATTTGTGACACTGTTCTACTGGGTGGAGAGTCTAGAGATGGAAAATAATGGAGGGGCTGGTCCCAACCTGCACACAGAAATAAACATCACATGAGACCAGAAGACATGGCAGGATGTGCAGAATACCGCCGTTGAAAAGCAGAGGTGCAACAGGTACTCTGAGAGAGAACTCTATCAACATCAGAGGCCCGAGACTGTTCAACACGCTTCCACTACACACAAGGGGCATAACTGGCCGACCCCTCACAGTGTTCAAGAGAGAACTGGATAAGCACTCCAAAGGATACCTGATCAACCAGGCTGTGACTCGCACGTCAGGCTGCGAGCAGCCGCGTCTAACAGCCTGGTTGATCAGTCCAGCAACCAGGAGGTCTGGTTGTTGACGACCGGGCCGCGGGGACACTAAGCCCCGGAAGCACCTCAAGGTAACCTCAAGGTATGGGAGGTGGCACTGTACTTTGAATAAAAAGACTATGTTGACTCACTCCTTAGGGGACAGAGTGGCAGTTTCTTTGGCAGCGGATAAGGTGGTGGTTGGCAGCTCTTGTCCTGATGTGGGAGGAGAGTGTGGTACTCTTTTGAAAGAGATAACGAATGATGGCACAGCGTCGAAAGACTTGAAGGTTTGTAAAGACTCGACGTTGTGGATTGGAGAACTCAATCGTGTTGAGGTGGATGGTGGTACTGTGGAGGTTCGGGTGATGATGGAGGAACTTTTGTGAATGTTGCTACTATATGGTGGATAATATGGTTCTGAGAAACAAGTGAAGGAGATGAGTAACTTTAAGCACCGTCTTGGCGTTATAGGTAGCTATATAATAATAATAATAATAATTATATTATATTATATATATATATATATATATTCATATATATATATATATATATTATATAATGATATTTACAAACATATAAATGAAAATCATTTTGAGGCTATGGAGTGAAACTCGCGTCGTGGTGATTCCCAGACACCTGCCTTAACAGACTCGGCCACGATGGTACAGAAGCTAACCAGCCCAGAACTGTACTGAATTCACTGGGAGGTTCTGGAGGCCTCAAACCGGAGTCCAACTTGGGTTTTACTGTCCAAGATGATGATGTACAGAAGAAAGCCATTGTGAGAAGAGGCTTGTAGCATTCAACAGGACGGCTGGTGACTAGTGACTATTAAACTTTTCGCCTGAGAGCAAGGCCCATGCAACTATTTAATTTGCCAATCCGAAAAGACGTTAATCTCCAGTGACACAGTGACACTACATATGATAACTGTTGGTCAGACCAGTGAAGACAGTGGCGGTGTAATGCTAAGCCGAGGTAGTGCCAACACTGCTCACAGATAACTGAGGCTAAGCCGAGGTAGTGCCAACACTGCTCACAGATAACTGAGGCTAAGCCGAGGTAGTGCCAACACTGCTCACAGATAACTGAGGCTAAGCCGAGGTAGTGCCAACACTGCTCACAGATAACTGAGGCTAAGCCGAGGTAGTGCCAACACTGCTCACAGATAACTGAGGCTAAGCCGAGGTAGTGCCAACACTGCTCACAGATAACTGAGGCTAAGCCGAGGTAGTGCCAACACTGCTCACAGATAACTGAGGCAGGTGCAAGTTGCCCGGAGCGGCCACCATGCACTATTAGGGGCAGGATCACCCCACGACGCGACCCTTATTACTCTCTCCAAGCAGCCAGGCTAATTTGTTTCTGCCTCAGCTAGGAACCGAACCCGGGTCCCTGAGACAACGACCCATGAACGCTGCCCACTCCGCTGCCAAGCCCAGAGTGGACAGGGTGTGTGTTCTCACCTATTTGTGCTCACCTATTTGTGCCTGCAGGATAGAGCTCTAGTTCTTGGGCCCCGCTTTTCTAGCCGTTGGTTGTCTAATACAATGACTCCTGACCAATTTATCTATCATACCTGCTTTTAAAGTTATGAATGAAGTTAACAACCTGCTCCTTTAGGTCATTCCATTTACTCACTCCCCGCACGCTAAAAGAAAACTTTCTATCATCTCTACAACACATCTGAATCTCAAGCGTCCACGCGTACCGCCTTTGTTCTATTCTTATTCATTGTAAACAGTTCCTCTCTTTCCACCTCAATGTGTTTGTGTGTATTTACTATTGTATTTACTATTTGTGTCTGTAGAATCGAGCTACAGTAGCTCTTGGACCCCGCCTTTCTAACCAATCTATTTTTCCTCTATTATATTTACTACATTTATTTTCTCTAACACACGCACACATCCCCCCCAACCCTTCCCCCAGGAAGCAGCCCGTAGCAGCTGTCTAACTCCCAGGTACCTATTTACTGCTAGGTGAACAGAGGCAGGTGTTAAGTGTACACACACAAGAGCTCCTCTACTTAAATATTGTGAACACGACCAATCTGTTAAGGAGTCGGAGCATGCGTCTCCCAACCCTTCCTCACAGTCTGACGCTTTTCATGACAATGACACAGCACATTCTTGGACAAAGATGTGGGTGGTATAGCACACTCTTGGACAAACACGTGGGTGGTATAGCACACTCTTGGCCAAACACGTGGGTGGTATAGCACACTCTTGCCAAACATGTGGGGTGGTATAGCACACTCTTGGACAAACACGTGGGTGGTATAGCACACTCTTGGACAAACATGTGGGTGGTATAGCACACTCTTGGACAAACATGTGGGGTGGTATAGCACACTCTTGGACAAACATGTGGGGTGGTATAGCACACTCTTGGACAAACACGTGGGGTGGTATAGCACACTCTTGGACAAACATGTGGGTGGTATAGCACACTCTTGGACAAACACGTGGGTGGTATAGCACACTCTTGGACAAACATGTGGGTGGTATAGCACACTCTTGGACAAACATGTGGGGTGGTATAGCACACTCTTGGACAAACACGTGGGGTGGTATAGCACACTCTTGGACAAACACGTGGGTGGTATAGCACACTCTTGGACAAACATGTGGGTGGTATAGCACACTCTTGGACAAACATGTGGGGTGGTATAGCACACTCTTGGACAAACATGTTGGTGGTATAGCACACTCTTGGACAAAGATGTGGGTGGTATAGCACACTCTTGGACAAACATGTGGGATGGTATAGCACACTCTTGGACAAAAGGCAACAAACCCATTTACAAACAACCAACCAGAGGACGGACCAGTCATATAATATTTATCACCACTTAGCCAGCTTAATATAATTACTCGACGTTTAAATATTTCAACTCCGTTTAAATGATAATTAAACAGACTAAACGAACACCTATGCGTGCATGTAGGCTGGTAACCACTATCCCGTGCATCCATCATCACACTGCACTCTCACTATAACGATGCGTCACACTAACGTGAAGTCACGCTAACTCTGCGGTAGCGTGTCGCAAAGTTAGACATGATGATAGAGGGTTTGGGCCCAATCATCCTAATTATATCTCTTGAAATCACAAAACGTGACGTCTCTATGAGAAAATGTCGAGACCGAGCCTGGAAAGCTCAGGGATGTAAGTTCAGTCCCACTGCCTGGCCTCATGTGTTGTTGTTGTTGTTGTTGTTTAAGATTCGCTACTTAGAACAAAAAGTTCCAAGTAGCACGGGCTATGGTGAGCCCGTAGTGGACTTGCCTGGCACAGGAGCGGGGCTGTAACTGTAAAGCCTGGCCTCAGTACTTTCTCATTTAAATTATTTAATGATCAACCTTTCGATGTATACTTTACAGGTATGCTAGACAACTGAAGTTCATTGTAATAATTAGACGAGTCTGAAGGCGAGAGTAAGATATAAATTATAAACAAATCAATATATCCACAATTATAAACACTGATATTTAAGTCAAAAGACTAACAAATCAAACCCAAATATGTCACAATAAATGACCCAACCCACACTTGAAAAGAAAGAAATGTGACGATGTTTCGGCCAATGGTGCAGCCTTCTGAAGGGTCCAGCACGGGTCGAGACGGCGGCACGTGCCTGTGTGTTGGTCAGGGTTATGCACTCTCAGCCCTCTTATTCTTTCACACTAGAAACTATTACATTTAATGAGCGCAATTTCCTATAAATTATTAATTTTTGGAGAATTTATGAAAACCAAGAGTCATCTTGTTGTCATGCTTTGCCTGGCTCCACAACTGGAGTCAGGATGCATCAAATGTAATATAATGGCTCAATATGTTGCACGTAATTGATGAAATTATTATCCAAAAATCAGTAAAATTTGAGGTGAAAAGTTAAATTTTCCCTTCTGTGTATCGGACTAAATCCTTTACCTCTTTCCTTCTTTTTCTCCTTCATTTATTTCCTCTCTTTTTCCTCCCTTCTCTCTCCTCCTCCTCTCCCTCGTTCCCCCCCTCTCTCTCACTTTCCTTCCACCCCTTTTCTTCC
>WNGS01163555.1:17862510-17872831 GCA_020271785.1 Procambarus virginalis
CAACATCATAGCATCCCCAACAACCTAGCATCCCCAACATACAAATACAAGACAGAACACGAAACTGTGGGTATTAATTGGATATGAGAGCAAAAGAATGGAAGTAACTGCAGAGGGCCTATTGGCCCATACTACTTCCTCTTGATGCTTCTATAGTGGTTCAGAGTCTTCAAGTGGGTAGAATATAGTTGTGCATTAATTGGCTGTTGATTTCTGGTGTCAACACCAGCAATCAGTATATATATATAGGGGGGTACCACCTCTGGTGCAATTATAGGGACCCATCAGCCTCAGAGAAGGGAACACAGAGGGGTTGGGCATGTTGGGGATGCTATGATGTTGGAGAAGGGCATGTTGGGGATGCTAGGATGTTGGGGTTGGGCATGTTGGGGATGCTAGGTTGTTGGGTAGGGCATGTTGGGGGATGCTAGGTTGTTGGGGATGCTATGATGTTGGGGTTGGGCATGTTGGGGATGCTATGATGTTGGAGAAGGGCATGTTGGGGATGCTAGGATGTTGGGGTGGGCATGTTGGGGATGCTAGGTTGTTGGGGTAGGGCATGTTGGGGATGCTAGGATGTTGGGGTAGGGCATGTTGGGGATGCTAGGTTGTTTGGGTAGGCATGTTGGGGATGCTAGGATGTTGAGGTAGGCATGTTGGGATGCTAGGATGTTGGGGGTAGGGCATGTTGGGGATGCTAGGATGTTGGGTAGGGCATGTTGGGGATGCTATGATGTTGGAGAAGGGCATGTTGGGGATGCTAGGATGTTGGGGTAGGGCATGTTGGGGATGCTAGGTTGTTGGGGTAGGGCATGTTGGGGATGCTAGGATGTTGAGGTAGGGCATGTTGGGGATGCTAGGATGTTGGGGTAGGGCATGTTGGGGATGCTAGGATGTTGAGGTAGGGCATGTTGGGGATGCTAGGATGTTGGGTAGGGCATGTTGGGGATGCTAGGATGTTGGGGTAGGGCATGTTGGGGATGCTAGATGTTGGGGTAGGCATGTTGGGGATGCTGGGCCGCATGAGCATTCAATATGCGGTCATAGCATGATGAAGTGATTTGATGAAATATCTGGAGTTAACAGTGAAACAGAACAACAAATTATGTCGGAGTATTATAGAGGAGATTACGAAAATCGTGTGAAACAAGATGCTGAAACAGAAACGCGTTTTTGGACTAATCTTAAAATCAATTCTAAAAATTAAAGAGTACGTATTAAATAAGATCAACTCGATAGTTTCCAACCCCTTTGAGAAGGGCACTTAAACAAGCCAAAGAGAATATAAGCTGAGCACAGGGTACTCACTGGAGGTTATGGAGGCCTTGCGTAAAGTTCTCCACCAGGTTTGGCCTCATGTGAGCCCAGAGCTCCGGGTCGAGCTTGGACACGTAGTACTCGGCCGAGCTGGCCCTCACTGCCCCGACCCGCTGGGACAACACCTGAAGAGGAGAGAGGTATTACACAGGTGAGACAGTCTAGCTCATGGTACAGTATTACACAGGTGAGACAGTCTAGCTCATGGTACAGTATTACACAGGTGAGACAACCTCGTGGTACAGTATTACACAGGTGAGACAACCTCGTGGTACAGTATTACACAGGTGAGACAGCCTCGTGGTACAGTATTACACAGGTGAGACAGCCTCGTGGTACAGTATTACACAGGTGAGACAGCCTCGTGGTACAGTATTACACAGGTGAGACAGCCTCGTGGTACAGTATTACACAGGTGAGACAGCCTCGTGGTACAGTATTACACAGGTGAGACAACCTCGTGGTACAGTATTACACATGTGAGACAGCCTCGTGGTACAGTATTACACAGGTGAGACAACCTCGTGGTACAGTATTACACATGTGAGACAGCCTCGTGGTACAGTATTACACAGGTGAGACAGCCTCGTGGTACAGTATTACACAGGTGAGACAGCCTCGTGGTACAGTATTACACAGGTGAGACAGCCTCGTGGTACAGTATTACACAGGTGAGACAGCCTCGTGGTACAGTATTACACAGGTGAGAGACAGCCTCGTGGCTCTCTCGTTTTACGAGGCCTCGTTACCGAGGTCTCGTAAAACAAACATCATGCGAGACCCAACAAACAAGCTCGTAATGACTGTTGAGAGGTTCTTCGTCCTCTTTCGCTCTCTCTTAAACCCAGCGAGGATGCCAAGACTGTAGCTTTTACTGTCAAAAATAAGATAGTGGGTAGTCTCTCCTCTCTTCAGCCTCCCCCCCCCCCCAGGTCTCCCCAGCTTCTTGTTCTTCCTTCTCTCACACCAGTCTCCTCTCCCCCACCCTCACTTTACATCCACATCTCCTCAGTCTTCCTCTATCCCTTCCTTTCCCCAGTTTCGCTTTCTCCTCCACTTCTCCACAGCACAACTCGCCATATCGTCTCCCAATATTCCCTCCTCATCCAAGTCTTCCCTTTCTCATCTCCCCATTCTCTCCTCCGCTCCTCACCCAAGACCCCTTTCGCCCCCCCCCCCTAACATCCCGAATTACAACTGGTTATGACCATGTGGTCACATACAGTGACCACATGGTCACTCTCTCTCTCTCTCTCTCTCTCTCTCTCTCTCTCTCTCCTCTCTCTCTCTCTCTCTCTCTCTCTCTGTTTCCAAGGTGCACAACACCTTGGAACAAGAGAGAGAAGAGAGAGAGAGAGAGAGAGAGAGAGAGAGAGAGAGAGAGAGAGAGAGAGAGAGAGAGAGAGAAATACGGAGAACCAAGTGATGTATAAGAGATCAAGATATACACCACAGAGTGGGATTTTTTGTTGTGTCATTAAGCTGGTGGTAAGCCGTAGTGTAGTTACTGGTGAGAGCCTACACTTACGGGCTACATGTGCTTGCTGGTTGAGCCTCAGATCCTAACACCCTCACAAGGTGAAGAGCTCATCACAAGGTGAAGAGCTCATCACAAGGTGAAGAGCTCATCACAAGGTGAAGAGCTCATCACAAGGTGAAGAGCTCATCACAAGGTGAAGAGCTCATCACAAGGTGAAGAGCTCATCACAAGGTGAAGAGTTCATTTGGTGACGAGTTGTTCACAAAATGGAACAAAATAGATCGCCTATATATACATGGAAGTACTGGAGGGCCAGTGTCAAATTTGCACAGTAAAACAACAACATACTGGAGTGACAGATATGGAAGAAAATGCAGAATAGAACCAGTGAAGAGTAGAAGTGCCACAGGTACAGTCAAAAAACACTATAAACAACAGAGGTCCACGGATGTTCAGCATTCTCGCAACAAATAAGAAATATTGCCGGAACAAAAGTGAAAGTTCCAAGGAAAAAATGGAGTTTTGTGCAAGAAGTGCCGGACCAACCGGCCAGTAGTGGATATGTTGGCAGCTCCAAGCAACAGCATGTTGGACCAAGCTCCCACAAGTCGGCCGGGCTTGGGGAGCAGAATAACTCACAGCTAGAAGCCCATCCAGGTACAATCCAGATACACTCTAATAGAAACAATAATAAGATTATTTATAAAATTAATAATGATAATAAATGAAAACGCTATACGTGTTAGTGGCTTTACAAAAATGAAAAAATACCAATCTTATGTAAACTCACAAACCCATTGTACCTTCTTGTAAATAAAATTATTATTTTCTAAATAATAATAATAATAATAATAATAATAATAATAATAATAATAATAATAATAATAAAAATATAATAATAATTACGATCTTCGTTACAACTGTCGTTAATAGTGATAAAGACACATTAAGACCAAAGAAGCGCAAGAAGTATTACTGGTATACACTCCAACATGAGCACAGCATCTATGTACTGGAAGATAAGCAACTAGACATGTGGCTGCCACGACCCACCCGAGACCGTGAGGCAGGGAGCCCAGGCGGCAGTAACAGTCATTAGGAGCCAGTCACGGCGCAGCCCTCACCTCTCCTCTTCTCGGGATGACAGAGGAAATTAATAAGGGGGGGGAGATTCTCGATAAAAGGGGGTTAAACTAGTAATCGGAGTTGAGCAATTTGCTTCTCAAACTAGTTGGTATTATGGTGGAAGGAGTATTAGGGTAAAGGTGATGGTGGAAGGAGTATTAGGGTAAGGGTGATGGTGGAAGGAGTATTAGGGTAAGGGTGATGGTGGAAGGAGTATTAGGGTAAGGGTGATGGTGGAAGGAGTATTAGGGTAAGGGTGATGGTGGAAGGAGTATTAGGGTAAAGGTGAGGGGGTTGATGGAGTCCCAGTTACCGAGAGACGGAGGAGTACCTCAGTTACACACCTACATTTATACAAATCAGTATCATTTAAATGAATAAAAGTATGAAAGTAGGAAAGTCTGGGGAAGGAGAATGTGCGTTCCTATGTGTTTATAACTCACCCAGAACACTAACAACATTGTCAACCAATTAAAGTCATGCTCTAGAACATGGTGAATAATTACCCTATTAAGTATGAACCATTGTAGGTGTAAAGCATTCCGTTCTCCATGCACGAGACGGTTTAATAAACCTTTTATGATGGCAATAAATTTGTCTGGTTTTGGGCTCTTACGGGCAACATAAATCTTTGATATTTCATAATGGACCATTCACTGTACACGTTAAATACGGATATGTAGAGATGATTTAGTGAGGGGAAAATAAATGTTGTGAATATGTCAGTAAAAGGTTAGAGGCTACTGGAATATCACCGCGTGAACGCACACACACACACTGTAACTTGCATACCATGCAAGCTGATAGAGAAGATTGTGCGAAAAAATCTAGTGGAACATCTGGAGCGGAAGAACTTTGTAACACAGCATCAGCATGGGTTCAGGGATGGCAAGTCCTGCCTCACAAGGATTAATTGAATTCTACGACCAGGCAACACAATTCAAGTATGGAAGAGAGGGGTGGGCAGACAGTATATTTTTGGATTGCCAGAAAGCCTTTGACACAGTACCACATAAGTGGCTAGTGCAAAAGCTGGAGATACAGACAGGAGTGAAAGGGAAGGTACTCCATTGGATAAGGGAGTATCTAAGCAATAGAAGACAGCGAGTCACTGTGAGGGGTGAGGTCTCCGATTGGCGAGGTGTCACCAGTGGAGTCCCGCGGGGTTCAGTCCTTGGACCTATACTGTTTCTGATATATGTAAATAATCTACCAGAGGGTATAGAATCGTTCCTCTCATTGTTTGGTGATGATGCAAAAATTATGAGGAGGATTAAGACAGAGGATGATAGTACGAGGTTACAAGATGACCTAGACAATCTTATAAATGGTCCTACAAATGGCTACTAAAGTTCAACCCGAGTAAATGAAAGGTAATTAAACTAGGCGGTGGAAACAGGAGGCCAGACACAGGATACAGAATGGGAGATGAAGTACTTCACGAAACGGACAGAGAAAGAGATCTAGGAGATGATATCACACCAAACCTGTCTCCTGAAGCCCACATAAAAAGAATAATGTCTGCGGCATATGCGAGGCTGGCTAACATCAGAACAGCGTTCAGGAACCTGTGCAAGGAATCATTCAGAACCTTGTATACCACATATGTAAGACCAATCCTGGAGTATGCGGCTCCAGCATGGAGCCCGTACCTTGTTGACCACAAAACGAAGCTGGAAAAAGTTCAGAGGTATGCCACTAGGCGAGTCCCAGAACTAAGAGGTATTAGTTACGAGGAAAGGCTGTGTGAAATGCATCTCACGACACTGGAAGACAAGAAGAGAAAGGGGACACATGATCACTACCTACAAAATTCTCAGAGGAATTGACAGGGTGGAAAAGGATAAACTGTTTAACACGTGTGGTACGCGAACAAGGGGACACAGGTGGAGACTGAGTACCGAAATGAGCCACAGGGACATTAGAAAGAACTTTTTCAGTGTCAGAGTAGTTAACAGATGAAATGCATTAGGTAGTGATGTGGTGGAGGCTGACTCCATACACAGTTTCAAATGTAGATATGATAGAGCCCAATAGGCTCAGGAACCTGTACACCAGTTGATTGACAGTTGAGAGGGACCAAAGAGCCAGAGCTAAACCCTCGCAAGCACAACTAGGTGAGTACACACATACAGTACCGCATAAGAGGCTGGTACATAAGCTGGAGAGACAGGCAGGTGCAGCTGGTAAGGTGCTCCAGTGGATAAGGAAGTACCTAAGCAATAGGAAGCAGAGAGTTACGGTGAGGGGTGAGACCTCCGATTGGCGTGAAGTCACCAGTGGAGTCCCACAGGGCTCTGTACTCGGGCCTATCGTGTTTCTGATATACGTAAATGATCTCCGGAGGGTATAGATTCATTTCTCTCAATGTTTGCGGACGATGCCAAAATTATGAGAAGGATTAAGACAGAAGAGGATTGTTTGAGGCTTCCAGAAGACCTAGACAAGCTGAAGGAATGGTCGAACAAATGGTTGTTAGAGTTAACCCAACCAAATGTAATGTAATGAAGATAGGTGTAGGGAGCAGGAGGCCAGATACAAGGTATCATCTGGGAGAGGAAATTCTTCAGGAGTCAGAGAAAGAAAAAGACTTGGGGGTTGATATCACGCCAGACCTGTCTCCTGCAGCCCATATCAAGAGGATAACATCAGCGGCATATGCCAGGCTGGCCAACATACGAACGGCATTCAGAAACTTGTGTAAAGAATCATTCAGAACTTTGTATGCCACATATGTCAGGCCAATCCTGGAGTATGCAGCCCCAGCATGGAGTCCATATTTAGTCAAGGATAAGACTAAACTGGAAAAGGTTCAATGGTTTGCCACCAGACAAGTACCCGAGCTGAGAGGTATGAGCTACGAGGAGAGACTACAGGAATTAAATCTCACTTCGCTGGAAGACAGAAGAGTTAGGGGGGACATGATCACCACATTCAAGATTCTGAAGGGAATTGATAGGGTAGATAAAGACAGGCTATTTAACACAAGGGGCATACGCACAAGGGGACACAGGTGGAAACTGAGTGCCCAAATGAGCCACAGAGATATTAGAAAGAACTCTTTTAGTGTCAGAGTGGTTGACAAATGGAATGCATTAGGAAGTGATGTGGTGGAGGTTGACTCCATACACAGTTTCAAGTGTAGATATGATAGACCCCAATAGGCTCAGGAATCTGTACACCAGTTGATTGACGGTTGAGAGGCGGGACCAAAGAGTCAGAGCTCAACCCCCGCAAGCACAACTAGGTGAATACACACACACTCTCCACGAGGGGTATCGCGGCTAAGTGGACAGCGGGCTGGGGTCGTAGTCCTAAGGGCCGGGTTCGATTCCTGGTGGAGGCGGAAACAAATGGGCAGAGCTTCTTTCGCCCTGGTGCCCCTGTTCACCTAGCAGTAAATAGGTACCTGGGAGTTAGACAGCTGCTACGGGCTGCTTCCTGGGAGGGGGGGTGCGTGTGTCCTAGAGAGAAATGTATGTAGTAGACATAAGAGGGAAAAAATAGATTGGTTAGAAAGGCGGGTCCAAGAGCTAAAATAACTCGATTCTGCAGACACAAATAGTATATACACACAGGAGTACCGTCGCTGGTCTTGACAGTGATAGTACCGTCGCTGGTGTTGACAGTGATAGTACCGTCGCTGGTCTTGACAGTGATAGTACCGTCGCTGGTGTTGACAGTGATAGTACCGTCGCTGTTGACAGTGATAGTACCGTCGCTGGTCTTGACAGTGATAGTACCGTCGCTGTTGACAGTGATAGTACCGTCGTGTGTGTTGACAGTGATAGTACCGTCGCTGGTGTTGACAGCGATAGTACCGTCGCTGTTGACAGTGATGATAGTACCGTCGCTGGTGTGACAGTGATAGTACCGTCGCTGGTCTTGACAGTGATAGTACCGTCGCTGTTTGTTGACAGTGATAGTACCGTCGCTGGTGGACAGTGATAGTACCGTCGCTGGTGTTGACAGCGATAGTACCGTCGCTGTTGACAGTGATAGTACCGTCGCTGGTGTTGACAGTGATAGTACCGTCGCTGGGTTGTTGACAGTGATAGTACCGTCGCTGGTGTTGACAGCGATAGTACCGTCGCTGGTGTTGACAGTGATAGTACCGTCGCTGGTCTTGACAGTGATAGTACCGTCGTGTTTTGACAGTGATAGTACCGTCGCTGTTGACAGTGATAGTACCGTCGCTGGTGTTGACAGCGATAGTACCGTCGCTGTTGACAGTGATAGTACCGTCGCTGGTGTTGACAGTGATAGTACCGTCGCTGGTGTTGACAGTGATAGTACCGTCGCTGGGTGACAGCGATAGTACCGTCGCTGTTGACAGTATAGTACCGTCGCTGGTGTTGACAGTGATAGTACCGTCGCTGTTGACAGTGATAGTACCGTCGCTGGTCTTGACAGTGATAGTACCGTCGCTGGTGTTGACAGCGATAGTACCGTCGCTGTTGACAGTGATAGTACCGTCGCTGGTGTTGACAGTGATAGTACCGTCGCTGGTCTTGACAGTGATAGTACCGTCGCTGGTCTTGACAGTGATAGTACCGTCGCTGGTGTTGACAGTGATAGTACCGTCGCTGGTGTTGACAGTGATAGTACCGTCGCTGGTGTTGACAGCGATAGTACCGTCGCTGTTGACAGTGATAGTACCGTCGCTGGTGTTGACAGTGATAGTACCGTCGCTGGTGTTGACAGCGATAGTACCGTCGCTGGTCTTGACAGCGATAGTACCGTCGCTGGTGTTGACAGTGATAGTACCGTCGCTGGTGTTGACAGTGATAGTACCGTCGCTGGTGTTGACAGCGATAGTACCGTCGCTGTTGACAGTGATAGTACCGTCGCTGGTGTTGACAGTGATAGTACCGTCGCTGGTCTTGACAGTGATAGTACCGTCGCTGGTCTTGACAGCGATAGTACCGTCGCTGGTGTTGACAGTGATAGTACCGTCGCTGGTGTTGACAGTGATAGTACCGTCGCTGGTGTTGACAGCGATAGTACCGTCGCTGTTGACAGTGATAGTACTATCGGTGATAGATCACTTGCGTCTAACTATCGACCAATTAGCCTAACGTCTATTGTGGGAAAGTTACTCGAATCTATAATAGCAAATAAAATTCGTCTTCATCTTGAAAAACATAAATTAATAATTGAGTCGCAACATGGTTTTATAAATGGCCGTTCATGTTTAACAAATTTGTTATCTTTTTATTCTAGCATAGTTGAGGCAGTTGATAGTGGTAAGGATTGTGATGTTGTGTACCTTGACTTTAGCAAAGCTTTTGATACAGTGCCACATGAAAGACTGATTAAAAAGATAGAGGCTCATGGTATTGGGGGTGCTATATTAAGCTGGATTAGGGCATGGCTATACCAAAGGAAACAGAGAGTTAGTATAAATGGAGTCAAGTCAGAGTGGGAAAATGTTGTAAGTGGAGTGCCTCAAGGCTCTGTCTTGGGACCTCTGTTGTTTATAATATATATAAATGATTTAGATTCAGGTTTGAGTAGCAACATTTGCAAATTTGCCGATGATACGAAAATCGGTAGGGAAATTAATTCGGAGGAGGACTCACTATCACTTCAAGTTGATCTAGATAGGGTTTTGAAATGGTCAAAGGACTGGCAGATGCAGTTTAATGCTGATAAATGTAAAGTTCTGAGGCTAGGTATTGATGATAGAGTTACAAGATACGAGCTGGATGGTGTTGAGATTGCGAAGTCGGATTGCGAAAGGGATCTGGGAGTAATAATTAGTAAGAATTTAAAACAAAAGGATCAATGCATAAATGTTCGTAATAAGGCAAATAGGACACTCGGATTTATTAATCGCAGCGTAAGTAACAAGACCCTGGTGTGGTTCTCAAGCTATATCTTGCTTGGTTAGGCCCCATTTAGATTATGCAGTTCAGTTTTGGTCGCCATATTATAGAATGGATATAAATTCACTTGAACGTGTCCAGCGTAGGATGACTAAGTTAATTCCCCAAATTAGAAATCTTTCATATGAAGAAAGATTAACAAAGCTTAATTTGCATTCACTGGAAAGGCGAAGAGTTAGGGGTGACATGATAGAGGTTTACAAGTGGATGAATGGACATAACAAAGGGGATATTAATAGGGTATTGAAAGTATCAACACAGGACAGAACGCGCGAAACAATGGGGTATAAATTGGATAAGTTTAGATTTAGGAAAGACTTGGGTAAATACTGGTTCAGTAACAGGGTTGTTGATTTGTGGAACCAATTGCCGCGTAACATTGTGGAGGTGGGGTCCCTCGATTGTTTCAAGCATGGGTTGGACATGTATATGAGTGGGATTGGGTGGTTATAAATAGGAGCTGCCTCGTATGGGCCAATAGGCCTTCTGCAGTTGCCTTTGTTCTTATGTT
>WNGS01163555.1:17872931-17910694 GCA_020271785.1 Procambarus virginalis
ATATATATATATATATATACTGTAACCCCGCGATTATCCGGATTCGAACATCCGAAAAACGCCTTAATACGGCCAAAATCGCAATCGGATAAAGTATCACATATCCGGCCAAATACCACAGGACCGGATTAACGAGAGTTTGGACGGATATAGGTATATGAAACATGAGGCGGGCCATACGGTATTAATCCCGTCTGCCCGTGACTCGAGGGCATGGTGTAGGAGGGGGTGGGTTTGGTGGTTTCGGGAGGGTGGGAGGAGAGCGTCGGGAGGGACCACCTGTGTACAGGAATTACCATTAATTTTAGAACAAAAACAAATGAAATAAGTACTAGTAATTATGTAATAACAAATAAATAAGTTTTCTAAAAGCAATGTGCACAGGCTGAAGTTTCCTTAAAAATATTCTCCTGCAGCCTACGTAAGGTGGTATAGCTGCCCCACGCCAAGTGGACTTGTCCAACACTGGTCAACCCATGTGCGTCCATCCCTCGTGTTATACACAGTGCTGCGCCATTAGTGAAATATTTTTTAAATAACTTTTTTATTTTCATAGTAACTTTGAACATTTTTGGCCAAGACTATGTCTGGTAGAGCATCAATCGTTCTGTAGGTGTTAAGAGGAAGAAAGTTGTCCTAACAATTAAAGACAAGTTACTGTTATACACCTCAACGAGTGAGGCGTCACAGTGCTGCGCCATTAGTGAAATATTTTTTGAAATATCTTTTTATTTTCATAGTAACTTTAAACATTTTGGCCAAGACTATGTCTGGTATCAGCATCAATCGTTCTGGAGGTGTTAAGAGGAAGACGTTGTCCTGGCAATTAAAGACAAGTTACGTGTTGTTCAACCAGTGAGGTGTCACAGGCAAGCCAAGCGCCTTCAACAAGTGAGGCGCCACAGGCAAGCCAAGCACCTTCAACCAGTGAGGCTTCAGCAGCTGGCAGTCAAAACTAACTTTGCTTAATGAACTGTACAGTAATTTTAAGTGTTAATTTTAGTGTTGTGTTAGTATAGGTTTCGTAAATTGTTAACAATTCCTAACTTCAAGATGTGTGGCATCAATCAAGAAGACGCACACCAACAAGTAAGTTGAGGTTTCTAGTTGAATATCTAATAATTATATGTGGCAAGGCAATTCAAATTATGTTGTTTGTAGTATAAATTGTTGGAAATGGTCACTTTTGGACTCGTAGGTGAAAAAGTACCATTATCCGAAAAACGTGATAATCCGGTTGGGGTCCTTCCCATATAGTCCATGATCGAGTGGAGACAGTGTATATATATATATATATATATATATATTATATATATATAGCTATATATATTATATATATATATTATATATATATATATATATATATATAATATATATAGACCAATATATACATATATATATGTCGTACCTAGTAGCCAGAACGCACTTCTCAGCCTACTATGCAAGGCCCGATTTGCCTAATAAGCCAAGTTTTCATGAATTAATTGTTTTTCGACTACCTAACCTACCTAACCTAACTTTTTCGGCTACCTAACCTAACACCTATATAGGTTAGGTTAGGTTAGGTAGGGTTGGTTACGTTCGGTCATATATCTACGTTAATTTTAACTCCAATAAAAAATTTACCTCATACATAATGAAATGGGTAGCTTTATCATTTCATAAGAAAAAAATTAGAGAACTATATTAATTCAGGAAACTTGGCTTATTAGGCAAATCAGGCCTTGCATAGTAGGCCGAGTACGACGTTCTGGCTACTAGGTACAACATATATATATATAATAATAATAATATAATCCCCTCCCATTATTTATAAGAAAGTATAAATGGGTTTTGTTAGTTGTACTCAAGAGCACATATAGGGAGCCGGTCGGCCGAGCGGACGCACGCTGGACTTGTGATCCTGTGGTTCTGGGTTCGATCCCAGGCGCCGGCGAGAAACAATGGGCTGAGTTTCTTTCACCCTATGCCCTGCTACCTAGCAGTAAAATAGGTACCTGGGTGTTAGTCAGCTGTCACGGGCTGCTTCCTGGGGGGTGGAGGCCTGGTCAAGGACCGGGCCGCGGGGACACTAAAAAGCCCCGAAATCATCTCAAGATAACCTCAAGAAGCATGGCTTCCAATCTCGTATCCCTTACACTCATCATTACTATAAGTACTAACTAAACGTGAAGATATGCCGAATGATGGGTTATTGATGTATCTTATGATAGTTGTTTGAATTTAAAGACAGCAGTCTCAAATACACAGGTTTCGTTGATGTATCTTACAACAGTTGTATGAATTTAAGGGCAGCATTTTGAAATATACAATTTTTTTTTATGTATCTTACAGTTGTGTGATTTAAAGACAGCTTTCTTAAATATACAGATGTTGTTGATATATCTTAAAATAATTTTGTGTTTAATTACAGCATTCTAAAATGTACAGATGTTGCTGACGTATCTTACAGAAGTTGTATGAGTTCAGTGACAGCATTCTGTAAGGTACAGATGTTGTTAATGTATCTTACAGAAGCTGTACTAGTTCTCTGACAGCATTCTGAGAAGTACTGATGTGTTGATGTACCTTCCAGAAACTGTATAAATTCATCAACTGCGTGGAGCTGGTATCGCCTCATCACTCTGCCAAAGAACTCGTCAACAACCTCCGGACAGGGCAGATTATGGGCCTCTTCCAGAAGTCGGTGAAAAGGGTAAATCATTTTCCAGGTGTTTCTAAAATGTATTAATCTCCTGAACCATTTTGTGTCAGAATTATATCAATAAATTAAAATACCTTCACCGAACCCTCTCTTCCCTCCCAATCAGATCCCTGTAACCCCTTCCCTGCTCCACCCCAAGGCTCTCATTCCTTCCCCTACCCCAAAATAAATAATATTTATACGTATAGTATTATATTATTTAGTGAATAACGTATGATGTTTTCTCATAGTGAGAGAAATGTACAGTAGTAATGTAAAATTATAGTTTCTTCAAGATACAGTGACACCTCAACTTAAGATTGCCTCGATTTACAATTTTTTTTTGCGCTACGATGTAAAGTTGGTTGGGAAATGGGATTCAACTTACGATCGTGTCGTTGATTAATGATATTCGTTGATACGCGTTCTGGTTGACCAAGCGCATGGTTCCTGGTGGCACGGGCTGACCTGCCTCAATTTACCAGAGCCGCCCGCTTAGTGACGATCACGCTTGTAAGAAATTCCATTATTTTACTTATTTTTTTTTTGAACATAAAAGTAATTATTTTATTTTATTTATTTATTTTTTTTTTTTAATTATGGAAGGGAGTACCACCTCTGGCTGGAAGAAGGGGTACCCATAGCCTCGGAGGAAATCACACATAACGTATTGGAGGGAATGTAGGTCCCCTCCAATACAGTTTCTGTGTGCTTTTCTTCTACCACCCCCTTCCTTTTTTTTATGCTTTATTGTGTATTTAAAGGTTACAAAACATACAAGACAAATGCCTAAAGGTTATGGATCTCTTGAAGCTCCTCCGCTTCCAGACAGGAACCGAGGACGCAGCAGGCATTTCCCCTCTGGATCGCCACACTGAGGCGCTGAGACAAAAAACTGCAAGCCCTTGGGTTTCTGGTGACGTCAATGAGCTTGGAACCCAATTCCTTGAGAAATCCCAAGGCACTCTTGCCCCAGGGGCCATGCGTCTCAGACGCTATGAGAACAAAGAGGTATTGACCTGCCAGTCGCCTGTATTTGAGAGATTTTGAGAAAGTAATTATTATATATCATGTCATGGGGTCCTAAGAAAGTTAGTGGTAAGGTTCAACATATGAAAACACATGTAAGGATGACCATAGAGGAAAAACAAGAGATCATTCGTAAACATGAAGATGGTGTGCGGGTTGTTGAACTAGCTAGGCAGTACAACAAATCTCAGTAAATGATATCCACCATATTTGCTAAGAAAAAGAACATTATGAGTGCTAAAGTGGCAAAAAGTGTAACAATAATCACGAAACATAGAACACAAACACTTGAGGATATTGAACAGTTATTATTAATTTGGATACACAGCAAGGAGTTAGCAGGTGATAGCATTTCAGAGGTCATAATCTGTGAAAAAAAGCAAGGAAATTGCATGAAGATCTTATAAAGAACACGCCTGGAACGAGTGATGCAGATGCAAAAGAGTTCAAGGCAAGCAGAGGATGGCTTGAGAAAATTAGAAAAAGAAGTGGCATTCATAGTGTTGTGAGGCATGCGGATGGTGCCGGCTCTGACAAACCAGTGGCTGAAAGATTTATTTGCGAATTTAAAGATTTTGTGCAGAGTGAGGCATACCTACCACAACAAGTGTTTAATTGTGACGAGACAGGGCTATTCTGGAAAAGATTGCTGAAGAAGTCATACTTTACCAAGGAGAAGTCATTGCCTGGACACAAGCATATGAAAGATAGGTTTACTCTTGTGCTGTGTGGTAATGTGAGTGGTGATTTGAAAATTAAACCCTTGCTTGTGTGTCATTCCAAAAATCCAAGGATTTTCAAAAAATATAATGTGCAGAAAAACAAAATGTGTGTGATGTGGAGGGCTAATGGCAAGGCATGGGTGATGAGGCAATTTTTTACCGAGTGGGTAAATGAAGTGGTTTGCCCTTCCACCAAAATATATTTGCAGGAGAAAAGTTTGTTACTCAAGGCCCTGCTTCTCCTTGACAATGCCCCTGCCTATCCTCCAGGCTTGGCGGATTTATTGTTGGAGGAATTTAGTTTTGTTACAGTAAAGTTCCTCCCAACACCACTCCTCTACTTTAGCCTATGGACCAGAAAATCATTGCCAATTTTAAGAAACTTTATGAAAGGGCACTTTTCTGGAGATGTGTCGAAGTGATGGATGCCACAAACCGCACTCTCAAAGTGTTTTGGAAAAACCATTTTAACATTTGTAGTGCTTTAAAACTCAGACAAAGCCTGGCAAGAAATGACCCTAAGAACCATGATCTCTGGCTAGAGAAAATTGTGGCCTGAATGTGTTCCAGAACGAGACTTTGAGGGGTTTGAACCTGAACCTGAAGTGCCTCTTTTTGTGGAAATTGTTTCTCTGGGCCGGCCATTGGGCTTGGAATTGGATGGTGCTGATATTGAGGAGTTGGTGGAGGAACTCAGCGATGAAACTGACCACCGATGAACTCCAAGCCCTTCACAAGGAGCAGCAACAAGAGGCAGCTGAGGAAATTTCTTCACGGGAGAAGGAGGCAGTACAGAATGTCCCTTCTTCAAAAATTAAGAAAATGTGTGCAGCATGAGAAGAACTGCAAACTTTTGCTGAAATGACTCACCCAAATCAAGCTGCAGTAGGCCGTTGCCTTAACCTTTTCATTGACACTGATTCATCACTACAGACAAATGTTAAAACAAAGGGAAAAACAAATCTCCATGGAATTTTTTTTAGTGAGACAAGCAGTGAACCACAACCAGGTCCAAGTGGTATACAGGAAAAACATAGGAGAGAGGGCACCCCAGAGAAGTCATCACTGCCTGATGTTATAATGGAAGGAGACTCTCCTTTGAAACAGTAACCTCTCTCCTCCTCCCCATCTTACATACGCCAACAAGAGTCCTTGATAAAGGTAAGATAAACATATATACTGTTTTTGTAGTTAGAGATAAAATTGCATTCAGTATAAAATGTATTTTTAAGTTAATATTTTTGGGGGTGTAGAACAGATTAATTCAATTCCCATTATTTCTCATGGGAAAATTTGTTTTGACTTACGATCCATCTTTGGGAACGGATTAAAATCGTAAGTCAAGGCCCCACTGTACAGTAATATTTTGATAATAAGGCTGTTCAGACCTCATAAATCAAGTCCATGCAATAAGTCCTTTTGTCTAATATGTCACATCCTTTGCAGAATTAACCGATCTGCTACAAACGCGACATTATTAGAAATTAAAATGGTAATAAAATTAAAACTGTAATAATAGTAATATAATAGAAATACCAGAAACTAGGGAATATTAAAACATACAGTACTCCCATTTCTATATAAACATTATTAGTCATTCTATGGAGTATCTAGTTTTTATGTTTTGCAATTCATGTTATTAATTAAAATACAGTAATAATTTGACAGCATAGTTACCCTAATCCTCAATGTAACCCAAACACTGGTATTCCTATAAAACTGCCCGTGCATTGGGCATTTAGATTAGAATTGGGCACATGGGTAACTCAGAGATGTACAGAGACTCAATATATGCACCGAGAGGTGTATCCTGCTTCTCGGTGTATATGCACTGAGAGTTTTCTTAACACTTTCGCGCACTGAGGTTAAGAAAAAAAAGTTGGGCCAAGTGCCCTGGGCGCTTCGCGCAGCCAAGCGGTGAGACCGAAAAGTGTATACTCTTTTTACTCTCCTGACACTAATTGTAGGCGTACGTATTTAAATTTGGTATCACTGTGTTCGCAATAGAATTGTCTATAAGAACATACATATAAAATGCCGTCAAATCATAAGGCATATCAACAACCAATAAAAAACTATTGACATCACTTGCCTAGAGCGCCAAACAGCAACAAAATGTTTCCATTCTCGTAATGGTTGTGAAGCCCACAGTTGTCCTACATCATTAATTTTGGTATCATTGGAATCGCAATTAAATTCTCTATACGGACATATGCATATAAATATAGAATCCATGTCGCAACTGACCCACAAGAGTGGGAAGTGGCTGAAGTGTTACCCGCGGCGGCATATCGCCGAAAATGACATCGAAAAGTGTATTTTCAATTCACTGTCCTGACATTATTTTTGGATGTACGCATTTAATTTTTGTACCAATGTGTTCGCAATAGAATGTTCTATAAGAATATAAGTATAAACCGTCAAATAAGAATGCGTTCGACCGGCAACAAATATAAAAAGTACGTCGATCATACGAGTCGTGTCAATAATGCAATAGTTTTACCACGAAGATTCACTGCCATGACATTTTCTTTAATAAGCTCTTCTGTTATTAGAGAAAAACGTACATTTTATGGCGAACATTTCTAAACTATCCCCAAGAAAATCGAAGCAAAAATGGATTTTATACAAATATTTTTTATTTTAACTGGGATACTAGTTAAAAGTGCGGAAACGTAAGAACCACTCATAACGACCCGGCTTGTTATAAATGCGGCAAAGTGTATTAAGTGACACCAGGACTAATGTATTCTTACTACTTTCAGGATTACATATTCTTGTTAGTTGATCATTACGCAATTGGGCTATTCACACCTGTGCTACCAAGAGGTAGCACAGGTGTGAATAGCCCGTAAGTGGTAGATTTCTGTGGTGAGCTCCGTTGGCCAGTCTGTCTGTACCCAAAGCTACCCAAATCTACTCCAAGCTACTCAAAGCTTCCTAGTATTATGTAAGTAATGAAGAAATATGATATATTTACTCAATATAATGTTGGTGCTGAAGGTAGAACATGAAAAACCATATTTTTACTCTGACTTAATATAAGTTTATAACGAAATTAGACAAAACTAAGTGGCATGAGAGGCCATACCCTGGAAACACAAACCGAAACTGTCTCAATTTTCCGCTTGTTACAACTTGTAATAAAGTTGTTACATCTTGGCTTAACGTGTTTATGACGTATTAGAACGTTGTTACAATTTGCATTATTGGTTGTTATAACTGGTTAGGAGATGTTAAAACTTGTTCGAACGTTGTACCAACGTCGTAGTTTCGGTGTGTGTTTGGCAGGTAGAAAGTCGACGATCCAAGCGACACTGTTGTGGAGCAACTTATCCAAGATATAGTGTTGCCTAGAGGTTATATTAAGTTAGGTTTGGATAGGTTTGGTTTAGTTAGGTTAGGTTTAGTTAGGTTAGGTTTAGTTAGGTTAGGTTTAGTTAGGTTAGGTTAGGTTTTGTTAGGTTATGTTTGGGTAGGTTTGTTAGGTTAGGTACATACAGAGGCTGATATGCCAGCAAACACTCTCCAGGCAACAATGTGTCTTGGATAAGTCGCTCCACAACATTATCGCTTGGACCGTTGACTTGCTTTGGCATCAGCAGCAGCTTATTTTCGTCTAATTTCGTTATGAAATTATTCTTTTTCAGAATAAAAATATGTATTTCATGTTCTACATTCAGCACCAACATTATAATGAATAAATATATAATATTTATTCATTACTAATGTAATGCTAGGAAGTTTTGGGTAGATTGTTAGGTAGCTTTGGGTAATTAGACTGACCCCCGTCGGCTCCCTGAAGGTATCCAAACTGACATGTACAATATAGCTTGAGGTCATCAGTCACTAGAGTTTCTGGGGGGAGCCCCGTCGGCTCCCCGGAGCTATCCCAGGCTGATATGCTAATGTCAGACTTTGGCATCAGTCATGTGTATGGAGTTCTTAGGCCTACCGGGGACCACGGCCAGAACCGGGCCCCCTCAGAGAGGCAAGGGGAGCAATGGCCTATAGAAGCCCCCGTGTGATTGGAAGCATTCTATGTCTGCCATCGACCGGGACAGGCACCCAGAAAGGTAAGCGCCCCAAAACAAACCCCTATTCTGGTTAAAATTGCTACCAAAAGTCAAACTAGTGGATAGAACTCCCCAACAGAAAAACAAGCAAACTAGTATGACGTCACACGTCACCGTGCCGCTGTCTGCGCAGCTCCCCCCTCCCCGGGAGGGGGAAGGGGGAGCCCCAGACCTCCCACGCCGGCTATCCACCCATCAGTTCTTCGGCTGATGCTATAGGCACCGGTTATGTGCTCCGGCTCCAGTGGTTGTTTCAGCACTGTACCTAGAGTGTGGTGTCTGTTTTTCTAGGTGGTGCGTGAGCCGGGAGTGATTCTCCAGTACTCGGGCTGCATGCGCCTAGGGTTCCCATCCCTAGGTGCCCTGTAAGTACTGCCCTTGGGACTTGGGGCCACCTTCCACAAGTTCCTTGGGGTCTGCCCCTGCTAGGCCGTTTACTGCTTGGTTTTCGGCCGCTCTTTGTGTGCTTGGGTGTTCTGTCTCCCTTGTTCACCTTAGAGTAAGGGGCAGTTTTGCACTGGTGGGGCGCAGGGTACTGTGCAGCTTGTCTTTCCCAATCATAGCGGCCGGCTCTGTTCCGCTTGGGTACGCTGTCCTCTTGCGGGGTTTTCTTTTTCTTTTTGTTTATCTACCTGGTGGGGGGGGTCTGCCTTCGTTCTTGCCCCTGGTGTCCCTTGTGTTCTGAGTTTTCTGGTGGTACCCCCTGCTTGGTCCCCGTGAGTGTACACGTCCCGGGGGTTCAGCTCTTAGAAAGTTGTTTGGTAGTTTTGGGTGCCGGTTAGCAGTACCCTGCCTGGGATTACCTGAGCGCGAGTCCTCTTATAGTAAACGCTCGAGACCCTGGGAAACCCCTGGGGGCGCGTGGGTCCGATGGATGTGACCCCAGAGCCCCCCCCTCGCTTCCAGCGAGTTTGAGGGTTGCTCACCCCTTGTCTCTGGGTGACTCTCTGTTTTGCCTCCGTCTGCTGCCTGTGGGGTCGGTGACACCTTCGACCCAGAGTCCTGCGAGTTTGTTGCTCGTTGTGGCTCGCTTACCCAGTTGTGCACAGCTGGTGCGGGCAGCAGGGGCGTTGCACTTGAGCCTTGGTGGTGGCAACGCTCTCGTGGTAACTCCCCGGGAGCCCCGGGGCTGCCCCGTTTTGGTTCTTGTTTTTCCCCTGGATTCCCCTTCCTGCCTGCATCCGGTTCCTTACCGTCTGTAGGTTCAGGGCGGGGTTTGTTGGTGTTGAGACTCGGGCAGTCTCGGGGAAATCCCCTTCCGGGGTAGTGACGGGGGCATTTGAGCCTGTTCCTCCAGCCGTGTTGTAAGAGTCTGCCAGTGGGCTCCCTTCCTTCGTGTTTTCACGGCTGCCCCGGTTTTCTGGTACGGCCGGGGCTTTGGGGGGACGGCTCGGCCCCGGGGCCTGTCGTGTGGGTTCCCGGGGCTGGGGAGGGGCTGACTTGGGAGGCCTTAATGGCCCCGTTGGACCCCGTGGGGGTTTTTCTCCCCCTCTAGGCGGGGCTTGTGGTTACGCGGAGTAAGGTTTTCCTCCCCACTCGCCGTACGTACTGTGCAGCTTGTTTTTCCTTGCTTGCCCTGCCAATTGGGTTTTTCGGGGTCTGGCGATGTCCCGCGTCGGACCCGTCATTTCTGAACTCCTGGCAGGTTTGCTTGCTTGGAGTTCTTCTGTTCGGCAGTTAGTTTCGTTCATTTATTATGCACCCCATACCCATCTTGTGGGCGGTAGTGGAAAGGGTTAGAGGCACATAATGGGCTCAGGGACTGAACCCCACAATTCATTTAGCTCAGCAAGTTACAATCTTGATGAGCTAGTTACAAATTCAATATAAGTCGTCACATCAACAATGGGTTCGAGATCGACCTCCAGTACAGGTTCTACATTAAGCAACTGACATGTGAAGTGCTAGTGTCAAAATTTATATGTTTGTCCTGCACACCGCCCCCCATCCGGTGGGCAGCGGTGGATAGGTTACAATCACTCAGTTGCTACCTACTGTTAGCAAACTGGGGATATTTGGCTACAATTTCTGGTGGCAGATCCTTTTGAATGAAATATTTGCACATCGCTGGAACATTGGTTATAGAATTGTCTCTAACTTCACGTATCTTTTCGCACTCCATCACATAGTGACGGAGGGTGTGCGAAAATTTTGTTGACCCAGTTTACATTTGGTCAGGTCTCCATCGACAGGTGATGAGAATTCCCGGAAATACTTTGGGATGCTGGTCGGCAGACGTTCCATCTTCTTGTGCCACCTGAGTTCGGTGGTCGCGCCCGAGATCTTCTTGCGGCTCCGCCTTTTCCTGGGCTTGGAGGGGCCTTGTCGGGGCTGCTTCCGTCTGCCTCGTGGTCTCGCCTCCAGCTGGTGGTCGGTGTCCCACCTGCGTGTTTCTCTTGGCGGCAGTATGGGGTGTTTTGGCGGTCCTTCCTTTTCCTGTCCCTTCTTAGGTGGTTCCTCTTGTTAGCGTCGGCTTGGTTTTTGGTGGGGGTTGGGGGCCGTCGTCGTGCCACATACTGTCGCCTCTCTTTTGTGCGGCGCTGGCGGGGCCGCTTTGGCTTGCTTTCGGTCTTGGTGTTGCTTCTACACCGTTAGTACGCTGTCTTGTGCGTCGTTTCCCCTCCGGCCTGTTCGTGCGCCGCTTGCACCATCCTGGTCTCCGCTGTTGTGTGCCATGGCGTCTGTGTCCGGAGCGCGTTTTGCGTTGATCTGGTTCTGTTCTTCCCGGTTCGCCTGTGATGGTGTCCCGGGTTGTCAGCCGTGTTCTTGCGGCTCGGCTGCCTGTGTTCTTCACTCCTGCCCGTGATGTTCGTGGCTTTGCTGCTCTCGCTGCCGTCTGGATGACGTGCTCGAGCAGTCTTTTGGGCATGGTTCTTTGGTGTTCGTTCGGGGGCCTTGCTGCTCGTTGTTCTTGTGTTGTTCCCAGGACTTTCCGGGGCTGTGGCGCCTTGGGTTGGCGTTGCTGCCGGTTGTCTCGCTTCCAGGGGGAGGGGTGCGTGGTGTCCGCCTCCCGGTTCCGTCCCTTTTGATCTTCCTCTGTGGGTAGTTAGCTCCGGGGAGCCGACGGGGCTCCCCCCAGAAAACCAGCGTTGAATGTAATGAAACGCCATTTTCTGGGTGAGTCCCGGAGGCTCCCCGGCAACCCTCCCTCCCTCCGGTCGGCGTTTTTTTTCGCGTGTCTTGACATCCAGCCTCAGAACTGATGGGTGGATAGCCGGCGTGGGAGGTCTGGGGCTCCCCCTTCCCCCTCCCGGGAGGGGGGAGCTGCGCAGACAGCGGCGCGGTGACGTGTGACGTCATACTAGTTTGCTTGTTTTTCTGTTGGGGAGTTCTATCCACTAGTTTGGCTTTTGGTAGCAATTTTAACCAGAATAGGGGTTTGTTTTGGGGCGCTTACCTTTCTGGGTGCCTGTCCCGGTCGATGGCAGACATAGAATGCTTCCAATCACACGGGGGCTTCTATAGGCCATTGCTCCCCTTGCCTCTCTGAGGGGGCCCGGTTCTGGCCGTGGTCCCCGGTAGGCCTAAGAACTCCATACACATGACTGATGCCAAAGTCTGACATTAGCATATCAGCCTGGGATAGCTCCGGGGAGCCTCCGGGACTCACCCAGAAAATGGCGTTTCATTACATTCAACGCTGGTTTTTTATGTCCCGTCGGCTCCCTGAAGGTATCCAACTGACATGTACAATATAGCTTGAGGTCATCAGTCACTAGAGTTTCTGGGGGGAGCCCCGTCGGCTCCCCGGAGCTATCCCAGGCTGATATGCTAATGTCAGACTTTGGCATCAGTCATGTGTATGGAGTTCTTAGGCCTACCGGGGACCACGGCCAGAACGGGCCCCCTCAGAGAGGCAAGGGGAGCAATGGCCTATAGAAGCCCCCGTGTGATTGGAAGCATTCTATGTCTGCCATCGACCGGGACAGGCACCCAGAAAGGTAAGCGCCCCAAAACAAACCCTATTCTGGTTAAAATTGCTACCAAAAGTCAAACTAGTGGATAGAACTCCCCAACAGAAAAAGCAAACTAGTATGACGTCACACGTCACCGTGCCGCTGTCTGCGCAGCTCCCCCCTCCCCGGGAGGGGGAAGGGGGAGCCCCAGACCTCCCACACCGGCTATCCACCCATCAGTTCTTCGGCTGATGCTATAGGCACCGTTTATGTGCTCCGGCTCCAGTGGTTTTTTCAGCACTGTACCTAGAGTGTGGTGTCTGTTTTTCTAGGTGGTGCGTGAGCCGGGAGTGATTCTCCAGTACTCGGGCTGCATGCGCCTAGGGTTCCCATCCCTAGGTGCCCTGTAAGTACTGCCCTTGGGACTTGGGGCCACCTTCCACAAGTTCCTTGGGGTCTGCCCCTGCTAGGCCGTTTACTGCTTGGTTTTCGGCCGCTCTTTGTGTGCTTGGGTGTTCTGTCTCCCTTGTTCACCTTAGAGTAAGGGGCAGTTTTGCACTGGTGGGGCGCAGGGTACTGTGCAGCTTGTCTTTCCCAATCATAGCGGCCGGCTCTGTTCCGCTTGGGTACGCTGTCCTCTTGCGGGGTTTTCTTTTCTTTTTGTTTATCTACCTGGTGGGGGGGGGTCTGCCTTCGTTCTTGCCCCTGGTGTCCCTTGTGTTCTGAGTTTTCTGGTGGTACCCCCTGCTTGGTCCCCGTGAGTGTACACGTCCCGGGGGTTCAGCTCTTAGAAAGTTGTTTGGTAGTTTTGGGTGCCGGTTAGCAGTACCCTGCCTGGGATTACCTGAGCGCGAGTCCTCTTATAGTAAACGCTCGAGACCCTGGGAAACCCCTGGGGCGCGTGGGTCCGATGGATGTGACCCCAGAGCCCCCCCCCTCGCTTCCAGCGAGTTTGAGGGTTGCTCACCCCTTGTCTCTGGGTGACTCTCTGTTTTGCCTCCGTCTGCTGCCTGTGGGGTCGGTGACACCTTCGACCCAGAGTCCTGCGAGTTTGTTGCTCGTTGTGGCTCGCTTACCCAGTTGTGCACAGCTGGTGCGGGCAGCAGGGGCGTTGCACTTGAGCCTTGGTGGTGGCAACGCTCTCGTGGTAACTCCCCGGGAGCCCCGGGGCTGCCCCGTTTTGGTTCTTGTTTTTCCCCTGGATTCCCCTTCCTGCCTGCATCCGGTTCCTTACCGTCTGTAGGTTCAGGGCGGGGTTTGTTGGTGTTGAGACTCGGGCAGTCTCGGGGAAATCCCCTTCCGGGGTAGTGACGGGGGCATTTGAGCCTGTTCCTCCAGCCGTGTTGTAAGAGTCTGCCAGTGGGCTCCCTTCCTTCGTGTTTTCACGGCTGCCCCGGTTTTCTGGTACGGCCGGGGCTTTGGGGGGACGGCTCGGCCCCGGGGCCTGTCGTGTGGGTTCCCGGGGCTGGGGAGGGGCTGACTTGGGAGGCCTTAATGGCCCCGTTGGACCCCGTGGGGGTTTTTCTCCCCCTCTAGGCGGGGCTTGTGGTTACGCGGAGTAAGGTTTTCCTCCCCACTCGCCGTACGTACTGTGCAGCTTGTTTTTCCTTGCTTGCCCTGCCAATTGGGTTTTTCGGGGTCTGGCGATGTCCCGCGTCGGACCCGTCATTTCTGAACTCCTGGCAGGTTTGCTTGCTTGGAGTTCTTCTGTTCGGCAGTTAGTTTCGTTCATTTATTATGCACCCCATACCCATCTTGTGGGCGGTAGTGGAAAGGGTTAGAGGCACATAATGGGCTCAGGGACTGAACCCCACAATTCATTTAGCTCAGCAAGTTACAATCTTGATGAGCTAGTTACAAATTCAATATAAGTCGTCACATCAACAATGGGTTCGAGATCGACCTCCAGTACAGGTTCTACATTAAGCAACTGACATGTGAAGTGCTAGTGTCAAAATTTATATGTTTGTCCTGCACACCGCCCCCCATCCGGTGGGCAGCGGTGGATAGGTTACAATCACTCAGTTGCTACCTACTGTTAGCAAACTGGGGATATTTGGCTACAATTTCTGGTGGCAGATCCTTTTGAATGAAATATTTGCACATCGCTGGAACATTGGTTATAGAATTGTCTCTAACTTCACGTATCTTTTCGCACTCCATCACATAGTGACGGAGGGTGTGCGAAAAATTTTGTTGACCCAGTTTACATTTGGTCAGGTCTCCATCGACAGGTGATGAGAATTCCCGGAAATACTTTGGGATGCTGGTCGGCAGACGTTCCATCTTCTTGTGCCACCTGAGTTCGGTGGTCGCGCCCGAGATCTTCTTGCGGCTCCGCCTTTTCCTGGGCTTGGAGGGGCCTTGTCGGGGCTGCTTCCGTCTGCCTCGTGGTCTCGCCTCCAGCTGGTGGTCGGTGTCCCACCTGCGTGTTTCTCTTGGCGGCAGTATGGGGTGTTTTGGCGGTCCTTCCTTTTCCTGTCCCTTCTTAGGTGGTTCCTCTTGTTAGCGTCGGCTTGGTTTTTGGTGGGGGTTGGGGGCCGTCGTCGTGCCACATACTGTCGCCTCTCTTTTGTGCGGCGCTGGCGGGGCCGCTTTGGCTTGCTTTCGGTCTTGGTGTTGCTTCTACACCGTTAGTACGCTGTCTTGTGCGTCGTTTCCCCTCCGGCCTGTTCGTGCGCCGCTTGCACCATCCTGGTCTCCGCTGTTGTGTGCCATGGCGTCTGTGTCCGGAGCGCGTTTTGCGTTGATCTGGTTCTGTTCTTCCCGGTTCGCCTGTGATGGTGTCCCGGGTTGTCAGCCGTGTTCTTGCGGCTCGGCTGCCTGTGTTCTTCACTCCTGCCCGTGATGTTCGTGGCTTTGCTGCTCTCGCTGCCATCTGGATGACATGTTCGAGCAGTCTTTTGGGCATGGTTCTTTGGTGTTCGTTCGGGGGCCTTGCTGCTCGTTGTTCTTGTGTTGTTCCCAGGACTTTCCGGGGCTGTGGCGCCTTGGGTTGGCGTTGCTGCCGGTTGTCTCGCTTCCAGGGGGAGGGGTGCGTGGTGTCCGCCTCCCGGTTCCGTCCCTTTTGATCTTCCTCTGTGGGTAGTTAGCTCCGGGGAGCCGACGGGGCTCCCCCCAGAAAACCAGCGTTGAATGTAATGAAACGCCATTTTCTGGGTGAGTCCGGAGGCTCCCCGGCAACCCTCCCTCCCTCCGGTCGGCGTTTTTTTCGCGTGTCTTGACATCCAGCCTCAGAACTGATGGGTGGATAGCCGGCGTAGGAGGTCTGGGGCTCCCCCTTCCCCCTCCCGGGGAGGGGGGAGCTGCGCAGACAGCGGCGCGGTGACGTGTGACGTCATACTAGTTTGCTTGTTTTTCTGTTGGGGAGTTCTATCCACTAGTTTGGCTTTTGGTAGCAATTTTAACCAGAATAGGGGTTTGTTTTGGGGCGCTTACCTTTCTGGGTGCCTGTCCCGGTCGATGGCAGACATAGAATGCTTCCAATCACACGGGGGCTTCTATAGGCCATTGCTCCCCTTGCCTCTCTGAGGGGGCCCGGTTCTGGCCGTGGTCCCCGGTAGGCCTAAGAACTCCATACACATGACTGATGCCAAAGTCTGACATTAGCATATCAGCCTGGGATAGCTCCGGGGAGCCTCCGGGACTCACCCAGAAAATGGCGTTTCATTACATTCAACGCTGGTTTTTTATGTCTACCGGAGACCACAAGCCAGAACCTGGTCCCCTCAGAGAGGCGCAGGAAGCAATGACCATATGCAGCCCTTCCTCCAAAAATGGGGCGGTAAATGTAACAGCCCCATAAGTACAATTATGTACTATGTATGGAAGTCAGGAATTGTACTTATTTACACTTAGTATTAAATCGTACTGTCAAATATATTGTGAATATTTGAGTTTACCTGAAAAGCTGAATAGAAAACCACGACCTAACCTACCCATCTTAGTTTTTGAAGATATGCATTTTATTGCTTCTTAATTACATTACCTCTTTACCTATAGCTATATTGATATTACAGTTTTATAAAAGAAAACAAAACTAAAATATTTCAATAAATTGTAAAGTAACTCAGGATATTTTCAAATTTTGTATAAAATCTCTATTGTTTAATAAAACTGAAAAAGAAATTTCTCATATTTAAAACTTGAGTATAGCAAACTGAACTTTAAAACTTCATCTTAAAATTCTGAATGTCTTAACAGAAAATGAGGAGAATTAAATGGGGAGGTAAATGTACCAGCCCCATAAGTGCAATTATGTACTATGTATGATAGTCAGGAAATGTACTTATTACACTTAGTATTAAAACGTACTGTCAGTTCGGAGGATGGATTTCAACCCATATGAGCACTCTACATTTATAGTATGTCATGTCTGCCATTAACCGGGGAGGGCACCCAGAAATATAAGTGAAACAATACAAACCCCCAACTGGTGAAAATTTCATCTTACGTCCAAACAGAGCCAAGAAACTCCCCCAAAATAAAACAAGTAGATTGTCATCCAACTAGTGCAGCCGCTCATTAGTACCCCTCCCCCTGAAAGGGGAAGGGGGGAGCACGCTCAGGCAAGCAGGTGACTCACCACCCCAGTTCTTGACTAATGTTCTTGGTGGTCAGACTCCACCTCTGGCCTCGCTTTCCTGTTCCAGATTTTGCCCTGCGTGGCTGGCCACACAGGGCTGCATGCACCTAGGGCCAGCTTACCTAGGCATCCTGTAAGTACTACCCTTGCATTTCAGGGTGGTCTTCCCTTGGGGGATTCAGGACTGATTCCTGTTGAGGTCTCCGACACTTGGCATTGACTTCGCTTTTGGGATTGGTCTTTTCGTTTTGCCCTAGGTAGGGAGTAATTTGTTGCTGGGCAGGGCACATTGTGGCTGGCGCAGCCTGCACACACGCAGCATCCGACGATTCTCTTAGGCTGCCAGTTTGTTTGTTTGTGGGATTTTGGGGGTTTTTGCTTCTATTTCTAGCATTTCTTAATAATAATAATAATAATAATTTTTTTTTTTTTTTTGAGATATATACAAGAGTTGTTACATTCTTGTACAGCCACTAGTATGCGTAGCGTTTCGGGCAGGTCCCTGGAATACGATCCCCTGCCGCGAAGAATCGTTTTTTCATCCAAGTACACATTTTACTGTTGCGTTAAACAGAGGCTACAGTTCAGGAATTGCGCCCAGTAAATCCTCCCCGGCCAGGATACGAACCCATGACATAGCGCTCGCGGAACGCCAGGCGAGTGTCTTACCACTACACCACGGAGACTGTGAAAATAATAATAATAATAATATTTTATTTACAAGAAGGTTCAATGGGTTGGTGAGATTACATTAGAGTGATACTTTTATATTCTTGCAAAGCCACTAACACACATAGCGTTTCGGGCATGTCCCTAATCTAACATAGTATCAGGTAAGGTGAAAAAGTACATTGTAGCAAGGTTTTATATTAACAATATAAAATCTCAGAGGTGATTACACTGGTTGAGATGAAGTACTTAATTAGTCCTAAGTACTAATATTGGGGAAGTGGGTAGAACAGGAACTCTGTAAGTTTGAAGCACAAGGTAGTGGGGATTCTTTTGGTGGAGGTCTGCCTAACTTCACATTAGGTCAGCCTAGGTTTTGTTTGTTAGTCCTCCTCTGGTGCCCTTGAGGTTCCACGACTTCTACTGGTGGCCAATTTGCCTGGTATTAGACAGGGTTCATCCGGCTTAGCTAACCCAGTGCCTGGGTTACCCGTAGGGATTCCTTCCCCCTGCGGACCCTAAAAATCCCAATAGGGCTCTGGGTGACCATGAGCATGTCTTCCAAGTCCTCTCTCGCTTTATGCGAGGACAAAGGTTGTTCATTACCCCTGTTTCAGGGGTGACAATCTTCCACACTGCCTCCATTACTTCTATTGTATTAACGGAGGCTCTACCGATCTTGTAAGATGTTAACACTCGAGCCGTCTTACGAGGACTAAATTAATCAATATGGACTGAGAACTACATAGGCAACGAAAGGGAATAGAACATGAAAAGGAGTGAGGGAGAAAGAGTGTGGGAGAGTGTGAGTGTGGAATCTCACTCCAGTCACACATCACACAGTGATGTGTGACTGGAGTGAGATTCGTAGGACTTGTAGATTGTATAATCCTACCAGGTCAGGTGAAAGGGACAACTGTATGGTACAAGGATCCTGGCCTGTCACTCGAATAATCCTGACCACTTTGGGAACTATAAAGTACACAAGAATAAGGTGGGGCACACTCAATACTAACACCTCATTAAAGGACGGATGGGAGGAGGAGTACTGGATAATTAAGGACACTAGGTCACTAGGGCAAAGGGGACCGTAGACCCAATATCACTAAGACAAGGAACCATTAATACACATGGGAATGACACTTTACAATGTATGACTATTTGAAACAATTAAATAGACACTTTCCTAACTATAGTCCAGAGGCAAAGAATAAATGTGAGTGATAAGGTGCTTTAGTTCAAGAGAGCCGTACTTATTTGAATGGTGTTATACAATTTTCCTCGAGATGAAGTTCTCTCCCATTGTCCACCAACAGCGTCCTCCTGGGTTTCTCCCAGTCTACTGCTCTTTCCATGATCTCCTGCTCCCCAGCTGAATATGAGGGTTGCATTTGATGTGGAGGGTTTAATTGTAGGTTATCATGACGGCATCAACTCTGACCACCTCGTGACTCGGTGACCGTTGACCTGTCCCTCTGGTTAACTTCTACAGAGGTGTAACTTTTCCATTGTCTGGCACCGCTTGTCTGGCACTACATCTGTGGCTTTTTCCATACTGCTCTATTATGTACTACTCTCTTGTTACATTTCACCTTCGGCCTGCTCATGCACCACCTGAGCTGTCCTGGTCCTTGGACAGGGTGTTCTTTTTTCTCTCTTCACCTAGGTTTGTGGTGGCCCCTTTGGTTCAAGATTGTTTTTCCAAGGATCTCTTTTTTTGTTGGCATTGGCCTCTGGGGGTCAGGTTTCTGAGTTTCATGCTCTCCTCTGGCACAGGGGTTTCTGCTCTTTCGGTTCTGTTGGTCGGTTTGTTCAGTTGCAGCCTCCTTCTTTCCTGGCGAAGAACGAGACAGCTGCTTTCCGGAGGGGTCCTTGGGTCATTTATGCTTGGTTGGTAAGGCTGGGGGTGCATAATATGTTTTGGCCAGTTGTGTCTCTTTGCCGTTACTTGCTCCCCCTCGGCTTCTGTGGCTGGGGATGCGTTTTGGGTTGATCTGGTTTCCCTCCTTCCCTGTTCCAGGGCGTAGGTCTCCCAGGTCGTCTGCAGGGTCATTAAGTCTAGCCAGCCTGTGGTCTATCCTTGTGCCCACGACATTCGTAAGTTTGCTGCTTTGACTGCTGTCTTCAGCAGTATGTCCTAGGCTGACATTCGGGCACGGGGATTTTGGGGGTCGAACAGGGTCCTAGTTGCGCATTATCTCATCATCGCTCCTGGTCCTAGTCGTCCATGTATGGCTTTGGGTCACAGGTTGCAGCCCGTTGTGTCGACTTTGAGTTGAGGAGCGAGTGGCATCCACCTCCTGAGTACGTCCCTAATTCTTTATCTTTGGTGATGTAGCTCCAGGGAGCCGTAGGGGCTCCCCACAGAAAACCAGTGCTGACTGTAGTGAAACTCCATTTTCTGGGTGAGCCCCAGAGGCTCCCTGGCAACCCTCCCTCTGGCCGGCGGTTCTGTTTCTTGTTGATGCTCAGCCTCTGAACTGGATGGCTTGGGTAGCCAGTGTAAAGGGTCCGGGGCTCCGAGTGGGGGGAGCTGCGCAAACAGGCAATGTGGCAGTAATGTGTGACGTTTGCTTGTTTCCTTTAGATGTAGTGTGAGTTCTGCCTCCCTGTTTGGTCGCAATTTCTTACCAGGGGGGTTTGTTTTGTTATGCCTACCTTTCTAGGTACCATCCCCAGTCGATGGCAAACATGGAATGCCCCCAACCACATGGGGGCTTCTATAGGCCATTGCTCCCTTTACCTCTCTGAGGGGGTCAGGTTCTGGCTCAAGGTTCCTGGTAGGTTAAACTATAATTGACTGATGCCCCAGACTAATATAACACATATCAGCATGATAACTCCAGGAAGCCTCTAGGGCTCACCCAGAAAATGGCATTTCATTACACTCAATGCTGGTTTTTTGGAGTGACTGTAATCTTTGGTTGTGCATCCCGACCGTCTGGCCCCTCTATATATATCTCATCCCAACTGTCTCGCTTCATTGTATCCGTCATCCCAACCCGTCATCCCGACTATCTGGCATCATTATACCTGTCATACTGACTCTCTGGTGTCATTATATATTTCATCCTGATGACTTAAGCTTTCAGCTGCTGTTATAACATCATTTTGACAGTCTGTAGATAATGAACTACTTTCATGATGCTCATCAGTTTGAAGCTCCACACACCTCACTTAAATTTGCATATAAATCAAAATAGATTAAATTTGCACAATATAATGGTTTTTAGAATCCTTAAGTTGTTTTAATGGTGTTAATTAGAATGGTTAAATATTATTTTTATAACACCTAAGACAGTATAATACATCTAAAATTGCATTAGTATATCTTTAAAGAGTAAACATGCAAGAGTATGTTTTATATCAATTAAATCACAAATATGTGATATATCTGAAAAAATATTAAAGCCATACAATGGTATCGAACTTGCGTCTCTGGAATCCTCAGCCCATAGAGCTTGTGCCCGAGGAGTTCAGGGTTGCTGGATGCTTTAGTATCTTTTATGTTTAATATACAGTATTGTAAATATAAAGATCTCGAATTAACTTTCAATATTACAATATCATAAATGTTCATATTTTTGTTTTGTTATGTTATGAAGAATTTATTTCACAGAAGGAGAACGAACAGAGGCGGAGGAGGAAGAGTAAGGCACAGTTCTTTGAGATGATCCAGGAAATAAGAAGGTAAGGGACCACTGGAAGGTGAGGAACCACTAGAAGCTCAGGGAACACTGGAAGGTCAAGAACCACTGGAAGGTGAGGGTATTCTCTGAAGGTGAGAGACCACTTCGAGGTTAAGGGGAACACTGAAAGGTGAGGGGAATTCTGGAAGGTCAGGGACCACTGGAAGGTTAATGGCTGCTGAAAGTTGAGGGACCACAGGAAGATGCGGGACCACAGGAATGTGAGGGGATCACTGGAAGGTGAAGGAACCACTGGATGGTGAGCTAACCAGTGGAAGGTGAGGGGGAATCATTGGAAGGTCAGGGGACCATTGGAAGGTGAGCTGACCAGTGGAAGGTCAGGGAGACCATTGGAATGTCAGGGACCACTGGAAGGCAAAGAGTCCACTGGAAGGTAAGGGGGATGACTGGATGGTGAGGGAGGACCACTGGATGGTGACAGGGGGGACCATTGGAAGGTGAAAAGGGGACCAGTGGAAGGTGAGGGGAGGACCAATGGAAAGTGAGGGGACCACTGGAAGGTGAGGGAGCCACTGGAAGGTGAGGGGACCACTGGAAGATGAGGAGACCATTGGAAGTTCAGGGACTACTGAAATGTAAGGGGGTCCACTGGACAGTAAGAGGGACCACTGGAAGGTGAATGGGGACCACTGGATGGTGAGAGGGGACCACTGGAAGGTAATGGGACTATTTGAAGGCGAGGCTACCACTGGAATGTGAGGATACCACTCGAACTCTTTTCTTCGAACTCACACTCTGTTGCACTATTCACATATGGGTCTAAGTCTGTCGATAGTGTTGGCTACTCTGTTGTCTTTTCTGACCAAACCAATATGTGCCGCCTAACCCAGGAGACTAGCATCTTCACTGCATAATTTTTGCAATTTTGTGAGTTCTTTGTCAACTATTTTTCTGACATCAACGTTCCTTTGTCATTATGGTTGACACTTGCAGTGCCCTTATGGCTCTGGAGTCATTTAACACTTTGCATCCTGTGGTGGTCAAAATCTAATAGTGGCTATTTAAATTTTTTTTTTTGTGCAACAGTTCATTTCTGGGAGGAGCCCCGTCGGCTCGCCAGAGCTATCCACGCTGAAGGGCTACATATAACTTTCTGGCATCAATGAATGTGCATGGAATTCTTGCCTACTGGTGACCACGAGCCTGAACCTAGCCCCCTCAGAGAGGCGTGAGGAGCAATTGCCTATAGAAACCCCCGTGTGGTTGGGAGCATTCTATGTCTGCCATCAACCGGGTCTGACACCCAGAAAGGTACACATCCCAAAACAAACCACTATTCTGGTAAAACTATTGCTACCGAAAGCTGAACGAGTGGACAGAACTCCCCAAATGAAAATTAGCAAACTAGCATGACGTCATCCCGTTGCGGCACCGCTGTCTGCAACCCCCTCCCCCTCCGCGGGAGGGGGAAGGGGGAGTCCCAGCCCCCTGCGCCGGCGCTCCAACCATCAGTTCTTTGCTGATGCGATTCTGGAATAGTTGTGCGCCTCTGGCTCCTGCTTTTGTCTCAGTTCTGTGCCTTGTGAGCAAGGAGAAATATTCTATTGTACTTGGGCTGCATGCATCTAGGGTTCCCTTCCCTAGGTGCCCAGAAAGTACTGCCTTTGGGGCTTGGGGCCTCCTTCCACAAGTCACCTTGGGATCTACCTCTACTGTGTCTTTTACTGCTCGGTATTTGGCTGCCATTGGGGTCAGCTGGGGTTTTGTTGCCCTTGTTTGTCTCTGGGTAGGAGGTAGTTTTTGTCACTGGTAGGGGCACTGGGTACTGCACAGCTAGTTATTACCAATTATAGAGCCGGATCTGTTCCACCTGGGTATGTTGTCCTCTTGTGGGGTTTTTCTTTTGTGTTTGTTGTTCCTGCCTGGTGGAGGGGGGGGGGATGTTGTCCTCTTGCAGGTTTTTTTGTGTTTATTGTTCCTGCCTGGTGGAGGGGGGATCTGCCTTTGTCCTTTCCCCTCTCTCTTATTGAGGTCGGTGTATTTTCTTCCCTTCTGTGTATTGGTGGTATTCCCCGCTAGGCCCCCTGTGAGTGGACACGTTCCAGGGGTTCAGCTTTTAGAAGTTCATTTGGTAGATTTTGGGGGCCAGTTCGCAGTACCCTGCCTGGGCTTCTCTTAGCGTGTTAACAAGGCTAAGGGCCCTGGGAAACCCCGCAGAGGCTCCGTGGTCCAATGGATGTGACTCTTGAGTCCCCTCTTGCTTCGTGTGAGAGTCCCCTCTCACACGAAGGATGCTCTGTCCCTTTGTCTCAGGGGTGACACTCACAGATTGTGCCTCTGCCATGCTGCCTGTTGGGTTGGTGATTCTTTTGACCCGGAGTCATGCAATGTTTGTTGTTTGTACGTGCTCCGGTTCGCCCAAGCTACTGAACATGATATGAGGATGCAAGCAGCTGCTGCGTTGCATGCTCAGTTCAGGTTGCTGCAATGCGCTTGGTTGGTTGCGGCCCCGGATGCCCTGAGACTGCTCCGTTTTGGTTATAGGGACCCAGACTTGAGGGTGGGAGTCGCTTTGGCTCTGGTTCTGTCCACCCCTCCTAATCCTTCCCCTTCTGTTGTGCATCCGGTTCCTCCCCCTTTGCTTCTGGAGATTCTGGCTCTGACCAGTGGGGCCCCTTCGTTCCTGCTTTTTTGGCTGCTCCCCTCCCGCCTTTTCTTTAGAGGCAGGGGGTTTGGAAACCGGCTCGGCCCTGGGTCCTTAGAGAGAGGCTTCCAGGGCAGGGGAGGGGTTGATTTGGAAGGCCTTGGGCCCCGTTGGACCCAGCCTGGGTTTTTATACCCTCAGAGCAGGGCTTGGTGTTACAAGGAGAGGGAGTTCTCATTCGCTCCCTCCTCGTATGAGTTGGATTTGGCGTCTACCCCTCCCCGGATTCAGTTCCGTGATCCCGTGGGTTTTTCGGTCTTGTCCTTCTGGAGGTTTTCAGCTTCCCCCGTCCCGTCACAAGTGATGCGGGAAGCCCTGCGGCTTACCTTCTCCACGACCCAGATTATGCTTTTGTGATGGATCCGTGTTCCTTCGTGTATGGATCTTCGTGTCCATACTGGGTTTGTTATGAAGTTCCGGAGTTGTCCTGGTTGGCAGATTGCTCGCGCTTCTCTTTGGAGGCTTGGCACACATTCTGTTGGTCCCGCACGCTTGAGTGCAGGGAGGCTCAAATGATGTTGTAGGTTTACCTTGGGGTGGGGAGGGCAACTTCAAGCATTTCAATGCTTATTTGTTCGCCCCTGCCCTTTTGCGGGATGTTGATATGATGCAGCTTCATGTGCAGGTTTCTTCCCTTTCGACTGCTTTGGTTGCGGAGGATTTGTGTACACGTGGCCTGCTGGCTTCGGCCCTGTGTTTCTTCTCCCTCCTCAAGCTGTCCTCGGATTGGCTTGAGTTAGATGTGGAGGTGCTTGGGGCCTCCTCTGGGTCTGGTGCGCTGCCCTTGGCGGTGCGTGCATCATGTGGATTGTTGAGGTTGTTCGTGCCGCTCTTTGGGATACAGTTTTGCAGTTTTTTGCTTCTCGACTCGCATGTCGGCAGGCGGGGCTTGCTTCTTCTTTAGAATCTGCTTGGGCCCCTGGCTCTTTGGTTGTTTTCACCTTTTTGTCCTCTGCTATTTGCAGAATCTGCTGTGGTGCTGTATCTACAGGCGGCTTCGGCTCGTTGCCATCCTATGTCCGACTTGTCAGTTCTCCGGGGGCTCGTGGGGGGTCTTCCCAGAAGGGTCATGCCAAGGCTCGGGGTTTTTCCCGTTGTGGTAGGCCAGTGGTGCCAGATTTGGGGCAGGTGCAGCCTCCGGTTCTGTCTTTTTCTGTTCGGCATGGGGATCGCCCTGTGTGCCGCTTAAGTTTTCGTAAGGTGCATCGGCCCTTTTGCAGTTTGTCCCGTGATGGGGCGATGAGGGGAGGCTCGCTTTGTTCACTCGTGCCTGGTCCCATGATTTTTGGGCCTTTGGGGTCATTTCGTGCCGCCTGCGGTGGCGTTTGGTGGCTCCTCCTCCTCCTACGGGGGGGTTCGAGGCAGACCTCATTTTCTGTGCTTTGTCGTGTCGTCTTGGAGTGGGTTCACTTGGGTGTGGTCAAAATGACCTTGACCCTCAGGTGGGTTTCCCCGCCTATTTCTGGTCCCGAAACAGGACTGCGAGGACCTCTGGTTCATTCTGGATTTGTCCCATCTGAACCCGTGGGTTTATTGTCCCCTCCTTTTGGATGACTACTGTCCCTAGTCCATCTTCTGTTGGAGCCGGGTGCTTTAATGGTGTCCCTGGACCTCAAGAACGCATATTGGCATGTCCCAGTTCATCCGAGGTTCAGGGACTTGCTTGGTTTTGTTGTGGGGCATTAAGGTTACCGCTTTCATTCCCTTCCATTCGGCTTGAATATGGAGCCTTGCGTTTTTGCACGCCTTACTCAGGTCGTGGTGACCCGCTTGCATCTGTTGGGTGTTAGGTTCTGGCCTACCACGACGACTGGCTGGTTTGGGCTCCCAGTCGGCCCGCGTGTCTGCTCACCAGGGACTTGGTTCTTTCCCAGCTCGCCAGGTTTGGGTTCTTGGTGAATTGGTGGAAGTCCCATCTGGTTCCCTCTCAGGCTCGATCTTGGCTGGGTCTTGTGAGGGACATTCAGACCACTTCCTTGTCTCTGCCTCCAGCGGTTCTGCTTTGCCTACTTCAACATCCCCCACCTCACAGGATGACAAGTCATACATGGAATCAGGAGAGAATAAGAAATGTAAGGCTGATATATTAGCCCCCACTAGCAAAATCTGGGTACAGCACAAGAATATCTTACAATATTCCTGAGTGTATGAAGTAATTATGGAGCTTAAAGTACCTTATACCATTTGGTCTGAAGTCACTGATAACAGGGCAATCACAGATATAGTGTTGGAGAGTATGTCCTCTCTAGTAGGACTGAAAACAGATGTTTTCTGGGGGAGCCCCTACGGCTCCCCGTAGCTATCCATGGCTAATATGGATATCCTAACTATTTTGCATCAGTCGATGTAGGTGGAGTTCTAGCCTACCGGGGATCACGAGCCAGAACCTGGCCCCCCCTCACAGAGGCACGGGGAGCAATGTCCCATAGAGCAATGGTCTGTGCAGCATATTTTTCTTTTACGTCTCGCAGAGATTTAATTTCAAAATAAAACCAAACAAAATAAATTAAAAAGGGGTATGTATAGCTAAGGTACACCCCTAGCTATACTTATTACTAGGTGAACAGAGGCATTTGGCAATAGAAATGCTCCCATCAGCCTGTGATCATCACCTTCTGTCATATTTCATGTTCACCAGTGTTTATTTATTTAATAACTACTGGTATAATATTTTGCTATTATAAAACTAATTCTAATATCATAAAAGACTACAAGTTATTTACTACATTTAAATATTCAAATATTTACTACAAGTTTCAAGCAGAGAATGCATATATAGTTAACACAAAGGACGCCTCTTGATGAAACTCGCCAACTAAAATGCTCTGTTTATACGTAATAAAATCGATCCTACGTGTTGTGTAGTAGAGAAAAATTGAGTTATATCCAGTTTACATGAATCTACGAGTGGTCGAGCCCGTCCTTACATTGAGGCAGTGTAATTACGAAGATTTTCCTTCTTAAATGCCTACCTGAATACTGACGTAGCCGCTACAAAGATGCTAAGAAGAAAAACATTCGTAAGTACATACCTAACTGCTTCGTGAATCTGGCCCCTGGTCTTTGGATCGGGTGCTCTCTTTTCTGTCTTTTCAGTTTGTGATGGCCCCTTCGGTTCAGGATTGTTTTTCTAACGCTCTTTTTCTGTTGGCATTGGCCTCTGGGGGGGTCCTGTTGAGGAGCTTTATGCTCTCCTCCGGCGCAGAGGTATCTGCTCCTTTGGTCCTGCTGGTAGGTTTGTTCAGTTGCAACCGTCTCCTTCTTTTCTGGCGAAGAATGAGACGACTGCTTTCTGTAGGGGTCCTTGGGTTGTTGATGCTTGGTTGGTCAGGCCTGGGGTGCATCATGTGTTGTGTTCGGTTGCGGCTCTCAGCTGTTATTTGCGCGCCACAGCTTCAGTGGCCGGGAATGCGCTTTGGGTTGACCCAGTTTCCCCTCCTTCCCTGTTGCCGGGCTCGGATCTCTCAGGTCGTCTGCAGGGTTATTAAGTCTAGCCAGCCTGCGGTCTATCCCTGTAAGTTTGCTGCTTTGGCTGCCGTCTTTGGCAGCCAAACATATCTTTGGGTTGACTTTCGATCTCAGGGTTTTTGGTCATTGAACAGGATCCTGGCTGCACGCTACCTTGTGAAGAGGCTCCCCTCTTCCCTATCCTGGGGAGGGGGTGTTGCGCAGACAGCAGCGTGGCAACGTGATGACGTCATGCTAGTTTGCTAATTTTCATCTGGGGAGTTCTGTCCACTCGTTCGGCTTTCGGTAGCAATAGTTTCACCAGAATAGGGGTTTGTTTTGGGATGCCTACCTTTCTGGGTGTTAGACCCAGTTGATGGCAGACATAAAATGCTCCCAACCACATGGCGGTTTTCTATAGGCCATTGCTCCTCGCCGCCTCTCTGAGGGGGCCCAGGTTCTGGCTTGTGATCCCTGGTAGGCAAGAACTCCATGCACATTGACTGATGCCAGAAAGTTATACATATCCTTTCAGCCTAGATAGCTCCGGGGAGCCTCTGGGACTCGCCCAGAAAATGACTTTTCATTACATTCAACACTGGTTTTGTTTAGCTTCCCTGTGATCAGAGACTGCATTTTAACAATTAAGAAGGAAAAAATAATTTTTGGAAAGAATTTATTTTTGGCACATCATGGGTTTGTTGTATTTTATGCAGAGCAGTGTATCATTAAAGTAACCTCAGTGTAAGATAGTGTGAAGACATTATGGCAATAGTGTGAATACATTACATCATAATTTTTTTTTTTTTTTTTTTTTTTTTTTTTTTTTTTTTTTTTTTTTTTAAGATTATACAAGAGTTGTTACATTCTTGTACAGCCACTAGTACCGTGTAGCGTTTCGGGCAGGTCCCCTGGAATACGATCCCCCCCCGCCGCGAAATGATCGTTTTTCATCCAAGTACACATTTTACTGTTTGTGTTAAACAGAGGCTACAGTTTAAGGATTTGTGCCCAGTAAATCCTCCCCGGCCAGACACGAACCCATGACATAGTGCTCGCGGAATGCCAGGCAAGTGTCTTACCACTACACCACGGAGACTGCGCCTACATGTTAACATGTTAGGGCATACTGTGACACATTACAGCATAGTGTGAACATTTATGACATAGTGTGAACAGTTATGGCATAGTGTGAAAAAAATACATTTTGTGAACACATTACATTTTGTGACACATTACAACATTTTGTGAACACATTACAACATTTTATGAACACATTACAATATTTGTGAACACTTACAACATTTTGTGAATATGTTATGGCATAATGTGAACTCATTATAGCATATGTGAACATCTTAGGGCATAGTTTGATATGTTATGGCTTAGTTTGAATATGTTATTGCTCAGTGTGAATGTTATGGAATAGTGTGAACACTTGACATAGTGTGAGCATGTTATGGGAAAATGTGAACACATTATGATATTTATTTATTTATTATTATATACAAGAATATATTTATATTGGGGGTTAGCAGAGAACATAAAATGAAGTTGATTTACATTCTTGTAAGCCACTAGCACGCATAGCATTTCGGCAAGTGTAATAAGTGTAAACATTTATTGACTGTGTGAACAGGTTATGGGATAGGTGAACGGTTATGGGATAGTGTGACACACATTATGCCATAGTGGTAGCACCTACTGCTTTTGTACACAGCAGATAGTAAACTTCTGGGCAATGTAGAGTAAACAGGTGCAGGAGTTTAAAGGATAAATGCTGAACACAGCATAGTGTACTGCGTAAAAATCACTCAATTTTAGTGTCNTATATTATATGTCGTACCTAGTAGCCAGAACTCACTTTTTGGCCTACTATGCAAGGCCCGATTGCCTAATAAGCCAAGTTTTCCTGAATTAATATATTTTCTCAATTTTTTTCTTATGTAATGATAAAGCTACCCATTCATTACGTACGAGGTCAATTTTTTTATTGGAGTTAAAAGAACGTAGATATATGAGCGAACCTAACCAACCCTACCTAACCTAACCTAACCTATCTTTATTGCTTAGGTTAGGTTAGGTAGCCGAAAAAGTTAGGTTAGGTTAGGTTAGGTAGGTTAGGTAGTCGAAAAACAATTAATTCATGAAAACTTGGCCTATTAGGCAAATCGGGCCTTGCATAGTAGGCTGAGAAGTGCGTTCTGGCTACTAGGTACGACATAATATATATATATATATATATATATATATATATATATATATATATATATATATATATATATATATATATATAATATATATATATATTAGTATATTTTGGTAGCAGTCTTTCCTGTAGACATATGTTATTAAATATGACCAAAAAGTAAGATTAATAATTCTAACACGAATTTTCTCAATTTTCCTTATGTTTGTTTTTACTGATGACGGTAAATGAAAAATCAATTCTCCAAAATTCATTCTTTATTTCTTAGTCTGACGCGACACTTGAGCGCGTTTCGTAAAACTTATTACATTTTCAAAGACTTTAGTTACACACACACAGAACAACTATAACTGAACAGAGTTTAAACAGTTTTTCTTTTTTATACCTGCATTTGGGTGAGGTGATATGTTACAATGGTTTGGGGTGAGGTGAGAACAAACACAGAACACGAAACAATGGGTATAAGCTAAAGGGAAGAATAGATCTGTAACTGCAGAAGGCCTATTGGCTTCTGCAGTTACTATTGGCCCGTATTTCTTGATGTTTCTATATTGGAGCGGAGTCTTGAAGTGGGTAGAATATAGTTGTGCGTTAATTGGCTGTTGATTGCTGGTGTTGACTTCTTGATGTGTAGTGCCTCGCAGATGTCAAGCCGCCTGTTGTCGCTGTATCTATCAATGATTTCTGTGTTGTTTGTTAAGATTTCTCTGGTGATGGTTTGGTTGTGGGAAGAGATTATATGTTCCTTGATAGAGCCCTGTTGCTTATGCATCGTTAATCGCCTGGAAAGAGATGTTGTTGTCTTGCCTATATATTGAGTTCTTTGGGGCTTACAGTCCCCAAGTGGGCATTTGAAGGCATAGACGACATTGGTCTCTTTCAAAGCGTTCTGCTTTGTGTCGGAGAGTTTCTCATGAGTAGGTTGGCAGTTTTCTTGGTTTTATAGTAAATCGTCAATTGTATCTTCTGATTTTTGTCTGTAGGGATAACGTTTCTATTAACAATATCTTTCAGGACCCTTTCCTCCGTTTTATGAGCTGTGGAGAAGAAGTTCCTGTAAAATAGTCTAATAGGGGGTATAGGTGTTGTGTTAGTTGTATCTTCAGAGGTTGCATGGCGTTTCACTTTCCTTCTTATGATGTCTTCAATGAAACCATTGGAGAAGCCGTTGTTGACTAGGACCTGCCTTACTCTACAGAGTTCTTCGTCGACTTGCTTCCATTCCGAGCTGTGGCTGAGAGCACGGTCGACATAAGCGTTAACAACACTCCTCTTGTAACTATCTGGGCAGTCACTGTTGGCATTTAGGCACATTCCTATGTTTGTTTCCTTAGTGTAGACTGCAGTGTGGAAACCTCCGCTCCTTTCCATGACTGTTACATCTAGAAAGGGCAGCTTCCCATCCTTCTCCATCTCGTAAGTGAAACGTAACACAGAATTCTGCTCAAACGCTTCTTTCAGCTCCTGCAGATGTCTGACATCAGGTACCTGTGTAAAAATGTCGTCAACATACCTGCAGTATATGGCCGGTTTCAAGTTCAAGTCGACTAAGACTTTTTCCTCAATAGTACCCATGTAGAAGTTTGCAAACAGGACGCCTAGGGGATATATATATATATATATATATATATATATATATATATATATATATATATATATATATATATATATATATATATATATATATATATATATCAGTAGGCCTTCTGCGGTTAGTAGAAGTTCAGTAGGGGTTCAGTAGGGCCAGTAGGCCTTCTGTGGTTACCTCTATTCTTATGTTCATATGTTTGACCCCACTTTTATCCCCTATGTATCCCCTATGTTTTCACCTTTATTTTCTTATCACCTGACCCAGTGCGGGTATAAAAACAACCACATTGTAAAATTTCTTCACTTGAGAATGAACCATGGAGGTTCGAAACGTCGTGCATATTGTATAAATAAGTGTAATACATTCTATAGTAATTCACCTCTTTTCACCCGGAAATTACGAAAATGAGTTTTGGAGAACTCCTATTTCAGCTAAGCCCTGATGCTAAGAAAATAGTTAGAGGGATAGAAGCCCTAAATCAGAAGATAGTAAATACAGAATATGTGGTCATATTTAATGAGACATGTTTAAAAGAAAACCTGCTGCTAGTATACACCAATATATATATATTATATATATAGACAACAATGAACACAAAAACACTGATGTGAAGAACTAAAGAATGCCGAGTGTGTTTTCGGCTCAATTCGCCTTCATAAGCGTAAGATAGTGTCACTGCCGAGAAATTATCCCCCCCAATGATTATGTGGTAGAATTTAGAGTAAGATTTGATCAAGCCTCCTAATTTATTGAGCAAGTAAATTATGTACCACAGTAAAATCACAGCTGCCAGAATTGTTTCAGTAATGTTAATCTGATTAGGGTCTTGAATGGCTGTTAAGTTTGACAGCGAATGAGGCTAGTGCTTGCAAGTTATTATTTTGAATATTTATATTATTCTTTAGTAAATGTTGGTATCAGTTTTAAACACTTTCCATGCACCTCTTTTGATCTATGCTGTGCTTTGATCTATGTGAGAGATTTAAAAGATTTTACACTATCATTGAATAAAGGATTGACAAATTTTGCTGTGGAGGAAAATGAAGCTAAGTCATAAGTCAACTAAAGGTGGTGTTCAGGGTAACCCATGTCTGCCTGATTCATTCTTAACAGGTGTTAGATGAGATGTTACCTGTCACCACAGGAAGCCTATACCGGAATAGGATGTACGACATCAGGATATCCTAGCCTCGTAAATTGTTTGAAAACTTTCTTTGGTGTAATGTTTTAGGAGTCGATTTTCTTGGCACTGGGTGTAGAGGTGTCTTCCTCGATAATTACAGAATGGCAGTGTGACTCAGCGGGTGGCAGCCACGAGTACCTCTCACCCTACCTTACCACCTTTGGGGAACAGTGTCCCTGATAAGGTGGTAAGGGGAGTCTGGCGATCCTCGGAGAAGTTTCTGAGGATCTCTGTTTCTGGTGCACATAGGGATAAAGTGCAGACTTCGATTGCGAGGGCAGAGGAGTGTGTTGAAGAGAAGAGACGTCTCTCTCTTCTCTCCCACCATTCCCGTAACATGTTGGACCCAAGCTGCTTTGTTTTATACTAAAAACGTCACCCTCTCCTGCAGGTGAAGATCAACACTATTCTTGCCCGGTACCTGGCCTCGGGTCACCTGGACCACCTCAAGCACAAGTGGTACGGCGAACTACCGTGCTTCCGAATCTCTGCTGACATCTACAAGCCCCAGGCTCTGGAAATCAGCACGGTGGGGGGTGTGTTCCTTATGCTGACCCTGGGCATCGGTATAGGATTCTTCTTACTGATCCTCGAGCATGTGGTCTACCGCTACGCCCTTCCCTCACTCAGGACCAAGCCTAAGGAGTCCCTCTGGAGGAACAGGAACTTGATGTTCTTCAGTCAGGTACGCTAGTTTTCGGGAGAAGTAAGATCTCATTTATGTACTGTATTTACCTAGATGTATTTATATAGATGAATATCTAGGATCAAGCTTCATTTCCTAGGTCTTTCTAATTGTCGGTTGTCTGATGCAAATGACTATACCTCCCATTAATATTCCCCCTTGCTTTTCTTCTGTATTCATTAACATACTTTACGCATGTTCCCCTTTACTCATTGCCTGTCAAGAGATTATAATTTAGGGTTCTTTAATCTATTTCTCTACAAATAAGGTTCCTTATGTTCAAGGTTTGCTTTGCTGGACTTTTCTGCACAATTTCAATTAAATTTATATCCATTTTATAAAATAACAACCAAAATTGGACTGCATAATGTTAATGTAACCCCTGCTGTTAAGGTGTGAGATGTGCTGTTAGGCTATAAGTTTCCTAGCTACCTTTTGGGCTAGATTTAGCATGTGGCTCTTTATTGTCATTGAAGAGTCAAACTTCATTACCAAAATATCATTTATTTATTTATTTATTTATTTATATACAAGAAGGTACATTGGGATTGTGAGGATACATAGTACACCTGTATAGTAATTACAATCTTGTAAAGCCACTAGTATGCGCAGCGTTTCGAGCAGGTCCTTAATCTAAGAAAGTTTTAAGTATGTAAATACTTGCAAAATGTATAAAAAATGATAACAGTTACAAAGCAAGAAAAAAAATAAAAGATGAAAGAAAATTGTAGGTATATTAAGCACATAGGTAGCTCCGATTGATTGCAATGACAGCTTGAATGGTAGTTTAACAAAAATTAGTAGGCACAATACAGCATATGGCTAGCACATAAAAGAAGACAGCAGTGAACACAATGATAAAGTTGTTTGGGTTAAGTACATAAAGGTTGGGAGATTGGGTAACACTAGATACAGAGCAAATTTAAAGCTCAGTGTAGGAAACTACAAAGATGAAATTAGGTACTTTTTGGTTTTGTTTTTAAATGAGGCAAAAGTTTGACAGCTTTTCAATTCACTAAGGAGTGAGTTCCATAGACTAGGTCCCTTAATTTGCATAGAGTTTCCACAGATTAAGTTTGACCCTGGGGATATCAAAGAGAGATTTATTTTTGGTGTAGTGATAATGGGTCCTATTACATCTGTCCAGGGGGAGTTTCAGAGCATGGTTTGCTTTTAAGAACAGGGTTTTGTAAATGTAATTGACACAAGAGAATGTGTGGAGGGAGTTAATATTTAGCAAGTTGAGGGATTTAAACAAGGGAGCCGAGTGTTGTCTGAAAGCAGAGTTAACTTTGTTAGTTAATTGATAGTTAACACTTTGTTAGTTATTGATAGTTAACAGAGATAACTATCAATAACTTAGCAATAGAGTTGTTGGAATTCAAAAGGTGACACCCCTAGGATCAACACTTGCATCAGAGGAGCTCCAGCATATTTCAACAATCCTAAGTATTGTAGTACAGGTTGAGGATAGTGAGTGGTGTCCCAGAGATCATAAAGGTATAGTGCTTTTGAAAAATAGATGAGATAACAGGAATGTGCCAAGGGAAGTGAAAAATTGGGTGACAAAAAGTTGCCCCTAGTGTTTACAGTGCAGAGAAGAACATTCAAGATGGCCACTGACAAGAGGAAATACAAAACAGAGCTTGATTTTGTGGGATTCAATGAAGAAAGCATTGATATTAGCAGTCTACACAACAAGTTGGTAAAATTAGATACTATAGTGAACTCTCATGTAGAAATAATTAGTAAATTGAAAGAAAGTAATGATCATTTGAATAGCAAAGTTTTAGGTCTTGAGGGTTTAGTGAAAGACTTGCGCAAGGAAAAGAGTCAATTGGAAACAAATTGCAAAGCCATGGAAGAAGAAAATATACTCTTAAAAATAGCTTTGGAAGATGTTAGAGCAAATTTAAACATAAATGATTACAATAGGCTAGGCAAGGAAATTCAAGAGGAGAAACAGCTTTTGTCAGCACAGATGGAGGAAGTTACACAGGGAATAGAACAGTGCAAGAAAGATATGCAACTCACTTATGCACAAGTGGCCAAGGAGAAGGAAAAAATGGAAGCAGCAGTAAAGGAAGCCCAACAATGCAGCAACCAAGATAAAACAAACATTAGGCTGGAAGTGAGAAAGGAATTGGCATCTAACCCGAGGTTGGTGCAAAACACAGTTGATCGGAGTAAGTCCCTGATAATTTTTGGCTGCAAAGAAAAGGAGATAACATCTAGGTCAGAAAGAGCTGTAGAAGAAGCAAAAGTAGTAGATAAAATTGTTGGCCTCGTGGAAGGTCTTACAACCATAGAGAATGTGTGTGACTACAGGAGAATAGGCAGATATGTAAAAGGGAAAGATCGACCTTTGAGGATCACCCTAAACGGTGCCAAGCAGATGGAAGAAGTACTAAGGAATGCTAGAAAATTACAAAGTGATGAGGATGGGAAAATGTGGTCGTTAAGACGAGATCTTTCAAGAGAAGACAGAGAGAAGCTGAAACTGAACCTCGCTGAGGCAAAACGTTTAAATGAGAGCAGGAATGAAGAAGAAATCAATTCTTTTTTCTACAAAGTGTTAGGGGTAGGCAGACCAGTAAAGTGGTACATAAAGGCAAACCAACAAAATCAATAGAGAGAGGGGGAGTGAAGAATAAGGAGAGGGGAACAAGTTCCTGAAGATTGCATACACCAACATAGATGGAGTAAGATCGAAGATATTGGAGTTAAGTGATGTAATACAGATGCAGACACCAGACATTGTTGCACTCACGGAGACAAAACTTGAAGATGATATTTTAAATGAGGTCATATTCCCAAGGGGCTACTCAATTTGGAGAAGGGACAGAAAAATTAGGAAAGGCGGTGGCGTTGCTGTGCTGGTGAAAGAACACATAAAGGTGAAGGAAATAATGACTGCCAATCCACAAGAGGTTGACATAATAGCACTAGAGATCTGCCATGAAGATGATAAACTAATGGTCATAAATGCATATAGTCCACCACCAAGCAGCACATGGTCAAAGGAGGAGCTAGATAGTAAACGAGAAGGTCTTATAACAATAATGAGAGAGATTATAGCGAGAGCGGATAACGATAGGTCACGACTGTTGATAGTTGGTGACTTCAACTTGAAATCCATAGACTGGGAAGCATATGAAGCTAAAACAGAAGATTTTTGGACCTGTAAATTTGTAGACCTCATCCTGGAAACATTCTTGTATCAACATGTTAAACAAGCTACGAGGATGAGGGAAGGGGACGTTCCCTCCATGCTAGATTTGATATTTACCAGGAAGGAGGAAGAAGTATTTGACATTCAGTACCTTCCTCCCTTGGGTAAAAGTGACCATGTCTTTTTGGGAATAAAGTATGCAATGCGTTATAATCTGAAGAAAATAAGGAGGATGAAGCAGTTGAAAAACCTGACTTCAGAGAGGACATTATGGCAACCTTAGAAATTTTTTTAGTGAGTATAATTGGACAGACTTGTTGCTAGGCAAGGAAGTGAATGAGATGTATGTCAAGTTTTGTGAAATATATGATAAAGGCACAAACAAATTTATACCAAAACAGAGATGCAGAACTAGGAAACAGGATTGGTTCAATAGGAATTGCGAGAGGGCCAGAGACCAAAAGACACAAAAATGGAATCAATACAGGAAGAGGCCAAACCCCCAAACATACAACGATACAAAGATGCAAGAAACAACTACACAGCAGTGAGGAGAGAGGCAGAAAGAAATTTTGAAAAAGGGATTGCAGACAAATGTAAAACAGAACCAGGTCTATTCTACAAATTCATAAACAACAAATTGCAGGTAAAGGATAATATTCAGAGGTTGATAATGGGAAATAGATTCACGGAAAATGAAAAGGAAATGTGTGAAACACTAAACGAAAAGTTCCAAAGTGTTTGTACAAAATGAAATCTTTAGGGAACCAGATACACAAAGAATTCCAGAGAACAACATAGAGCACATAGAGGTGACTAGAGACGAAGTGGAAAAATGCTCAAGGAGCTAAGTAAGAACAAGGCAGTTGGTCCAGATGGAGTTTCACCATGGGTTCTGAGAGAGTGTGCACCTGAGCTCAGCATTCCACTTCAGCTGATTTTTCAGGCATCCCTGGTTACAGGAGTTGTAGCTGATGTGTGGAAAAAGGCTAACATAGTTCCAATCTACAAAAGTGGAAGCAGGGAAGACCCCCTTATTATAGACCTGTATCATTGACAAGTGTAATAGTCAAAATATTGGAAAAAATAATTAAAAAATAAATGGTGGGAGTTCTTCTACTCCTCAACCCGGCCCGAGGCCAGGCTTGACTTGTGAGAGCTTGGTTCACCACACAGGCTGTTGCTGGAGCGCCCCAGGGCACATACCCATCACAGCCCGGCTGTCCGGAACTTTCTCTTAGAAAACTCCAGTTTTCTCTTGAAGATGTCCACGGTTGTTCCGGCAATATTTCTTATACTCTGGGAGGACATTGAACAACGTGGACCTCTGATGTTTATACAGTGCTTTCAGATTGTGCCTATGGCACCTCTGCCCTTCACTGGTTCAATCTTGCATTTTCTTCGTCTTCATCAGTAACTGTACAAAAAAGTGGTTTAAGTCACCGTGTATGTTATGAACAAT
>WNGS01163555.1:17932117-17939617 GCA_020271785.1 Procambarus virginalis
CGTGTCGTCTTGGGCCACCGATCATGGCTTTAAGTTCTCTACTTCTAAAACTTGTGCCATGTCTTTTACTCGGAAACGGGTCTTCTTCGTCCCTCTTTGTCACTTTATGGACATCCCATTGAGTACAAAGATTCCGCGAAGCTTTGGGGTTATTCCTTGACACTCGTTTGTCTTGGTCTCCCCATATCTCTTACCTCCGTGTTGAGTGCTCTAAGGCCCTTACCCTCCTTCGAGTATTGTCCCATACTTCTTGGGGCGGATAGGCGCACTCTCCTTGCTTTGCATTCCTCTCTCGTCCTGTCTAAGCTCGATTATGGTTGCCCTGCTTACTCTTCTGCTTCTCCTTCTGCTCTTCGCCGTCTTGATGCTTTGCACCATACTGGGCTGCGCCTCAGTTCTGGTGCCTTTCGTTCGACTCCCGTCCTTAGCTTGTATGTTGACACTGGCTTCCTATCTCTCCAGGACCGCCGTGATCGCTACTGTCTTCGCTATCTTGCGCGGTCCTTGCAACATCCTTCCTCTCGCCTCTGTCGTGCTTTAACTTTTACCCCTCCTGCGGTTCCTGTTCCTCTTCCCACCTCCCTCTTTCTGTCCGGTTCTCGCTTACAGGATTCTCTTTCCGTTCGTTTTCTAATGTTTCTCCTCGTGTTGTTCCTTCTTTGCCCCCGTGGAGAGTCCCCCTTCCGCAGTTTTGTACATCCTTGACCCGCGTCACTAAAGCTTTTACCCCTCCTACGGTTCTAAAACGCCTTTTCCTAGAGCACTTTTCTTCTCACTCCCGCTCCGTTTCTGTCTTCACCGATGGGTCCAAGTCTGCGGACAGTGTTGGCTACTCTGTTGTTTTTCCTGATCGCACTTATATGTGTCGCTTACCTCCGGAGACTAGCATCTTTACAGCGGAGCTATATGCTATTCTCTATGCTCTTCGTCTCCTGCTTTCTCGTTGTCAGTCTTCTTTTGTGGTTGTTGTTGACTCGTAGTGCCCTCATGGCTCTCAGGTCCTTTAATCCGGTTCATGCAGTAGTTGTCGAGATCCAGCATTGGCTGTTTCTTGTTCACAGTAAATTTAAGTCTGTTGAGTTTTGTTGGGTTCCCAGCCATATTGGTGTGTCTTTAAATGAGCGTGCGGATGCTGCCGCCAAGGAAGCTGTCCGCTCTTGTCCCATCTCTCGTAAAGGTATTCTTATTCCGACTTTTACCCGGCTATCCATTCCTCCATCCTTACCCGTTGGCAGACTACTTGGTCGTCTGTTACTGGTAACAAACTCCGTACTCTTAAATGTTGTGTTTCCTCGTGGCTGTCCTCCTACCACCGTAACCGGCGATGGGAAACTTCTCTGGCGAGGTTGCGTATTGGCCATACTCGCTTAACCCATGGTCACTTGATGGAGCGCCACCCTGCTCCTTATTGTCCTAATTGCATTGTCCCTCTTACGGTCGTGCATGTCCTTCTTGAATGTCCTGACTTCCGGGACGAGCGTATGTCTTGCTTTCCGACCGCCCCTCGCGGTCACTTGTCCCTCAATAGAATTCTTGGTGACTCGGATACTTTTGATATCATTTGCCTTATGTGTTTTTGTACTCGTATTGGCATCCTTGGTGATATTTAGCGCCCTCTGATTATTCCGTACATTTGATGGTGCTACATAGCCTTCCCGGTTTGGTGCCTTCTTTTGATAATTACTTACTTACTTCTTAATTGTTGAGGAAGAGACATTCTGTACTGTTGTTTCTGCTCTATGGTCATCCTTACATTGGTTTTCATATGTTGAGCCTTACCACTGACTTTCCTGGGACTCATGGCGTGATATATAATAATTGCTTTAATGTTCAAAATGCAAAAAATCACCACAAAAGCGGAATTTCTTATAGGCGCGATCGTCACTAAGCGGGCAGCTGTAGTAAACTGAGGCAGGTCAGCCGCGTGACCGGGAACCACACACTCGGTCGACCCGAACGTGTACCAACAAATATCGGAAGTCGACGACACCATTGGATGTCGAGTCGCATTTTTCGATGAAATTTACATTGTAACTCGAAATTATCGTAAGTAGGGGCAATCATATGTCGAGGTGCCACTGTATTTCTCTAATTTTTTCTTATGAAATGATAAAGCTATCCATTTCACTCAAAGAGTTCATTTTTTAAAATTTGAGTCAAAACTAACGTAGATATATGACCGAACGTAACCTACCCTACCTAACCTAACCTAGCATAACGTAGCCTAAACTAACATAACTAAATCAATCATTTATGTTCCTAACATAATATAATAATAATAATTCAAATAAACCAATTGGAATAAATTTGTTGATAAAAAAAGAAAATCACTTGGCCTGTTAGGCAAATTGGGCATTGCATAGTAGGCCAAGAAGTGCGTTCTGGCTACTAGGTACGACATGTATATATATACACGTACAGCACATACAGTATCACAGCTCTTAGGTAAAAAATTACTAATCATTTGTAAAATAAAATAGTTCAGATTTCCTTCTGTTTTTGTTTAGCTGCTGAGTGGCATAATAAGCTTATTGTTGTGTTCAGAAGCTGGAATTAACATAAAGTGCCAGGTAATAATTTACTAATTTTAATTTCAGTGACTGGTGTCTTTTAAACGTCAAATCTTAAAAATTATTAACTTCAAGTGTATACTCCTTAATTACAATAATTATAATTTATATCAATCTTGGTTAACAAAAAAAAATGATATCTAGGATATAATGTCTTTAAGAATAAATAAAATCATAATCAAATAATGTACATAAAAACATAGTATTTTGCTCTTAATAATTTGTCAGATGAGGGATATGGTAATCTGTATAGCAAGCAACTTTTCTAGCTTCATGTAATGATGTGTAATGCACATTGTTTTATAGTTAATAAATATGAGATCAATTTAATATCATCTATAGATAGTGACTGATGCAGCACTATCTACACTGTTTATAGCCAATATAGATGGCATCACTAAGCCTGAACTATCTGGTTCAGGTGTGTCTCTTCCTTGAATTCCCTAATTGCAAGTGGAAGGACAGAAATAATTGTAATCATTTTAAATCAAAAATATATGTACAAGGTCCTAAACACACTGGTAAGAGAAGAGGATTGGAAAGTCAGTCATGTTCACCTTAAATATAGAAGATGCTAGATCAGCTGCCGGAGTTGCTGGAGCTGAAGAAGCCTGGACACAAGGCAAATTCACAAAACACATGCGTCAACTTATGGGATATGTACCTTGTATCTAATTGTATCTCTGATAAACCTGTGTTAAGAACAACCTAATAATGCTTCAAAGTTCACAAGCTGTTTAGGACATACTCACTAATCACCCATGATTGAGGTAAGAGATACAGATCTTGTAAGAATACACGTAATTTCTTTGTGAATCCTGGCCCGGACTACCTGCAAGAGAGGCTGATTCTGCTGGTCCACGGCTTACACGGGTATTTAAATCAAGCAGGTGTGCTAAGAGGCATTGCTGACATTAGGTTAGAGAGCGAACACATGTATATTTGAAAATGACAGGTGCTGTGATTGTGATATTGAGATAATAAAGAATATGAGATTTTAAAATTTGATTGTAATTATTTTTTAATATACAGAGGTGAGTTGAAAATTAAGATGCAGTAATTAATAGTTTACAAATTATAAATAAATTGTAAGTTTGTGTAACTATCTTGTCTGGATAGAACTACAGTGCATAGCGAAAGGAGACTATATGAAGGTGTTAGCCCCATGCACAAATATTAAATTACAATGTATATAAATACTGATGAGCTCTTAGGATATTGTGATTGTATAAAAAGTGATGAAACTGCCAGGTATTGTAATTAAATAAATGACACGTACTTAAGACAAACGGATATTTCTGTTATTAGACACAGGTACACTAAACTGACAGGTGTTGTAATTACTAGGATTGAAGACTGTCACGGGTGTTAACTGACACAGGTTGTGCATCCCTTATGCAGTGAACACAACAAAAACATGATTTTTTTAGCAGATGTACAATATTGTTGTGTGAATTTTTTACCTATATATAAATAGATATATATAATAAAATATATATAATTAGGTTTAAGTTTTTTGATAATGCATGTAACGAGGTAACAAAATAGTTAAAATTGGTAATATTTTTTTATAAGAAAAAAGTGTACTTCAGGATGGAGAACTAATAAAAACAAAACCTGGAGTGGTAGTGGGCATATACAATTCTCCACCAATATACACACTACCTAACACTCTGTAAAAACAAATTGTCTTATATTCTGGATAAGAAAAATATATTAAACACAACAGCATTTTAACTATTGTTAATTTTCTAATGGATAATTTTCCATTCTACATGAATACCTTCTACCATCTAGAGGGTGAAGAAACACTGAATCACTTAGTTTTTCCAATTTATTGTTCAACAATAAATCAGCATTGTGACATCTTGAGGAATATATGCTATGCACAAAATACACAGGTATACTACACTTACATGCTGAAACATTGATATTTATAAGTATGGGTTCACCTCACTCTTACAATTCACATACACTCCATAATCATGGAGAGCACCAAAGAATTGGGTGAGGTGATTGCTATCTAACATCAAGCTATTAGTTGTCTACTGGGTCTTCAATGTCTGTTATTTTCCTTCTGGACCAATGGAGGGCTCTCAAACAACTATGCTGGAAGTCGAAGTCACCTAAATGTTGATTACAGTTGTCAGCTTTCGAATGTCCTCTAGTGTACAGAGCCTCAGACGATCACTGGTGCATGGGGGTCATTTTGGTGTCCTTCACTATTTCTTGGTGATTCTGGATGGTGTTGTGTTGAGAGTGATGTTGCTTAATACCACCACCTTGCAAAAGAGGTGTAAGATGTCTACTCAGAGAACTCGTGGTGTGTCTAATATAGCACATATTTAGGAGTGCACAGTCTCCAGAGTTGCACTTGTATTGTTATACAACATTGGGTGGTGCACGTTGGGCATCACCTCTCCAGTGGCCCTAATGAGGACAGGACTTTTGACAGGTTGGATTGCTAAAGGTCCACCCATCTGTCCTGATTTTATCCTACACATACATACAATTGCATGTATCCTGCACATACATACAATTGGACAATGTTGTGCAATTGTATAATAAGTAATACATTCTGTACTAATTCACTTTTTTCTTCACCTAGAAAAATGCACATGAGTTTTGGAGAACTCCTCTTTCAACTAAACCCTGATGCAAGAATAATAGTTAGAGGGATAGAAGCCCTAAACCAGAAGATAGTAAATCCAGAATATGCAGAATATGCAGTTTAAGGAACCAACACAGGAAAATAATATTTTAGATTTAGTGTTAACTAACAGGAAAACACAAATTAATGACATCGAAATAGGGAGTGAGCTAGGGAACAGTGATCACAAAGAAATCAGATTTAGCATAGAATGGAATAGACCTGTAGGAGAAAATTCTGTTAAAGTGCCAGATTTTCGAAAAGCTGATTTTAATAGCCTAAGAAATTTTTTGGGTCAAATTGATTGGAAAGTCTTGGGTATGGGGTGTGGGCCGGTCTTGGAGCGAGACATGAACCCAGCGATAGATGATGTAAATGGGGATTTCGATGTGGATTCAATATATAACTTATTTAAGAATATTCTAAAAGCACAGGAACGTAGTATACCACACAAATTGAATAGATCGATTACTAATGACCCAAAGTGGATAACAAAGAATTTGAAGAACCTTATAGGTAAAAAGAGAGCTTAGTACAAAAGGATTAAAAATGGGGAGGTCACTTTTGAACAGGAATTCGTACAACTGGTTAGAAATGTTAAAAAAAGAGATAAGGAAAGCAAAAAGAAACTATGAAGTTCGTATAGCAGGGCAAGCAAACACAAATCCTAAAGGTTTTTTTCAGTTATATCGAACTAAGACTAGGGAAAGGATAGGTCCATTAAAAACTGAGACAGGTCAAATAACAGACAGTGATGAAGAGATGAGTAGTATTTTTTAACAAATATTTTGTATCTGTATTTACTAAAGAGGAACTTAACAATATGCCTTCAGCCGAACAAGTCAATGTGGGTGGGGACGAGGACAGGTTGACGAGTTTAGCAGTTACCAGGGAGGATGTTCTTAAACAAATAGTAAAACTCAAACCAAATAAATCCCCAGGGCCAGATGAAGTGTTTGCCAGGGTGCTGAAAGAATGCAAAGAGGAGCTTTGTGACCCACTATCAATCATATTTAATAAATCAATAGAGTCAGGCAGAGTGCCAGAGTTTTGGAAAGTTGCTAATGTGATACCAGTTTTTAAGAAAGGAGATAGATCACTTGCGTCTAACTATCGACCAATTAGCCTAACGTCTATTGTGGGAAAGTTACTCGAATCTATAATAGCAAATAAAACTCGTCTTCATCTTGAAAAACATAAATTAATAATTGAGTCGCAACATGGTTTTATAAATGGCCGTTCATGTTTAACAAATTTATCTTTTTATTCTAGCATAGTTGAGGCAGTTGATAGTGGTAAGGATTGTGATGTTGTGTACCTTGACTTTAGCAAAGCTTTTGATACAGTGCCACATGAAAGACTGATTAAAAAGATAGAGGCTCATGGTATTGGGGGTGCTATATTAAGCTGGAGTACGGCATGGCTATACCAAAGGAAACAGAGTTAGTATAAATGGAGTCAAGTCAGAGTGGGAAAATGTTGTAAGTGGAGTGCCTCAAGGCTCTGTCCTGGGACCTTTGTTGTTTATAATATATATAAATGATTTAGATTCAGGTTTGAGTAGCAACATTTGCAAATTTGCCGATGATACGAAAATCGGTAGGGAAATTAATTCAGAGGAGGACTCACTATCACTTCAAGTTGATCTAGATAGGGTTTTGAAATTGTCAAAGGACTGGCAGATGCAGTTTAATGCTGATAAATGTAAAGTTCTGAGGCTAGGTAATGATGATAGAGTTACAAGATACGAGCTAGATGGTGTTGAGATTGCGAAAGGGATCTGGGAGTTATAATTAGTAAGAATTTAAAACAAAAGGATCAATGCATGAATGTACGTAATACGGCTAATCGGACACTCGGATTTATTAATCGCAGCGTTAGTAACAAGACACGTGGTGTGGTTCTCAAGCTATATTTTGCTCTAGTTAGGCCCCATTTAGATTATGCGTTCAGTTTTGATCGCCATATTATAGAATGGATATAAATTCACTTGAACGTGTCCAGCGTAGGATGACTAAGTTAATTCCCCAAATTAGAAATCTTTCATATGAAGAAAGATTAACTAAGCTTAAGTTGCATTCACTGGAAAAGCGAAGAGTTAGGGGTGACATGATGGTAATCATCTTTTCACTGTTGATGGTAATTGAAAAATCAGTTCTCCAAAATTCATTTTTATTTCAAGTCTGACACGACACTTGAACGCGTTTCATAATAACTTATTACAGTTTCAAAGACTTTTAGTTTACACACACACACACACAACTATAACCTGCAAACACT
>WNGS01163555.1:17942117-17949356 GCA_020271785.1 Procambarus virginalis
TGTGGTTCAGTGCTTGTTTGTCTCGCTACAAATTTGTCAAGAGGCATTTGTTTTTCCCTTCATTTTAACATTTGTCTGTGATGATGCATCACAGTGTAATTGAATAGGTTAAGGCAACGACCTACTGCAGCTTGATTTGGGTGAGTCGTTTCAGCAAAGGTTTGCAACTCTTCCCATGCTGCACACATTTTCTTAATTGTTGAGGAAGAGACATTCTGTACTCTTGTTTCTGCTCTATGGTCATCCTTACATGGGTTTTCATATGTTGAGCCTAGAAGAAAACCCAGACATAATAGTACTCACAGAAACAAAGCTAACAAACACCATAACAAATGCAGTGTTTCCACAGGGCTACTATGTAGTGAGGAAAGAGAGAGAAGGGAGAGGAGGAGGTGGTGTAGCTTTGCTACTAAGAGAAGGTTGGAGTTTTGAAGAGATGATAATTCAGAACTGTGAAGGTTTCAATGACTACATATCAGGCACCATAGCAACTGGAGGACAGAAAATTATAGTAGTAGTCATATATAACCCCCCACCGAATGACAGAAGACCCAGACAGGAATATGATAGAAACAACTTGGCCACCATCAATATAATAGAGAGAGCAGCTTCTGTGGCTAGCAGGAATGGATCCAGGCTACTAATCATGGGAGACTTCAACCATGGAAAGATAGATTGGGGGAACAGAGACCCACATGGAGGCCCAGACACATGGAGAGCTAAGCTGCTGGATGTGGCAACAAGAAACTTTCTAAGTCAACACGTTAAGGGACCGACAAGAACGAGAGGAGCGGATGAACCAGCCTTGCTTGATCTGATATTTACCCTAAATGAGTCGGATATAAGGGAAGTTAAGTTGGAAGCCCCCTTGGGAATGAGTGATCATAGTGTATTGAGCTTTGAGTACCTGGTTGAGCTAGGAATTATCACCCCCAAAAAAGAACTGGGAAACAAAGGGCTGGCGTACCGAAAGGGAAACTATGAGGAGATGAATAAATTCCTATGGGATATACTGTCCATTGGGACACAGAACTCGGAACTAAGTCCGTACAAGACATGATGGACTATGTCACCCAAAAATGTCAGGAGGCTGTAAGCAGGTTTGTCCCAGCCCAACAGGAAAAAACAGAGAAGCAAAGGAAGAATCCGTGGTTTAATAGGGAATGTATGAAAGCAAAGGAACTGACCAAAAGGGCATGGAAGAACTTCCGTAATAACAGAACACCAGAAAGTAGAGAGAGGTACCAGAGAACCAGGAACGAGTATGTTAGTGTGAGAAGAGCAGCTGAGAAAAGGTATGAAAATGATATAGCTAATAAAGCCAAGACCGAACCAAAGCTACTACACAGTCACATCAGGAGGAAGACAACAGTGAAGGGACAGGTGATGAAACTTAGGGTGGGCGAGGACAGGTACACAGAGAATGACAGAGGTGTGTGAAGAACTCAACAAAAGGTTCCAGGAGGTCTTTACAATAGAACAGGGAGAAGTCACGGCACTAGGAGAGGTGGCAGCAAACCAGGAGACCTTGGAAAGGTTCAAAATTACAAGAGATAAGGTCAAGAAGCACCTATTGGAGCTGGATGTGAGAAAAGCTGTTGGGCCAGATGGAATCTCACCATGGGTATTGAAAGAGTGTGCAGGAGCACTTTGCTTGCCACTCTCCATAGTGTATAGTAGGTCACTGGAAACAGGAGACCTACCAGAAATATGGAAGACTGCTAATGTAGTACCAATATTTAAAAAGGGTGACAGACAAGAGGCACTGAACTACAGGCCAGTGTCCTTAACTTGTATACCATGCAAGGTGATGGAGAAGATTGTGAGAAAAAACCTAGTAACACATCTGGAGAGAAGAGACTTCGTGACAACCCATCAACATGGGTTCAGGGAGGGTAAATCTTGCCTTACAGGCTTGATAGAATTCTACGATCCGGTGACAAAGATTAAGCAAGAAAGAGAAGGATGGGCGGACTGCATTTTTTTGGACTGTCGGAAAGCCTTTGACACAGTACCCCATATATAAATGACAGTGTCAGACCTGATGTGTGTGTGTGTGTCATACCTATTAGCAAGAACACACTTCTTGGCCTACTGTGCAAGGCCCAATTTGCCTAATAAGCCAAGTTTTCCTGAATTTATGTACAATAAGGCCTCGACTTACGATGCTAATCCGTTCCCAGAGATGGATCGTAAGTCGAAATATCATAAGTCAAAGCGATTTTTCCATAAGAAATAAAGGGAATTGAATTAATCTGTTCCCCATCCTCCAAAATTTAACATAGAAATACATTTTATACTGAATGCAATGTTTTTGTCTAACTACAATACAGTACCAAAGTTTCTCTTACCTTTATGGAGGGCTCTTGATGGTGTATGGAAGATGGTGATGAAGGGGGGAGGAGGAGAGTTGTTCCTGTTTGGAAGGGGAGTCCCCTTCCATTATCACATCAGGCAGTGATGTTTTCTCTAGGGTACTCTCTCCTACGTTTTGCCTGAATACCACTAGGACCTTGTTGTGGTTCAGTGCTTGTTTGTCTCACTACAAATTTGTCAAGAGACATTTATTTTCCCTTCGTTTTAACATTTGTCTGTAATGATGCATCACAGTGTCATTGAATAGGTTAAGGCAACGACCTACTGCAGCTTGATTTGGGTGAGTCGTTTCAGCAAAGGTTGTGCAATTCTTCCCATGCTGCACATATTTTCTTAATGTTGACCCCCTCCTCCGCTCGTCCCGTTGATGCCGTGAGGGGGGCTTAGTGGGCGGCTGCCGAGTGTGATGCTCCTTGGGACAGTCCTCTGTCCTTTTCTAGCCTTGTGCTCCTGCTGCTGTCCTCTCTAATTGTGCAAGCACTTTTCCTTTTCCTTCTGTTTCGTTTTCTCCCCCTCTTCTCCTATCTGCTTGTCGTTTCCTGCCGACCTTTGCTTGTTTGGATATTCTTTGGACTTCTTCTATTTTGACGCCCGGGTGCTTGAGGAGGCATACTCTTGCACCCGTAGAACTGTAGTACCCAACGTCTCGAGCGAGGGGAACCTTTTATTGTCAATCCCCCTTTCGTCGCTGAACCCGATCTCGACGGACTGACGGTTCTTAAGGTGGTGGTGTTGTGGGGCGTATACTCACGACGCACCCCTAGGGGCCCCGGCATGATCGGCGATAGCTTCCTGTTGGGTGTCCTGCCTCTAATTGTGGCTCCATGGTGGGTATGGGGCACATTCGTGGATGAGTTTTCTCCTCGTCTTTTGTCGTTGAATGTTCCTGTTATACCCTCTCAGGCTCGTGGGGTGGGCGACCAAGCCCCGAGTCGGCCTGTATTGGAAGACCAGGCTCGTAGCTCCCGCTGCGTTGGGCCCCGACCTTGCTCCTCCTTTGACCATCCTGACTTCTTCCCCCAGCTCCCCTCCCTCCTCTGTGGTTGGGTCGAGCCTCCAGCCCCCAGTGGTGACCACTTCGTCCCCTGGTGCGGCTAAGTCTCTCGTTGTGACTACTGCGCCTTTTGTCCCCTCTCTCTCAGGGGGTTCTCAACGCCGTCAGCGCCACGGCCGCACTCGCTCGTTTCCTTCCTCTACTGATGCGTATCAGGCCTTGTTTGGTCCGCTTCATGGGCCAAATACTTTGATCTCCTCTTGATTCGCGCCTCCTGACGATTTCTCTCCTCCATCGGCCTTGTTGATTCCGTGGATGCGTCTGTCACCTTCAACCCCACTCGTCTCGGTACACGTGTCGTTGCTGCTCCTTCTCAGGATGCAGCTTCCCGCTTGGCTGCCTTATCCTGCCTTGGTGAGATCCCTGTTCGGGTCTCTAAGAACACTCGGTTGAATGCCAGTGTTGGCACTATTCTCCTCCCGCCCCATGTTGCAACCGGTGTTCGGAATCTGCAGGACTGCCACGATGACATTCGGCATATCCTTGATGCCCAAGGCCATTCTGTCCTCCAGGTTGACTCGTTTACTCGTCCCCCTCGTGGTCGTCGCCGTCAACCCCTTCGAGTTGTGAAGTCACCTTTGATGGTAGGACCCTTCCATCCTCTGTCATTCTCGCTGGTGCCAGGTGCTCTGTCCAGGAGTATATTCCTTCTCCTCGACTTTGTAACAAGTGCTGGAGGTTTGGGCATGGTGCCCTCCGCTGCTCTGGGACTGTCTCTCTCTGTCCTTTGTGTGGGGTGAAGGTCACTCTAAGTCGGAGTGCACTTCTCCCAAGCTCGCTGCCTCAACTGTGGTGAGGCCCATCCTACCTTCTCCCGTGCCTGTATCCATTACAAGCTTGAGGCAGCCGTCCTCAACTTGAAGCACCGGGAGCGTTTATCTTTTCTGAGGCGAGGCGCCAGGTTCGCCGGCTCCCGCCTTATGCTAACGTCTCTTATGCTCGCGTGTTGCGCTCTTCTCTCCTCGTCCTTCCCACCTTCCTCAGACTCACAACCGTTCCGGGCTTGGACCCTGATACGCCCACTGCTCCTCCTCTGTTCCTTTGAGTTCTGTCCCGAAGGGTCCCCTCCTGGTTCTCTGTCTGGGGTCCCCTTCTTTCTACCCGGTCTGTCATGTCTCCTGTGTCTTCTTCCTCGTCTCCCTCCGATCCTCCTTCCCATCCCCTCCTCCATCTATTGACTCTCCCCGCCGCCTGTCGGTGCAGGCGGATGTCCATCGCTCTCCTACGGCCGTCGTGTGTGCTCTCGTTCAGCTTCTCCTGTTGAGACACTGGAATCCGTTGCCCGTACGTAGTTGCTGGGACACCGGTCTCTTTAAGTCAGAAGCGTAAGCCTGGCTCCTCTCCTTCCTCCTCCCCGGGGGTAAGAAGGCTTCGCTTTCTTCCTCGACCCTACTACTGGCTCTATTGCTCCTTCCCCTCCCATTTCAGTGGTTGCGCCCCCTGTTCCTGCTATGGAGGTTTCTTTGGCCCCTGCTTCCCTTTCGGTTGCTGCCCTTGCTGAGGTGCGCTCCCCTCTTTCTACTCCCCTCTTCCTGCTGCTGTCCTTGACTGCTCCTCTCCGTTGTCTCCTCCTCTTCCTCCTCCGGACCCGCCCGCCCACCTCTGGTCTGTTCTCCCGCTTCTTCCCTCCGTCTTTGCTCAGTTTACCCATGCCCCCTAACCTGACTTTGCTGACCCTGATCCCGACCCTGATATTCTTTAACGTGCTGTGTTGCTCTTTCGCCTTTGTTTCTTCTTTGTTTCTGTTGTTGTCCTTTCTCTTCTCGTCGCTGTCTATTCTTCAATGGAACGTTCGAGGTTATTACGCCAATTTCCTCGAACTCCAACTTCTAATTTCGCGGTTTTCGCCCCTTTGTGTCTGTCTCCAGGAGCCGATGCTTGGTGCTCGTCCTGGTCGTTTTCGTGGCTATTCCTTTCTCTCTCCCCCCCCCCAGCCTGCTGGGGCTCCTAATTCTTCTGCTCTCTTGATTCGCGCTGATGTTCCCTTTGTTCCTTTACTTTTTCCTTTGCCCCTCCATTGTTCTGCTGCTCGTCTTTGTGGGGAAATGGTACACAGTTTGTTCCATTTATCTCCCCCAAGTGTCCCGCTTTCTCTTCCTGATTTGAAACACCTCTTGGACTCCTTGCCGGAGCCTGTGCCTTGGGTGACTTCAATTGTCGTCATTCTCTTTGGGTGACGTTTTGACGAATACCCGGGGTCGCCTTCTTGAGCCGTTTCTTCCCTGTCTCTTCTGAATTCTGGTGAGCCACTCATTTGGACTCTCGGACTCGCACCCTTTCCTGTCTTGATCTTTCTCTCTGCTCTTCTTCTCTTTACTTAGATTTCACGTGGCAGGTTCTTGATGACCTCCATGGCAGTGATCATTTCCCTATCCTTGTTTCCTTTTTCTCTTTTCGCCCTTCCCTCTCTTTCCTAGGTGGCAGTTTGCTAAAGCGGACTGGAACCTATTTACCCTCAGTGCTGCTCTCTCTGACCTCTCCCTTCTGCCTCTCCCTCGCGCTCCTCCCTTTTCATGACACTGTCTTCGACGCTGCCTCCGCTCTATTCCTCGCTCTTCCTCTCGGGGTCCACGGAAGTGCGTTCCCTGGTGGAATGCGGACTGTGCTCGGGCTGTCCGCTGTAAGCGTGCAGCCTGGAAGAGGCACCGCCGTCGGCAGACGACCGATTCTTTCTTTTCTTTCGGAAAGCGAGTGCGGTGGCCCGTAGGGCCATCCGTACGGCTAAACGTGAATGTTGGACTTCTTATGTCTCCACAATTACGTCCGAAACTCCCCTGCCACAGATCTGGAAGCGTATCCGCAAGATAGCGGGTAAGTTCGTTCCCGATGTTTCCCGGTCCTTCACCTCCGTGGTACTCTTGTGGCGGACCCGTTGCAGGTGCTACTGAACTGGGTTCTCACTTTTCTTCTGTTAGCTCTGGTCTTCATCTTTCCCAATCTTTCCTTCTTCGTAAACCTGTCCTTGAGTCTCGTCCTTTAGATTTCTGCACTCGTCTTCGACTTTCCTATAATGATCCCTCTCTCTCTCTGAACTTCGTTCTGCCCTGGCCCTCTGCGGTTCTACGGCGGCGGGCTCCGATGGTATTCATTATGAGATGCTTCGCCATCTCCCTCCGTGCACGTCTCAGTATTTACTGAGTCTGTATAATCGGATCTGGGAGTCGTCGTCCGTCCCTGAGGACTGGCTCGATGCCGTTGTCCTCCTGTTCGCAAACAGGGGTCTCTGGGTACTTCCCCTAAGGACTTTCGCCCTATTGCCCTCACAAGTTGTCTGCAAACTCTTTGAACGTATGGTTAACGTTCGTCTGATGTGGTTCCTGGAACACCATCACCTCCTCTCCCTTCTCAATTTGGTTTCCGCAAGTGCCGCAGCACGACAGATGTCCTGGTGAACTTGGAGGTCTATATTCGTACTGCTTTTGCTGCGAGACCTCCGTTGTTGCCGTCCTTTTTGACCTGGAAAAGGCTTACGACACCACTTGGCGTTATCATATTCTATCCCAGCTTCATTCTTTTGGCCTTCGTGGTCATCTCCCTCTCTTTCTCGCAGCTTCCTCTCTCGTCGTTCCTTCGGGTGCGCCTTGGTACCGCTCTCTCTGCCTCTTTTCAGCAATACGAAGGTTGGCCCAGGGTAGTGTTCTGAGCATACTCTCTTTCTGGTTGCCCTCAATGGTCTTCTTTTCTTCCTTCAGGTGTCTTCTCCGCTCTCTATGTCGATGATCTTACCCTTTGCTGTCAGGGTGATGATTCGACTTTCCTTCAGCGCCGGCTTCAACTTGCGATTGATGCCGTGTGTCGTCTTGGGCCAC
>WNGS01163555.1:17949456-17963319 GCA_020271785.1 Procambarus virginalis
AAACACTAGCCCAGACTGTCCAACCACTAGCCCAGACTGTCCAAACACTAGCCCAGACTGTCCGAACAGTAGCCCAGACTGTCCGAACACCAGCCCAGACTGTCCGAACACTAGCCCAGACTGTCCGAACACTAGCCCAGACTGTCCAAACACTAGCCCAGACTGTCCAAACACTAGCCCAGACTGTCCAAACACTAGACAAGACTGTCCGAACACTAGCCCAGACTGTCCGAACACTAGCCCAGACTGTCCGAACACCAGCCCAGACTGTCCGAACACTAGCCCAGACTGTCCGAACACTAGCCCGACTGTCCGAACACCAGCCCAGACTGTCCGAACACTAGCCCAGACTGTCCGAACACCAGCCCAGACTGTCCGAACACTAGCCCAGACTGTCCGAACACTAGCCCAGACTGTCCAAACACTAGCCCCGACTGTCCAAACACTAGCCCAGACTGTCCAAACACTAGCCCAGACTGTCCAAACATTAGCCACAACTTTCCAAACACTAGCCCAGACTGCCCAAACACTAGCCCAACTGTCCGAACATTAGCCCAACTGTCCGAACACTAGCCCAAGTAACCGTGGTCATTACTAATGTACAGTCGTCATTACTAGTGCAATATACACAATGCAATGTACTCACCTAATTGTGCTCACCTAATTGTGCTTGCGGGGGTTGAGCTCTGGCTCTTTGGTCCCGCCTCTCAACTGTCAATCACCTAGTGTATAAATTCCTGAGCCTACTGGGCTCTGTCATATCTACATTTAAAACTGTGTATGGAGTCAGCCTCCACCACATCACTGCCTAATGCATTCCATTTGTTAACTACTCTGACACTGAAAAGGTTCTTTCTAACGTCCTTGTGGCTCATTTGGGTACTCAGTCTCCACCTGTGTCCCCTTGTTCGCGTACCACCAGTGTTAAACAGTTTATCTTTATCTACCCTGTCAATTCCTATGAAAATTTTGTAGGTAGTGATCTTGTCTCCCCTTACTCTTCTGTCCTCTAGTGTCGTGAGGTGCATTTCTCGCAGCCTTTCTTCGTAACTCATGCCTCTTAGCTATGGGACTAGCCTAATGGCATATCTCTGAACTTTTTCAAGTTTCGTCTTGTGCTTGACCAGGCACGGGCTCCATGCTGGGGCCGCATACTACAGGATTGGTCTTACATATGTGGTATACAAGGTTCTGAATGATTCCTTACACAGGTTCCTGAAGGCAGTTCTGATGTTAGCCAGCCTCGCATACGCCGCAGATATTGTTCCTTTGATCAGGGCTTCAGGAGACAGGTTTGGTGTCATATCAACTCCTAGATCCGTCTCTCTGTCCGCTTCATAAAGGACTTCATCTCCCATTCTATATCTTGTGTCTGGCCTCCTGTTTCCACTGCCTAGTTACATTACCTTACATATACTCGGGTTGAACTTTAGTAGCCATTTGTTGGACCATTCATACAGTCTGTCTAGGTCATCTTGTAGTCTCATACTATCTTCCTCCGTCTTAATCCTCCTCATAATTTTTGCACCATCAGCAAACAATGAGAGGAATGATTTTATACCATCTGGAAGATCATTTACATATATAAGAAACAGTATGGGTCCAAGGACTGAACCCTGCGGGACCCCACTGGTGACGTCTCGCCAATCTGAGACCTCACCCCGCACAATGACTCGTTGCCTTCTGTTACTTAGGTACTCCCTAATCCAATGGAGTACCTTCCCTTTCACTCTTGCCTGCATCTCCAGCTTTCGCACTAGTCTCTGGTGTGGCAATGTGTCAAAGGCTTTCTGGCATTCCAAAAATATGCAGTCTGCCCACCCCCTCTCTTTCTTGTCTGATTCTTGTTGCCTGGTCGTAGAATTCAATTAATCCTGTGAGGCATGACTTGCCATCCCTGAAACCATGTTGGTGTTGTGACATAAAGTTCCTACGCTCCAGGTTTTCGACTAGGTTTTTTCGTACAATTTTCTCTATTAGCTTGCATGGTATGCAACAGAGGGACACTGGCCTGTAGTTTAGTACCTCCTGTCTATCCCCTTTCTTGAATACCAGAACTAAGTTTGCCGCCTTCCAAATTTCAGGCAGTTCACCTGTTACCAGTTATTTTTTATACACCATGGAGAGAGGCAGGCACAGTGCCTCTGCTCCTTCCTTTTGTATCCAAGGTGATATTTCATCCGGGCCTATAGCCTTTTTCACATCCAACTCTAGCAAAAGCTTCCTTACATCTCCACTGGTAATCTCAAATTCCTCTAGTGGTGCCTGGTTAATTATTCCTTCTCTTATCTCTGGAACTTCTCCTTGCTCTAATGTGAAGACTTCCTAGAAATTCATACTGAGTTCCTCGCACACTTCTTTGTCGTGTAGCGAATCTGTCTGCCCCTATCCTCATTTTCATTACCTGTTCCTTTACTGTTGTCTTTCTCCTGATGTGGCTGTGCAGCAATTTGGGTTGGGTCTTAGTCTTTCTTGCTATGTCGTTTTCATATTGCCATTCTGCCTCTCTTCTCACCCTGACGTATTCATTCCTGGCTCTTTGGTATCCTTCTCTGCTCTCAAGTGTTCTGTTACCTCTATAGTTTGTCCCATGCTCTTTTACTTTGTTGCTTAGCTAGCTTACATTTCTGATTAATTTAAACCATGGGTTTCTCATTTGCATTACTTTCTTTAATTTTTGGGCCAGGATAAACTTTTCTGCTGCCGCCTTACACATCTGTGTGATGTATTCCATCATGTCTTGGGCCGTCTTTCCCCTGAGCTCCGATTCCTATGTTATATCTGTTAGGAATTTTCTTATCTCCTCGTAATTTCCCTTACGGAATGCCAGCCTTTTGCTTTCAGTTCCCTTTCGTGAGTACTTTAGCCCTTCTTCGACCAGGTACTCAAACGTCAGTACACTGTGGTCGCTCATTCCTACTGGGGCCTCGAAATATCATATACACATCATCCAATGTGTATATGATACTAGCAAGTCGGACCATTACTAGTGTACTGTGGTCATTACTAGTGTACTGGGATCATTACTAGTGTACTGTGGTCATTACTAGTGTACTGTGGTCATTACTAGTGTACTGTGGTCATTACTAGTGTACTGTGGTCATTACTAGTGTACTGTGGTCATTACTAGTGTACTGTGGTCATTACTAGTGTACTGGGGTCATTACTAGTGTACTGTGGTCATTACTAGTGTACTGGGGTCATTACTAGTGTACTGTGGTCATTACTAGTGTACTGTGGTCATTACTAGTGTACTGTGGTCATTACTAGTGTACTGTGGTCATTACTAGTGTACTGTGGTCATTACTAGTGTACTGTGGTCATTACTAGTGTACTGTGGTCATTACTAGTGTACTGGGGTCATTACTAGTGTACTGGGGTCATTACTAGTGTACTGGGGTCATTACTAGTGTACTGGGGTCATTACTAGTGTACTGGGGTCATTACTAGTGTACTGTGGTCATTACTAGTGTACTGGGGTCATTACTAGTGTACTGTGGTCATTACTAGTGTACTGTGGTCATTACTAGTGTACTGTGGTCATTACTAGTGTACTGTGGTCATTACTAGTGTACTGGGGTCATTACTAGTGTACTGTGGTCATTACTAGTGTACTGGGGTCATTACTAGTGTACTGTGGTCATTACTAGTGTACTGTGGTCATTACTAGTGTACTGTGGTCATTACTAGTGTACTGTGGTCATTACTAGTGTACTGTGGTCATTACTAGTGTACTGTGGTCATTACTAGTGTACTGGGGTCATTACTAGTATAAAAGCTTTACTAGTCTACTATGATCGTTTCTATTATAATACAGGTATTACTAGTTTAGTATGATACTATGGGCATTACTAGTGCACTTTGTCCAATACTAGTTAGTTCACCCGAGGCCTTTCTTCATGACCCAGCAGATGGAAGGGTAATAATTTCTAATTAATCCTAGTTTTTAAATAATAATAATTATAATAATAAATATTGTAATTAATAATTGTTGTTCTTCCATCTGCTGGGTCATGAAAGCTGCCGGCCTCGGGTGTAGGAAGGCTGTGACGATCACTGTCAGGAACCCGTAGGTGCGGGACCGGGCCGTCCACCTCCCGGGGCTCGTGCGGCCCCAGACTCTGCTTCAGGAGGCTGGGGTCGTTCTTGCCCTTGCTGGGGTGGTTCTTCTCCGGCCCCGACCACGGCTGTCTCCGGGTTGGAGTCCCTGTGTCTTCTTTTACCAACCTCGAGGTCAACTCCGGAGCTGGAGTCCCTGGGGGCAGTTCGTTGTTGCCTTCAACCTTGTTCTGACAGTTCCTGCGACGGCGCTGGAACTAATCGTATTGCCTTTCCATTAGAGACTTTCGACGCCGTGGAGAAGGGGGACCTGCTGCATGGGTGACAGCTTCTCCCCCATATCAACCTACCCTGGCTTTGCGCCCTGGTGAGGCCACTCCAGACCGACAGCCAGAGCGCAACTTCATAGTCTCCTGAGACTGATGGATGCCTACTACTACTACTACTACTACTAGTTAGTGCATCATGAACTAGAAGTTTAGTGTAAGCGGTGAAGAGTTTAATACTCGCTGCTATCATAGCATAAGCAGTTATAAGATCTATGCTGCTAGCACACTGTGAGTTATGTTAGAGGTCAAAAGGTCACGGCCAGTGTAATGTGAACTTTGAACTCCCGAAATAGGAAATGAATAATAGAGTTGAGCATAGTGTAGGAGGCTGGTGTCAGGTGAAGGTGGATCAGTCGGGTCAATAGACCAGCAGGCGAACCTGCTTATTTTGTTGAATTATCAGGGGAAAGCGCCAAGCCATTACAACTTTTGAGCACTGGGAAGGGGTCAGGATAAGGATTTGGGATGGGATGGAGGGAAAGGAATGGTGCCCAACCACTTGGACGGTCGGGGATTGAACGCCGTCCTGCATGAGGCGAGACCGTCGCTCTACCGTCCAGCCCAAGTGGCTGGGTTGCTTATTTGTGAATGTATTCCAGTCTTTATTTAGTCTAATTGTATTGTTATTATTATTATTCATTCACTATATATTGACGGAGAAGGAAAGTCTCAATAAATGTGTAAATGTATTAAAAACAAATTTTTGGATGTTGTCTACACCTTCACTCAAGGTGTTGTACACAATTTTCTGAACACTTCAGGTGTTGTACACAATGTTCTGAACACTTCAGGTGTTGTACACAATGTTCTGAACACTCCAGGTGTTGTACACAATGTTCTGAACACTACAGGTGCTGTACACAATGTTCTGAACACTCCAGGTGCTGTACACAATGTTCTGAACACTCCAGGTGTTGTACACAATGTTCTGAACACTCCAGGTGCTGTACACAATGTTCTGAACACTCCAGGTGCTGTACACAATGTTCTGAACACTCCAGGTGTTGTACACAATGTTCTGAACACTCCAGGTGCTGTATTGTATTATGAATCTTTAGTTTATATTGCTATTAAAAATTATTATTCAATAATTTTTGTTTCATTATTCTTAGTGTCTGAACCACACTTCATGTAATAGAGTTATTGTTAATAAGGAAATACTCGTCTCGGTGTATTTTAATGATATATTTGGTAGTTGTATAGGTGTATAGGCCTACACGTGTTCCGTCATCGAGGCCTAATTGGAACCTGCTTCTAAATTGTTAACGCCAGATTCTAATTCTAAATACACACACAAGTTTGCTTAGAGTAAACAGCGGAGATTTAAATATTTAGATATTCCTTCATGCAACCTGCTTATGTCATGATGCTCTGTTGCTTCTTCTGCGAGCAGCGAGTACTGGGGTGCACAGGGGTAGTACTGGGGTCCACAGGGGTAGTACTGGGGTCCACAGAGGTAGTACTGGGGTCTACAGGGGTAGTACTGGGGTGCACAGAGGTAGTACTGGGGTCCACAGAGGTAGTACTGGGGTCCACAGGGGTAGTAGTGGGGTCCCCAGAGGTAGTACTGGGGTCCACAGGGGTAGTACTGGGGTCCACAGGGGTAGTACTGGGGTCCACAGGGGTAGTACTGGGGTCCACAGGGGTAGTAGTGGGGTCCCCAGAGGTAGTACTGGGGTCCACAGAGATAGTACAAGGGTCCACAGAGGTAGTACTGGGGTCCACAGGGGTAGTACTGGGGTCCACAGGGGTAGTACTGGGGTCCACAAGGGTAGTACTGGGGTCCACAGGGGTAGTACTGGGGTCCACAGGGGTAGTACTGGGGTCCACAAGGGTAGTACTGGGGTCCACAAGGGTAGTACTGGGGTCCACAGGGGTAGTACTGGGGTCCACAGGGGTAGTAGTGGGGTCCACAGGGGTAGTACTGGGGTCCACAGGGGTAGTAGTGGGGTCCACAAGGGTAGTAGTGGGTCCCCAGAGGTAGTATTGGGGTCCACAGAGATAGTACTGGGGTCCACAGGGTAGTACTGGGGTCCACAGAGGTAGTACTGGGGTCCACAGGGGTAGTACTGGGGTCCACAGGGGTAGTACTGGGGTCCACAGGGGTAGTACTGGGTCCACAGGGGTAGTACTGGGGTCCACAGGGGTAGTACTGGGGTCCACAGAGGTAGTACTGGGGTCTACAGGGGTAGTACTGGGGTCCACAGGGGTAGTACTGGGGTCCACAGGGGTAGTAGTGGGGTCCACAGGGGTAGTAGTGGGTCCCCAGAGGTAGTACTGGGGTCCACAGAGATAGTACTGGGGTCCACAGGGGTAGTACTGGGGTCCACAGGGTAGTACTGGGGTCCACAGGGGGGGTAGTACTGGGGTCCACAGGGTAGTACTGGGGTCCCACAGGGTAGTACTGGGGTCCACAGGGGTAGTACTGGGGTCCACAGAGGTAGTACTGGGGTCCACAGGGGTAGTACTGGGGTCCACAGAGGTAGTACTGGGGTCCACAGGGGTAGTACTGGGGTCCACAGGGGTAGTACTGGGGTCCACAGGGGTAGTAATGGGGTCCACAGAGGTAGTACTGGGGTCCACAGGGGTAGTACTGGGGTCCACAGAGGTAGTACTGGGGTCCACAGGGGTAGTACTGGGTCCACAGGGGTAGTACTGGGGTCCACAGGGGTAGTACTGGGGTCCACAGGGGTAGTACTGGGGTCCACAGGGGTAGTACTGGGGTCCACAGAGGTAGTACTGGGGTCCACAGAGGTAGTACTGGGGTCCACAGGGGTAGTACTGGGGTCCAAAAGGGTAGTACTGGGGTCCACAGAGGTAGTACTGGGGTCACAGGGGTAGTACTTGGGTCCACACCGATGGGCTAGGTGTTCCCCAGACACGCTCTAGTCGACAGCGCCACGACATGGTAAAAAAATAGCAACCTGGAGTACTACTGCACCCCACGAGAGTCCACAGGCTTCACTCATGAACACCTGCTCTCGTGTGGAGGACAGTGCCCATAAACACCTGCTCTCGTGTGGAGACAGTGCCCATAAACACCTGCTTTCGTGTGGAGACAGTGCCCATAAACACCTGCTCTTGTGAGATGTTCACATATATATGAACTCATCACACATATTACCCACTCCCTGCCAGGGAAGGAGTGGGTTAACATTCATAGCCCACTAATATTCCTCCAGTGGAATGTTTAATCACTCCAGGAGAGGGAGTGGGTCAGCCCACTCCAGGAGAGGGAGTGACCCACTCCACGAGAGGGAGTGGATCAGCCCACTCCACGAGAGGGAGTGCGTCAGCCCACTCCACGAGAGGGAGTGAATCAGCCCACTCCACGAGAGGGAGTGCGTCAGCCCACTTCACGAGAGGGAGTGGATCAGCCCACTCTACGAGAGGGAGTGGGTCAGCCCACTCCACGAGAGGGAGTGCGTCAGCCCACTCCACGAGAGAGAGTGGATCAGCCCACTTCAGGAGAGGGAGTGAGTCAGCCCACTCCACGAGAGGGAGTGCGTCAGCCCACTCCACGAGACGGAGTGCGTCAGCCCACTCCAGGAGAGGGAGTGGGTCAGCCCACTCTACGAGAGGGAGTGGGTCAGCCCACTCCACGAGAGGGAGTGCGTCAGCCCACTCCACGAGAGGGAGTGCGTCAGTCCACTCCACGAGAGGGAGTGCGTCAGCCCACTCCACGAGAGGGAGTGCGTCAGCCCACTCCAGGAGAGGGAGTGGGTCAGCCCACTCCACGAGAGGGAGTGCGTCAGCCCACTCCACGAGAGGGAGTGGATCAGCCCACTCCACGAGAGGGAGTGCGTCAGCCCACTCCACGAGAGGGAGTGCGTCAGCCCACTCCACGAGAGGGAGTGCGTCAGCCCACTCCACGAGAGGGAGTGCGTCAGCCCACTCCACGAGAGGGAGTGCGTCAGCCCACTCCAGGAGAGGGAGTGGGTCAGTAGCTTACCTACCTAACTACGGCGCCATAGTCACATAACAATTTTGTATTATTTTTGTCATTAAATCTATTTATTATTTTGTTTATTGTTTTTAAAGTTGAAGATAACGAGGAAGCCATGGCTGTGAACCTTGACCCGTGGTTCGAACCCCGGCAGATCAGTGTGAAGAAATATTTTCATTTAGAACTTGTGAGGTTTGAAGAACCGTTGTGGGGGATTAATTTCCTTCTCCTGATGCCAATAACAAGAGGATTAGCAATACATTCCATGTAGATTCACAATTTGTAAAAATATTTGCTTGTTAATGAAGTATCCTGAACTGACGTCCAAATCACTGACATATTTATTGCCACTCGCTCCACTACATACATTTATTTGTGAGCTGGCACGCACTCATCTGATTTATATGAAGTCATAATACAGACACAGGATATTAAAGATGAACTGCACTTGCAACGATCTGCCACTGTGCCTGAAATTCGAAGCATAGTGTCAACGACGCTGCTTCAACAACCTCATTAAACGAGAGAGTTTTCTAACACTGGCATTTATTTAACTACATACTCACTTGTATCTCATTAAACTGAGAGACGAAACCTGTAAAGCGAGTTTCTTGGTAGTTAAAACAATCGGCTTGTTGAGTAGACGGGTCTATCAAACAACCCTTCCACCCCCCCCACCCCTTTTGGGGGTTCAAGGAAATTTGTTTGTATATATATATGGAGTCCTTAGTGGTGAAGAGGTTGGAAATCACTGTTCTAGAGATATTTGCTCATCTCTGTAATAGGGAATTTATACGTTCTTGTACGTTCTGTATTTTTAGGCAAATATATATATATATATATATATATATATATATATATATATATATATATATATATATAAACACGCTGTGTATGGTTATGTACACCGTCTGAAAGGAGTTGAAAGGAGTGTCAGGTATTTAGCATATATTCTGTGGCCTCTACACCCTGATTACAGATGTTTAGCCCGCTGCTTAACTTGTGAAGCTCGTAATTACAAAACATGTGATGACATATATACGAAAACGTTCATGTTTTCCAACGTTACCCGGAAAATGTTTTACCTCCCATCAATGGCTAAAATTATTGTTCTATATATATTAACAATTGCTATTTTCCCGCTGATATAGACGGAGACAGCTCTATAAATAGCCAAACGGAGATGAAATTAATTAATAAAGTTAGGAATTTAAACGGAGTTAATTTTCTTGAGTGTTGCGGTACATTGAAGTAGACTTAACACCTTCATGTGAGGGTCCTCCTAGTTACCTATATGTGAGGGTCCTCCTAGTTACCTATATGTGAGGGTCCTCCTAGTTACCTATATGTGAGGGCCCTCCTAGTTACCTATATGTGAGGGCCCTCCTAGTTACCTATATGTGAGGGTCCTCCTAGTTACCTATATGTGAGGGCCCTCCTAGTTACCTATATGTGAGGGCCCTCCTAGTTACCTATATGTGAGGGTCCTCCTAGTTACCTATATGTGAGGGCCCTCCTAGTTACCTATATGTGAGGGCCCTCCTAGTTACCTATATGTGAGAGCCCTCCTAGTTACCTATATGTGAGGGCCCTCCTAGTTACCTATATGTGAGGGCCCTCCTAGTTACCTATATGTGAGGGCCCTCCTAGTTACCTATATGTGAGGGCCCTCCTAGTTACCTATATGTGAGGGCCCTCCTAGTTACCTATATGTGAGGGCCCTCCTAGTTACCTATATGTGAGGGCCCTCCTAGTTACCTATATGTGAGGGCCCTCCTAGTTACCTATATGTGAGGGCCCTCCTAGTTACCTATATGTGAGCCCTCATAGCTACTAAAAATTAAGGGCCTCGAACCAGGGTTATGAGATGCAGAGTTTTATAGGCAAGAGCCGCTGCCTCTTATGTATACCACGGAGGTAAACCTTACATAATATGGGAGGCTGGTGGCAGCTCCCTCGCCTCTACTGTACACCACCACTGGCAGCTTCCTCGCCACTACTGTACACCACCACTGGCAGCTCCCTCGCCTCTACTGTACACCACCACTGGCAGCTCCCCCGCCTCTACTGTACACCACCACTGGCAGCTCCCTCGCCTCTACTGTACACCACCACTGGCAGCTCCCTCGCCACTACTGTACACCACCACTGGCAGCTCCCTCGCCACTACTGTACACCACCACTGGCAGCTCCCCCGCCTCTACTGTACACCCACCACTGGCAGCTCCCTCGCCTCTACTGTACACCACCACTGGCAGCTCCCTCGCCTCTACTGTACACCACCACTGGCAGCTCCCTCGCCTCTACTGTACACCACCACTGGCAGCTCCCTCGCCTCTACTGTACACCACCACTGGCAGCTCCCTCGCCTCTACTGTACTCGCTTCTCAATGTTTGCTGACGACGCCAAAATTATAAGAAGAATTAAGACAGAGGAGGACAGCTTGAGGCTACAACAAGACCTGGAGAAACTGAAGGAATGGTCAAACAAATGGTTGTTAGAGTTTAACCCAAGCAAATGTAATGTAATGAAGATAGGTTTAGGGAGCAGGAGGCCAGATACAAGGTATCATTTGGGAGATGAAATTCTTCAAGTGTCAAAGAGAGAGGAAGACCTGGGGGTTGTTATCACGTAAGACCTGTTCCCTGAAGCCCATATCAAGAGGATAACATCTGCGACATATGCCAGGTTTGCCAACATAAGAACGGTATTTAGAAACTTGTGTAAAGAATCATTCAGGACATTATATACCACATATGTCAGACCAATCCTGGAGTATGCAGCCCCAGCATGGAGTCCATATCTAGTCAAGCATAAGACTAAACTGGAAAAGGTTCAAAGATTTGCCACCAGACTAGTCCCGTGAGCTGAGAGGTTTGAGCTACGAGGAGAGACTACGGGAATTAAACTTCACTTCACTGGAAGACAGAAGAGTTAGGGGGGGGGGGACATGAACACCACATTCTAGACTCTGAAGTGAATTGATAGGGTAGATAAAGACAGGCTATTTAACACAAGGGGCACACGCACTAGGGACACAGGTGGAAACTGAGTGCCCAAATGAGCCACAGAGATATTAAAAAGAACTTTTTTAGTGTCAGAGTGGTTGACAAATGGAATGCATTAGGAAGCGATGTGGTGGAGGCTGACTCCATACACAGTTTCAAGTGTAGTATGATTGAGCCCAATAGGCTCAGGAACCTGTACACCTGTTGATTGACGGTTGAGAGGCGGGACCAAAGAGCCAGAGCTCAACCACCGCAAACACAACTGAGTACGACTAGGTGAGTACACACACACACACACACGCAGGCTACGAGGGTGCCTCGTAGCCTGGTGGATAGCGCGCAGGACTCGTAATTCTGTGGCGCGGGTTCGTTCCGCACGAGGCAGAATCAAATGTTTAGTTTCTTTCACCCTGAATGCCCTGTTACCTAGCAGTAAATAGGTACCTGGGAGTTAGTCAGCTGTCACGGCTGCTTCCTGGGTGTGTGTGTGTGTGGTGTGGAAAAAAATGCAGTTACTAAACAGTTGAGAAGCGGGCCTAAAGAGCAAATCTCAACCCCCGCAAACACAACTAGTGGAACAAAACTAGGTGAACACACACACACACACACACACACCACACACACACACACACAACACACACACACACACACACACACCACACACTACACACACACACATGATGCAAAAATTATGAGGAGGATTGAAACTGAGGATGATAATACGGAGGCCTACAAGATGACCTAGACAGACTGAGTGAATGGTCCAACAAATGGCTGTTGAAGTTCAACCCGAGTAATGTAAGTAATGTACTATGAAACTAGGCAGTGGAAACAGGGGGCCAGACACAGGATACAGCAATAGGAGATGAAGTATTAATGAAACAGACAGAGAGAAAGATCTAGGAGAAAGATTATCACACCAAACCTGTCTCCTGAAGCCCACATAAAGAGAATAACGTCTGCGGCAATATGCGAGGCTGGCTAACATCAGAACGGCGTTCAGGAACCTGTGTGTAAGGAATCATTCAGAATCTTGTACACCACATATGTAAGACCAATCCTGGAGTACGCGGCCCGGCCCCAGCATGGAGCCCGTACCTTGTCAAGCACAAGACGAAGCTGGAAAAAGTCCAAAGGTATGCCACTAGACTAGTCCCAGAACTAAGAGGCATGAGTTATGAGGAAAGGCTGTGGGAAAAGCACCTTGCGACACTGGAAGAAGAAGAGGTAAGGGGAGACATGATCACAACCTACAAAATCCTCATGGGAATCGACCGGGTAAACAAGGACAAACTATTCAACACTGGTGGGACGCGAACAAGGGACACAGGTGGAAGCTGAGTACCCAATGAGCCACAGAGACATTAGAAAAGAACTTTTTCAGTGTCACGAGTAGTTAGTAAATTGACTGCATTAGACAGGGATGGGCTGGAGATCTGACTGACCAATACACAGTTTCAAATATAGATATGATGAGCCTAGTAGGCTCAGGAATCTGTACACCAGTTGGTTGACGGTTGAGCAGGAGGGACCAAAGAGCCAAAGCCAACCCCCGCAAGCACAATAGGTGAGTACACCCACACACACACACACACACACACACACACCACACACAACACACCACACACACACACACACACCAAACACCCCCAGAAACTGGGCAAATATAGAGAATAAAGGAGTAACGGTGAGAGTGCCACAGTCACTGTGGTAGAAAACCTGGCACAGTGCCAGCAGAAAAACATCAGCTGGTGGTTTATTTATATATACACAAGGGGGGGGCGGCCGCGGTGCTGCGCCAGTGACGGAGGACCTCCAGGTGACCCCTGGCGCATGGCCCCGGTGCGGTGCTGGGCTCCAACAGGTATGGGGTAGCTTCTGAAGGTCGTTATTGAAGAAATCTAGGGGACTCGCACAACATCATTCAGCTGATGTTGTGACGGCTTCCCCCCCTTACCCCTAACAAAGGATCAATGGGACCAATCCATATTCACCCATGTTGGGCACGTACCTCGCAGCAGTCACCGTGCATTGCTGGGTGAAGGTTGCCTTGAGCCGCAGCTGCCCAAAAGCCTCCAACTTAGAACAGCGACTGATATTGTGATACATGTATATCTCTACACAAGAACGTGTGTGTGTGTGTGTGTGTGTGTGTGTGTGTGGTGTGTGGTGTGTTGGTCCTTCCCTTTTTGTGTGGTGTGTGGGTGTGATGTGTGTGGGGTGTGTGTGGGGTAGGAGTCCAGATGGCTTGGGGCTAGTCTCACCCAACCCACCAAGTTGAACCATGGGATCGTGTGTTGCGTTTCTCCTCTCCTCTGTACTCCCTGTGTCTCTTCCTGTTCCTTTCCTTCTCGGCTTTTTTGCCTCTGAACATTGTTTATTTAATCATGGACAATATGTTTATCTTAACCCCTTTAATCCTTACGGGCGGTATATATATATATATATATATTAATATATATATATATATATATATATATATATATAGTATATATATATATATATATATATCTATAACAT
>WNGS01163555.1:17973387-17992351 GCA_020271785.1 Procambarus virginalis
ATATATTGCCTAAAACAGCTCAGAACGTACAAGAACGTATAAATTCCCTATTACAGAGCTGAGCAAATATCTCTAGAACAGTGATTTCCCAACCTCTTCACCACGAAGGACTGCCCATATATATATACACAAACAAATTTCCTTGAACCCCCAAGGGGGATGGGGGGGGTGGAAGGGTTGTTTGATAGACCCGTCTACTCAACAGTCGATTGTTTTAACTACCAAGAAATTCGCTTTACAGGTTTCGTCTCTCAGTTTAAAGACATACAAGTGAGTATGTAGTTAAATAAATGCCATTGTTAGAAAACTCTCTCGTTTAATGAGGTTGTTGAAGCAGCGTCGTTGACACTATGCTTCGAATTTCAGGCACAGTGCCAGACCGTTGCAAGTGCAGTTCATCTTTAATATCCTGTGTCTGTATTTTGACTTCATATAAATCAGATGAGTGCGTGCCAGCTCACAAATAAATGTATGTAGTGGAGCGAGTGGCAATAAATATGTCAGTGATTTGGACGTCAGTTCAGGATACTTCATTAACAAGCAAATATTTTAACAAATTGTGTATCTACATGGAATGTATTGCTAATCCTCTTGGTATTGGCATCAGGAGAAGGAAATTAATCCCCCCACAACGGTTCTTCAAACCTCACAAGATTCTAAATGAAAATATTTCTTCACACTGATCTGCCGGGGTTCGAACCACGGGTCAAGGTTCACGCCATGGCTTCCTCGTTATCTTCAACTTTAAATAAACAATAAACAAAATAATAAATAGATTTTAATGACAAAAATAATACAAAATTGTTATGTGACTATGGCGCAGTAGTTAGGTAGGTAAGCTACTGACCCACTCCCCTCTCTGGAGTGGGCTGACGCACTCCCTCTCTCGTGGAGTGGGCTGATCCACTCCCATCTCGTGGAGTGGGCTAACCCACTCCCTCTCGTGTAGTGGTCTGACCCCATCACTCTCGTGGAGTGGGCTGACCCACTCACTCTCGTGGAGTGGGCTGACCCACTCCCTCTCGTGGAGTGGGCTAACCCACTCCCTCTCGTGGAGTGGTCTGACCCACTCACTCTCGTGGAGTGGGCTGACCCACTCACTCTCGTGGAGTGGGCTGACCCACTCACTATCGTGGAGGATATATATATATAATTATATAATATATATATATATATATATATATAATATTAATATATATATATATATATATATAGGCCCTTATCAAGCTAGATTTCAAAAATGCCTTCAATTTGGTGCGGAGGGATGCTGTACTCCGTGCGGTTCATAGTCATTTCCCTTCCCTCTACCCTTTCGTACATTCATGCTACAGTATGGATCTTAAGCTACTTTTTGGCGAACATGAAATTGACTCGCGGGAAGGCGTCCAACAGGGTGACCCCCTTGCTCCTCTCCTTTTCTGCTTAGTCATCAAACAAGTCACAGAGGTCCTGTCCAGCGAGCTTAACATCTGGTTCTTGGATGATGGTACCCTAGCTGGTTCCCAAGACTCCCTCCTGGAGGACATCAGAAAAATCCAGGAGCAAGGTGCAGTTTTAGGCCTCACCCTGAACCCTTCTAAATGTGAAATAATATGTTCCAACCAGGGCATCGTAGAGAGAATAGAGGGTCTTCTGCCAAACATCCATAAAACTAAACCTGAAGACAGCACACTTCTAGGAGCTCCCCTGGGGCTGAAAGCCATCGATGAAGTCCTTGATAAGAAAATCGCCGACCTTAAGAGGATGGATGGGAGGATTGAGGATATTGATGCTCATGATGCACTCTACCTCATCACCAGATGTCTGTCCCTCCCCAGGTTAACCTACTTTCTGAGGTGTTCACCATCTTACAGTAGCCAAAAACTAAGTGAGTATGACCGGTTACTGAAATCAATGCTAGAAAAAGCCTTAACCTCTCTTTTGATGACCTGCAGTGGAAACAAGCCTCTCTTCCCGTAAGACTTGGGGGCCTCGGAGTTCGAACAGCAACGCAAATCGCTGTTCCAGCCTTCCTGTCCTCCTTATCAGCATCCGACGACCTTGTGAAGGAAATTCTACCTGCCCACTTACATCAGCTGGCAGGTGTACATGATCCCAATTTTACACGCTGTGCCACAGAGTGGGCCTCTCGTGCAGGCCCATCACCTCAACCACCATCCCCAAAAGCCCACAGGCAATCCAGCTGGGATGGCCCCATTGTAGACAAAGTTGCTGCAGAGTGCCTGGGTGCTGCATCAACACAGCACGACATTGCTCGCCTCACAGCAGTAGCAGCCCCTCATGCAGGGGATTTCCTGTTAGCAACCCCAATGTCGGCAACTGGCACGCGTCTCACACCACACGCCCTCCGAATTGCTGTGGCCCTCCGCCTTGCTGCCCCAATCCACACCAGATATAGGTGTATTTGCGGCGAGGTGGTGGCTGACAGGTACGGCCACCATGGCCTACTCTGCCAAAGCACGGGAGGATGGCACTCGAGGCACAGTGAAGTTAACGACATCATCAAGAGGAGCCTCACCACAGCTGGATGCCCAGCCGAGAGAGAGCCTCGTTACCTAACGCCCCGTAACTCTGATGCTCTTATTGGTCGCCCGGATGGTATCACAGTGAACCCCTGGAAGAATGGCAAGCAGTTGGTATGGGACTACACGTGCGTATCAACCCTGGCTAACACCTACATCGACCTCAGTGTTGCACAACCAGGTGGCGCTGCCACCCACAGGGAAGCAGCCAAATCCCGTAAGTATAGAGAACTTGATCACCACTACAATTTTGTCCCCATTGCTTCTGAGACACTCGGCGCCTGGGGTAAAAGTGCTACCAGTTTTTTGAAGGAACTGGGTTCTAGGCTCATTGAAACAACAAGGGACCCTAGAGCTGCCAGCTTTCTTTTCCAGCGCCTCAGCGTGGCGATACAGAGGGGAAATGCGCACTGCATCCAGGGTTCCTGCCCGCCATCTGAGGAGCTGGAGGAACTCGACAACCTATGATAACCATCTTTGTAACCTATATGTAACTCCTTTTTTGTAACAAAGTTCAAATAAAGCAAATATATATGTGTACATACAAAAGAATGGGGGTGGTAGGAGAAGATAATATTAGTGTTCAGTGAGAAACCACAAGGTCTCCTCTGAATACGTTTTATTTTCTTCTCCGAGGCTATGGGTCCCCACATTGGCACCAGAGGTGGTACCCTCACAACCTATATATATATATATATATATATATATATATATATATATATATATATATATATATATATATATATATATATATATATATATATAAACACGCTGTGAATGGTTATGTACACCGTCTGAAAGGAGTTGAAAGGAGTGTCAGGTATTTAGCATATATTCTGTGGCCTCTACACCCTGATAACAGATGTTTAGCCCGCTGCTTAACTTGTGAAGCTCGTAATTACAAAACATGTGATGACATATATACGAAAACGTTCATGTTTTCCAACGTTACCCGGAAAATGTTTTACCTCCCATCAATGGCTAAAATTATTATTCTATATATATTAACAATTGCTATTTTCCCGCTGATATAGACGGAGACAGCTCTATAAATAGCCAAACGGAGATGAAATTAATAAAGTTAGGAATTTAAACGGAGTTAATTTTCTTGAGTGTTTCGGTACATTGAAGTAGACTTAACACCTTCATGTGAGGGTCCTCCTAGTTACCTATATGTGAGGGCCCTCCTAGTTACCTATATGTGAGGGTCCTCCTAGTTACCTATATGTGAGGGTCCTCCTAGTTACCTATATGTGAGAGCCCTCCTAGTTACCTTCATGAGAGCCCTCCTAGTTACCTATATGTCGGAGCCCTCCTAGTTACCTATATGTGAGGGCCCTCCTAGTTACCTATATGTGAGAGCCCTCCTAGTTACCTATATGTGAGGGCCCTCCTAGTTACCTATATGTGAGGGCCCTCCTAGTTACCTATATGTGAGCCCTCATAGTTACCTATATGTGAGGGTCCTCCTAGTTACCTATATGTGAGGGTCCTCCTAGTTACCTATATGTGTGAGCCCTCATAGTTACCTATATGTGAGGGCCCTCCTAGTTACCTATATGTGAGGGCCCTCCTAGTTACCTATATGTGAGGGCCCTTCTAGTTACCTATATGTGAGGGCCCTCCTAGTTACCTATATGCGAGGGCCCCCCTAGTTACCTATATGCGAGGGCCCTCCTAGTTACCTTCATGAGAGCCCTCCTAGTTACCTATATGTGAGGGCCCTCCTAGTTACCTATATGTGAGGGCCCTCCTAGTTACCTATATGTGAGGGCCCTCCTAGTTACCTTCATGAGAGCCCTCCTAGTTACCTATATGTGAGCCCTCATAGTTACCTATATGTGAGCCCTCATAGTTACCTATATGTGAGGGGCCCTCCTAGTTACCTATATGTGAGCCCTCATAGTTACCTATATGTGAGCCCTCATAGTTACCTATATGTGAGGGCCCTCCTAGTTACCTATATGTGAGGGCCCTCCTAGTTACCTTCATGAGAGCCCTCCTAGTTACCTATATGTGAGGGCCCTCCTAGTTACCTATATGTGAGGGCCCTCCTAGTTACCTATATGTGAGCCCTCATAGTTACCTATATGTGAGGGTCCTCCTAGTTACCTTCATGAGAGCCCTCATAGTTACCTATATGTGAGGGCCCTCCTAGTTACCTATATGTGAGCCCTCATAGTTACCTATATGTGAGGGCCCTCCTAGTTACCTATATGTGAGGGCCCTCCTAGTTACCTTCATGAGAGCCCTCCTAGTTACCTATATGTGAGGGCCCTCCTAGTTACCTATATGTGAGGGCCCTCCTAGTTACCTATATGTGAGGGCCCTCCTAGTTACCTATATGTGAGGGCCCTCCTAGTTACCTATATGTGAGGGCCCTCCTAGTTACCTATATGTGAGGGCCCTCCTAGTTACCTATATGCGAGGGCCCTCCTAGTTACCTATATGTGAGGGCCCTCCTAGTTACCTATATGTGAGGGCCCTCCTAGTTACCTATATGTGAGGGCCCTCCTAGTTACCTATATGTGAGGGCCCTCCTAGTTACCTATATGCGAGGGCCCTCCTAGTTACCTATATGTGAGGGCCCTCCTAGTTACCTATATGTGAGGGCCCTCCTTGTTACCTATATGTGAGGGCCCTCCTAATTACCTATATGTGAGGGCCCTCCTAGTTACCTATATGCGAGGGCCCTCCTAGTTACCTATATGTGAGGGCCCTCCTTGTTACCTATATGTGAGGGCCCTCCTAGTTACCTATATGTGAGGACCCTCCTAGTTACCTTCATGAGAGCCCTCATAGCTACTAAAAATTAAGGGCCTCGAACCAGGGTTATGAGATGCAGAGTTTTATAGGCAAGAGCCGCTGCCTCTTACGTATACCACGGAGGTAAACCTTAGATAATATGGGAGGCTGGTGGCAGCTTCCTCGCCTCTACTGTACACCACCACTGGCAGCTCCCTCGCCTCTACTGTACACCACCACTGGCAGCTCCCTCGCCTCTACTGTACTCCACCACTGGCAGCTCCCTCGCCTCTACTGTACACCACCACTGGCAGCTCTCTCGCCTCTACTGTACACCCACCACTGGCAGCTCCCCCGCCTCTACTGTACACCACCACTGGCAGCTCCCTCGCCTCTACTGTACACCACCACTGGCAGCTCCCTCGCCTCTACTGTACACCACCACTGGCAGCTCCCCCGCCTCTACTGTACACCCACCACTGGCAGCTCCCTCGCCTCTACTGTACACCACCACTGGCAGCTCCCTCGCCTCTACTGTACACCACCACTGGCAGCTCCCTCGCCTCTACTGTACACCACCACTGGCAGCTCCCTCGCCTCTACTGTACACCACCACTGGCAGCTCCCTCGCCTCTACTGTACACCCACCACTGGCAGCCCCTCGCCTCTACTGTACACCACCACTGGCAGCTCCCTCGCCTCTACTGTACACCACCACTGGCAGCTCCCTCGCCTCTACTGTACACCCACCACTGGCAGCTCCCTCGCCTCTACTGTACACCACCACTGGCAGCTCCCTCGCCTCTACTGTACACCACCACTGGCAGCTCCCTCGCCTCTACTGTACACCACCACTGGCAGCTCCCTCGCCTCTACTGTACACCCACCACTGGCAGCCCCCTCGCCTCTACTGTACACCACCACTGGCAGCTCCCTCGCCTCTACTGTACACCACCACTGGCAGCTCCCTCGCCTCTACTGTACACCCACCACTGGCAGCTCCCTCGCCTCTACTGTACACCACCACTGGCAGCTCCCTCGCCTCTACTGTACACCACCACTGGCAGCTCCCTCGCCTCTACTGTACTCGCTTCTCAATGTTTGCTGACGACGCCAAAATTATAAGAAGAATTAAGACAGAGGAGGACAGCTTGAGGCTACAACAAGACCTGGAGAAACTGAAGGAATGGTCAAACAAATGGTTGTTAGAGTTTAACCCAAGCAAATGTAATGTAATGAAGATAGGTTTAGGGAGCAGGAGGCCAGATACAAGGTATCATTTGGGAGATGAAATTCTTCAAGTGTCAAAGAGAGAGGAAGACCTGGGGGTTGATATCACGTAAGACCTGTTCCCTGAAGCCCATATCAAGAGGATAACATCTGCGACATATGCCAGGTTTGCCAACATAAGAACGGTATTTAGAAACTTGTGTAAAGAATCATTCAGGACATTATATACCACATATGTCAGACCAATCCTGGAGTATGCAGCCCCAGCATGGAGTCCATATCTAGTCAAGGATAAGACTAAACTGGAAAAGGTTCAAAGATTTGCCTCCAGACTAGTCCCGTGAGCTGAGAGGTATGAGCTACGAGGAGAGACTACGGGAATTAAACTTCACTTCACTGGAAGACAGAAGAGTTAGGGGGGACATGAACACCACATTCTAGACTCTGAAGTGAATTGATAGGGTAGATAAAGACAGGCTATTTAACACAAGGGGTACACGCACTAGGGGACACAGGTGGAAACTGAGTGCCCAAATGAGCCACAGAGATATTAGAAAGAACTTTTTTAGTGTCAGAGTGGTTGACAAATGGAATGCATTAGGAAGCGATGTGGTGGAGGCTGACTCCATACACAGTTTCAAGTGTAGATATGATTGAGCCAATAGGCTCAGGAACCTGTACACCTGTTGATTGACGGTTGAGAGGCGGGACCAAAGAGCCAGAGCTCAACCACCGCAAACACAACTGAGTACAACTAGGTGAGTACACACACACACACACACGCAGGCTACGAGGGGGCCTCGTAGCCTGGTGGATAGCGCGCAGGACTCGTAATTCTGTGGCGCGGGTTCGATTCCCGCACGAGGCAGAATCAAATGTTCAAAGTTTCTTCACCCTGAATGCCCCTGTTATCTAGCAGTAAATAGGTACCTGGGAGTTAGTCAGCTGTCACGGGCTGCTTCCTGGGGTGTGTGTGTGTGTGGTGTGGAAAAAAAATGCAGTTACTAAACAGTTGAGAAGCGGGCCTAAAGAGCAAATCTCAACCCCGCAAACACAACTAGTNGACACAGGTGCGTGACACATCAGACCAGGCCTACGAGGACACTCCGAAGACACAAGTGTCGGGAACGTCACATGTGTTATTGGTGCCATGGTTGTCTTAGAATATCATAGTACACATTCCCACCTTAAAAAAAATAATAGTTTGTTTAGGCCAACAGGAGTTAGGTTCAGTTACAAGCGTAAATGTTTTACAAATAACCAGTTTAGGACATGAGAGGAAGGAGAGCTCTCCGTTTTCTCTAATCACGACTTCAGTAGTGATGCGAGTGTAAGCGCCCAACAACACTGGTGACGCCAGCAGTCAGTCACTAAGATGTGGGTCAGGTTATCTTGAGATGATTTCGGGGGCTTAGTGACCCCGCGGCCAGGTCCTTGACCAGACCTCCACTCCCAGGAAGCAGTCCGACAGCTGACGAACACCCAGGTACCTTTTACTCTAGGTAATGCTGTTCAAGCGACAGTTAAAACACACATGGTGTAACTTGAAGCGTCAACACCAGCACTCTGTTTGTGGCAAAAATAAACTCAGAACTAAAGCAATAACACAGCACAGTCATGTGAAATTTGGACTCAACGTGGATACTGGAACGTGGATGGGGCCAACCTCCACCACAATACCGCTAGGCCATAGTCTCCGGGACCCCCACGGGCGCCATAGTCTCCGGGACCCCCACGGGAGCCATAGTCTCCGGGACCCCCACGGGAGCCATAGTCTCCGGGACCCCCACGGGAGCCATAGTCTCCGGGACCCCCACGGGAGCCATAGTCTCCGGGACCCCCACGGGAGCCATAGTCTCCGGGACCCCCACGGGAGCCATAGTCTCCGGGACCCCCACGGGAGCCATAGTCTCCGGGACCCCACGGGAGCCATAGTCTCCGGGACCCCCACGGGAGCCATAGTCTCCGGGACCCCCACGGGAGCCATAGTCTCCGGGACCCCCACGGGAGCCATAGTCTCCGGGACCCCCACGGGAGCCATAGTCTCCGGGACCCCCACGGGAGCCATAGTCTCCGGGACCTCCACGGGAGCCATAGTCTCCGGGACCTCCACGGGAGCCATAGTCTCCGGGACCCCCACGGGAGCCATAGTCTCCGGGACCTCCACGGGCGCCATAGTCTCCGGGACCTCCACGGGCGCCATAGTCTCCGGGACCTCCACGGGCGCCATAGTCTCCGGGACCTCCACGGGAGCCATAGTCTCCGGGACCCCACGGGAGCCATAGTCTCCGGGACCTCCACGGGAGCCATAGTCTCCGGGACCTCCACGGGAGCCATAGTCTCCGGGACCCCCACGGGAGCCATAGTCTCCGGGACCCCCACGGGAGCCATAGTCTCCGGGACCCCCGTCTAAGGGACCCCCTTAGACGGGGGTCCCTGAATATTGTGTATTCAGCCAAGGTAGACAGTCCACACGTAGGTAGAAGTATCCTTACACAGGTCATACACGGCAGAGATCCCACACGTACCTCAGTAAAATGAACTAATATAACTTGCACTATTAAACACACTGAAATATAAAGAAATTATTTAGTTAATTTAGGAAAGGTTATTAATATTAAGTGTTAACTAGAAGATAGGATATATTTTTGGATTAGTGATAAAATTAATCCCAGTATTAAGAGCCAGTGAGCTGCTGCATATATAAAGAAAAGTAAAAGTAATTTATGTTTTTCTAATGTAAATTCACAGGTGACCCAGGCTGTCCGAACACTAGCTCAAGCTGTCCGAACACTAGCTCAAGCTGTCCGAACACTAGCTCAAGCTGTCCGAACACTAGCTCAAGCTGTCAGAACACTAGCTGAAGCTGTCCGAACACTAGCTGAAGCTGTCCGAACACTAGCTCAAGCTGTCAGAACACTAGCTCAAGGTGTCCGAACACTAGCTCAAGCTGTCCGAGATTAGCCCCGACTGTCCAAACACTAGCCCAGACTGTCCAAACACTAGCCCAGACTGTCCAAACACTAGCCCAGACTGTCCAAACACTAGCCCAGACTGTCCAAACACTAGCCAAGCCTGTCCAAACACTAGCCCAGACTGTCCAAACACTAGCCCAGACTGTCCAAACACTAGCCAAGCCTGTCCAAACACTAGCCCAGACTGTCCAAACACTAGCCCAGACTGTCCGAACACTAGCCCAGACTGTCCAAACACTAGCCCAGACTGTCCGAACACTAGCCCAGACTGTCCAAACACTAGCCCAGACTGTCCAAACACTAGCCCAGACTGTCCGAACACTAGCCCAGACTGTCCAAACACTAGCCCAGACTGTCCAAACACTAGCCCAGACTGTCCGAACACTAGCCCAGACTGTCCGAACACTAGCCCAGACTGTCCGAACACTAGCCCAGACTGTCCGAACACTAGCCCAGACTGTCCAAACACTAGCCCCGACTCTCCAAACACTAGCCCAGACTGTCCAACACTAGCCCAGACTGTCCAAACACTAGCCCAGACTGTCCGAACACTAGCCCAGACTGTCCGAACACTAGCCCAGACTGTCCAAACACTAGCCCCGACTCTCCAAACACTAGCCCAGACTGTCCAAACATTAGCCACAACTTTCCAAACACTAGCCCAACTGTCCGAACACTAGCCCAACTGTCCGAACACTAGCCCAAGTAACCGTGGTCATTACTAATGTACAGTCGTCATTACTAGTGCAATATACACAATGCAATGTACTCACCTAATTGTGATCACCTAATTGTGCTTGCGGGGGTTGAGCTCTGGCTCTTTGGTCCCGCCTCTCAACTGTCAATCACCTAGTGTATAAATTCCTGAGCCTACTGGGCTCTGTCATATCTACATTTGAAACTGTGTATGGAGTCAGCCTCCACCACATCACTTCCTAATGCATTCCATTTGTTAACTACTCTGACACTGAAAAGGTTCTTTCTAACGTCCCTGTGGCTCATTTGGGTACTCAGTCTCCACCTGTGTCCCCTTGTTCGCGTACCACCCGTGTTAAACAGTTTATCTTTATCTACCCTGTCAATTCCTATGAAAATTTTGTAGGTAGTGATCTTGTCTCCCCTTACTCTTCTGTCCTCTAGTGTCGTGAGGTGCATTTCTCGCAGCCTTTCTTCGTAACTCATGCCTCTTAGCTATGGGACTAGCCTAATGGCATATCTATGAACTTTTTTAAGTTTCGTCTTGTGCTTGACCAGGTTCGGGCTCCATGCTGGGGCCGCATACTACAGGATTGGTTTTACATATGTGGTATACAAGGTTCTGAAGGATTCCTTACACAGGTTCCTGAAGGCAGTTCTGATGTTAGCCAGCCTCGCATACGCCGCAGATATTGTTTCTTTGATCAGGGCTTCAGGAGACAGGTTTGGTGTGATATCAACTCCTAGATCCGTCTCTCTGTCCGCTTCATAAAGGACTTCATCTCCCATTCTATATCTTGTGTCTGGCCTCCTGTTTCCACTGCCTAGTTACATTACCTTACATATACTTGGGTTGAACTTTAGTAGCCATTTGTTGGACCATTCATACAGTCTGTCTAGGTCATCTTGTAGTCTCATACTGTCTTCCTCCGTCTTAATCCTCCTCATAATTTTTGCACCATCAGCAAACAATGAGAGGAATGATTTTATACCATCTGGAAGATCATTTACATATATAAGAAACAGTATGGGTCCAAGGACTGAACCCTGCGGGACCCCACTGGTGACGTCTCGCCAATCTGAGACCTCACCCCGCACAGTGACTCGTTGCCTTCTGTTACTTAGGTACTCCCTAATCCAATGGAGTACCTTCCCTTTCACTCTTGCCTGCATCTCCAGTTTTCGCACTAGTCTCTGGTGTGGCAATGTGTCAAAGGCTTTCTGGCATTCCAAAAATATGCAGTCTGCCCACCCCCTCTCTTTCTTGTCTGATTCTTGTTGCCTGGTCGTAGAATTCAATTAATCCTGTGAGGCATGACTTGCCATCCCTGAAACCACGTTGGTGTTGTGACATAAAGTTCCTTCGCTCCAGGTTTTCGACTAGGTTTTTTCGTACAATTTTCTCTATTAGCTTGCATGGTATGCAAGAGAGGGACACTGGCCTGTAGTTTAGTACCTCCTGTCTATCCCCTTTCTTGAATACCAGAACTAAGTTTGCCGCCTTCCAAATTTCAGGCAGTTCACCTGTTACCAGTTATTTTTTTATACACCATGGAGAGAGGCAGGCACAGTGCCTCTGCTCCTTCCTTTTGTATCCATGGTGATATTTCATCCGGGCCTATAGCCTTTTTCACATCCAACTCTAGCAAAAGCTTCCTTACATCTCCACTGGTAATCTCAAATTCCTCTAGTGGTGCCTGGTTAATTATTCCTTCTCTTATCTCTGGAACTTCTCCTTGCTCTAATGTGAAGACTTCCTAGAAATTCATACTGAGTTCCTCGCACACTTCATTGTCATGTGTAGCGAATCTGTCTGCCCCTATCCTCATTTTCATTACCTGTTCCTTTACTGTTGTCTTTCTCCTGATGTGGCTGTGCAGCAATTTGGGTTGGGTCTTAGCCTTTCTTGCTATGTCGTTTTCATATTGCCATTCTGTCTCTCTTCTCACCCTGAAGTATTCATTCCTGGCTCTTTGGTATCCTTCTCTGCTCTCAAGTGTTCTGTTACCTCTATAGTTTGTCCCATGCTCTTTTACTTTGTTGCTTAGCTAGCTTGCATTTCTGATTAATTTAAACCATGGGTTTCTCATCTGCATTACATTCTTTAACTTTTGGGCCGGGATAAACTTGTCTGCTGCCGCCTTACACATCTGCGTGATGTAGTCCATCATGTCTTGGGACGTCTTTCCCCTTAGCTCCGATTCCTATGTTATATCTGTTAGGAATTTTCTTATCTCTTCGTAATTTCCCTTACGGAATGCTAGCCTTTTGCTTTCAGTTCCCTTTCGTGAGTACTTTAGCCCATCTTCGACCAGGTACTCAAACGTCAGAACACTGTGGTCGCTCATTCCTACTGGGGCTTCGAAGTATCATATACACATCATCCAATGTGTATATGATACTAGTAAGTCGGACCATTACTAGTGTACTGTGGTCATTACTAGTGTACTGTGGTCATTACTAGTGTACTGTGGTCATTACTAGTGTACTGTGGTCATTACTAGTGTACTGTGGTCATTACTAGTGTACTGTGGTCATTACTAGTGTACTGTGGTCATTACTAGTGTACTGTGGTCATTACTAGTGTACTGTGGTCATTACTAGTGTACTGGGGTCATTACTAGTGTACTGTGGTCATTACTAGTGTACTGAGGTCATTACTAGTGTACTGTGGTCATTACTAGTGTACTGTGGTCATTACTAGTGTACTGTGGTCATTACTAGTGTACTGTGGTCATTACTAGTGTACTGTGGTCATTACTAGTGTACTGTGGTCATTACTAGTGTACTGTGGTCATTACTAGTGTACTGTGGTCATTACTAGTGTACTGAGGTCATTACTAGTGTACTGGGGTCATTACTAGTGTACTGTGGTCATTACTAGTGTACTGTGGTCATTACTAGTGTACTGTGGTCATTACTAGTGTACTGAGGTCATTACTAGTGTACTGTGGTCATTACTAGTGTACTGTGGTCATTACTAGTGTACTGTGGTCATTACTAGTGTACTGAGGTCATTACTAGTGTACTGTGGCCATTACTAGTATAAAAGCTTTACTAGTCTACTATGATCGTTTCTATTATAATACAGGTATTACTAGTTTAGTATGATACTATGGGCATTACTAGTGCACTTTGTCCAATACTAGTTAGTTCACCCGAGGCCTTTCTTCATGACCCAGCAGATGGAAGGGTAATAATTTCTAATTAATCCTAGCTTTTAAATAATAATAATTATAATAATAAATATTGTAATTAATAATTGTTACTCTTCCATCTGCTGGGTGATGAAGGCTGCCGGCCTCGGGTGTAGGAAGGCTGTGACGATCACTGTCAGGAACCCGTAGGTGCGGGACCGGGCCGTCCACCTCCCGGGGCTCGTGCGGCCCCCAGGCTCTGCTTCAGGAGGCTGGGGTCGTTCTTGCCCTTGCTGGGGTGGTTCTTCTCCGGCCCCGACCACGGCTGTCTCCGGGTTGGAGTCCCTGTGTCTTCTTTTACCAACCTCGAGGTCAACTCCGGAGCTGGAGTCCCTGGGGGGCAGTTCGTTGTTGCCTTCAACCTTGTCCTGACAGTTCCTGCGACGGCGCTGGAAACAATCGTATTGCCTTTCCATTAGAGACTTTCGACGCCGTGGAGAAGGGGGACCTGCTGCATGGGTGACAGCTTCTCCCCCACATCAACCTACCCTGGCTTTGCGCCCTGGAGAGGCCACTCCAGACCGACAGCCAGAGCGCAACTTCATAGTCTCCTGAGACTGATGGATGCCTACTACTACTACTACTAGTTAGTGTATCATGAACTAGAAGTTTAGTGTAAGCGGTGAAGAGTTTAATACTCGCTGCTATCATAGCATAAGCAGTTATAAGATCTCTGCTGCTAGCACACTGTGAGTTATGTTAGAGGTCAAAAGGTCACGGCCAGTGTAATGTGAACTTTGAACTCCCGAAATCGGAAATGAATAATAGAGTTGAGCATAGTGTAGGAGGCTGGTGTCAGGTGAAGGTGGATCAGTCGGGTCAATAGACCAGCAGGCGAACCTGCTTATTTTGTTGAATTATCAGGGGAAAGCGTCAAGCCATTACAACTTTTGAGCACTGGGAAGGGGTCAGGATAAGGATTTGGGATGGGACGGGGGGAAAGGAATGGTGCCCAACCACTTGGACGGTCGGGGATTGAACGCCGTCCTGCATGAGGCGAGACCGTCGCTCTACCGTCCAGCCCAAGTGGCTGGGTTGCTTATTTGTGAATGTATTCCAGTCTTTATTTAGTCTAATTGTATTGTTATTATTATTATTCATTCACTATATATTGACGGAGAAGGAAAGTCTCAATAAATGTGTAAATGTATTAAAAACAAATTTTTGGATGTTGTCTACACCTTCACTCAAGGTGTTGTACACAATTTTCTGAACACTTCAGGTGTTGTACACAATGTTCTGAACACTTCAGGTGTTGTACACAATGTTCTGAACACTCCAGGTGCTGTACACAATGTTCTGAACACTCCAAGTGCTGTACACAATGTTCTGAACACTCCAGGTGTTGTACACAATGTTCTGAACACTCCAGGTGCTGTACACAATGTTCTGAACACTCCAGGTGCTGTACACAATGTTCTGAACACTACAGGTGCTGTACACAATGTTCTGAACACTCCAGGTGCTGTACACAATGTTCTGAACACTCCAGGTGTTGTACACAATGTTCTGAACACTCCAGGTGCTGTACACAATGTTCTGAACACTCCAGGTGTTGTACACAATGTTCTGAACACTCCAGGTGCTGTATTGTATTATGAATATTTAGTTTACATTGCTATTAATAATTATTATTCAATTTTTTTTTTCATTATTCTTAGTGTCTGAACCACACTTCATGTAATAGAGTTATTGATAATAAGGAAATACTCGTCTCGGTGTATTTTAATGATATATTTGGTAGTTGTATAGGTGTATAGGACTACACGTGTTCCGCCATCGAGGCCTAATTGGAACCTGCTTCTAAATTGTTAACGCCAGATTCTAATTCTAAATACACACACAAGTTTGCTTAGAGTAAACAGCGGAGATTTAAATATTTAGATATTTCTGCATGCAACCTGCTTATGTCATGATGCTCTGTTGCTTCTTCTGCGAGCAGCGAGTACTGGGGTCCACAGGGGTAGTACTGGGGTCCACAGGGGTAGTACTGGGGTCCACAGAGGTAGTACTGGGGTCTACAGGGGTAGTACTGGGGTCCACAGAGGTAGTACTGGGGTCCACAGGGGTAGTACTGGGGTCCACAGGGGTAGTACTGGGGTCCACAGAGGTAGTACTGGGGTCTACAGGGGTAGTACTGGGGTCCACAGGGGTAGTACTGGGGTCCACAGGGGTAGTACTGGGGTCCACAGGGGTAGTACTGGGGTCCACAGGGGTAGTACTGGGGTCCACAGGGGTAGTACTGGGGTCCACAGAGGTAGTACTGGGGTCCACAGGGGTAGTACTGGGGTCCACAGAGGTAGTACTGGGGTCCACAGAGGTAGTACTGGGGTCCACAGGGGTAGTACTGGGGTCCACAGAGGAAGTACTGGGGTCCACAGGGGTAGTACTGGGGTCCACAGAGGTAGTACTGGGGTCTACAGGGGTAGTACTGGGGTCCACAGAGGTAGTACTGGGGTCCACAGGGGTAGTACTGGGGTCCACAGAGGTAGTACTGGGGTCCACAGAGGTAGTACTGGGGTCCACAGAGGTAGTACTGGGGTCTACAGGGGTAGTACTGGGGTCCACAGAGGTAGTACTGGGGTCCACAGAGGTAGTACTGGGGACTACAGGGGTAGTACTGGGGTCCACAGAGGTAGTACTGGGGTCTACAGGGTAGTACTGGGGTCCACAGAGGTAGTACTGATGAGGGTCCGGACCGATGGGCTGGGTGTTCCCCAGACACGCTCTAGTCGACAGCGCCACGACATGGTAAAAATAATAGCAACCTGGAGTACTACTGCACCCACGAGAGTCCACAGGGTTCACTCATGAACACCTGCTCTCGTGTGGAGACAGTGCCCATAAACACCTGCCCTTGTGAGATGTTCACATATATATGAACTCATCACACATATTAACCCAATCCCTGCCAGGGAAGGAGTGGGTTAACATTCCATAGCCCACTAATATTCCTCCAGTGGAATGTTTAATCACTCCAGGAGAGGGAGTGGGTCAGCCCACTGGGTCAGCCCACTCCAGGAGAGGGAGTGGGTGAGCCCACTCCAGGAGAGGGAGTGGGTGAGCCCACTCCAGGAGAGGGAGTGGGTGAGCCCATTCCACTAAAGGGAGTGGATCAACCCACTGCAGGAGAGGGAAGGGGTCAGCCCACTCCACGAGAGGGAGTGGGTCAGCCCACTCCACGAGAGGGAGTGGGTCAGCCCACTCCAGGAGAGGGAGTGGGTCAGCCCACTCCACGAGAGGGAGTTGGTCAGCCCACTCCAGGAGAGGGAGTTGGTGAGCCCATTCCACGATAGGGAATGGGTCAGCCCACTCTACGAGAGGGAGTGGGTCAGCCCACTCCACGAGAGGGAGTGGGTCAGCCCACTCCAGGATGGGGAGTGGATCAGCCCACTCCAGGAGACGGAGTTGGTCAGCCCACTCAACGAGAGGGAGTGGGTCAGCCCACTCCACGAGAGGGAGTGGGTCAGCCCACACCACGAGAGGGAGTGGGTCAGCCCACTCCACGAGAGTGAGTGGGTCACCCCACTCCACGAGAGGGAGTGGGTCACCCCACTCCATGAGAGGGAGTGGGTCAGACCACTCAACGAGAGGGAGTGGGTCAGCCCATTCCACGAGAGGGAGTTGGTGAGCCCACTCCAGGAGAGGGAGTGGGTCAGCCCACTCCACGAGAGGGAGTGGGTCAGCCCACTCCAGGAGAGGGAGTGGATCAGCTCACTCCAAGAGAGGGAGTGGGTCAGCCCACTCTACGAGAGGGAGTGGGTCAGCCCACTCCACGAGAGGGAGTGGGTCAGCCAACTCCAGGAGAGGGAGTGGATCAGCCCACTCCAGGAGACGGAGTTGGTCAGCCCACTCCACGGGAGGGAGTGGGTCAGCCCACTCCACGAGAGGGAGTGGGTAGCCCACTCCACGAGAGGGAGTGGATCAGCCCACTTCAGGAGAGGGAGTGGGTCAGCCCACACCACGAGAGGGAGTGGGTCAGCCCACTTCACGAGAGTGAGTGGCTCACCCCACTCCACGAGAGGGAGTGGGTCAGCCCGCGCCATGAGAGGGAGTGGGTCAGCCCACTCCACGAGAGGGAGTGGGTCAGCCCACTCCACGAGAGGGAGTGGGTCAGCCCACTCCACAAGAGGGAGTGGGTTAGCCCACTCCACGAGAGGGAGTGGGTCAGCCCACTCCACGAGAGGGAGTGGGTCAGCCCACTCCAGGAGAGGGAGTGGATCAGCCCACTCCAGGAGAGGGAGTGGTCAGCCCACTCCACGAAGGGAGTGGGTCAGCCCACTCCAGGAGAGGGAGTGGGTCAGCCCACTCCACGAGAGTGAGTGGGTCAGCCCACTCCACGATAGTGAGTGGGTCAGCCCACTCCACGAGAGTGAGGGTCAGCCCACTCCACGAGAGTGAGTGGGTCAGACCACTCCACGAGAGGGAGTGGGTTAGCCCACTCCACGAGAGGGAGTGGGTCAGCCCACTCCACGAGAGTGAGTGGGTCAGCCCACTCCACGAGAGGGAGTGGGTCAGACCACTCCACGAGAGGGAGTGGTTAGCCCACTCCACGAGAGGGAGTGGATCAGCCCACTCCACGAGAGGGAGTGCGTCAGCCCACTCCAGGAGAGGGAGTGGGTCAGTAGCTTACCTACCTAACTACTGCGCCATAGTCACATAACAATTTTGTATTATTTTTGTCATTAAAATCTATTTATTATTTTGTTTATTGTTTTTAAAGTTGAAGATAACGAGGAAGCCATGGCTGTGAACCTTGACCCGTGGTTCGAACCCGGCAGATCAGTGTGAAGAAATATTCATTTAGAACTGTTGGAGTTGAAGAACCGTTGTGGGGGATTATTTCCTTCTCCTGATGCCAATAACAAGAGGATTAGCAATACATTCCATGTAGATTCACAATTTGTAAAAATATTTGCTTGTTAATGAAGTATCCTGAACTGACGTCCAAATCACTGACATATTATTGCCACTCGCTCCACTACATACATTTATTGTGAGCTGGCACGCACTCATCTGATTTATATGAAGTCATAATACAGACCAAGGATATTAAAGATGAACTGCACTTGCAACGATCTGCCACTGTGCCTGAAATTCGAAGCATAGTGTCAACGACGCTGCTTCAACAACTCATTAAACGAGAGAGTTTTCTAACACTGGCATTTATTAACTACATACTCACTTGTATCTCATTAAACTGAGAGACGAAACCTGTAAAGCGAGTTTCTTGGTAGTTAAAACAATCGGCTTGAGTGACGGGTCTATCAAACAACCCTTCCACCCCCCCCACCCCTTTGGGGGTTCAAGGAAATTTGTTTGTATATATATATGGAGTCCTTAGTGGTGAAGAGGTGGAAATCACTGTTCTAGAGATATTTGCTCATCTCTGTAATAGGGAATTTATACGTTCTTGTACGTTCTGTATTTTAGGCAAATATATATATATATCATATGAGTATATATAGATATATCTATTATATCTTATATATATATACGATATGCTATATACTCTATATCTATATATATATATATATATAGGCCCGTATCAAAGCTAGATTTAAAAATGCCTTCACTTTGGTGCGGAGGGATGCTGGAC
>WNGS01163555.1:17995617-18010634 GCA_020271785.1 Procambarus virginalis
ATCAAGATACCATAATATTGTACCGACAATACAAATGTACCATCTGAACAAAATGTGGATAACCAACTATATATTTACTGCACTAGACACAAATACTACCAAATTATAATGATCGTAAGAGAGTCCATTTCATGTTACATCGTAAGTTGGCCTACGAATGCATGATAGAGGTGACGAGTTGGCCAAAGAATCTCCTTCAAAAGTTGATTATAACCCTGGATTGCCTAATAGGAATCCAAAGTAGATCTAAGGCAAAGTGAAATCTACACTAGTAATTTATTTCATCCCATTATCATGAGGGAAGAACCACACATCCATGGATCATTCAATACAATCAGCAGACTCCTAGATGCTACTGCTGCTCGGCTTCGAAATAACTACTGTACTGGGAATTTGCCTTATCTGATGATATAATATCATCAGATAAGGCATCAGATCATCAGATATCAGGATATCTGATAATCCTGACCAACTATACACAGTCAACGTAGTTGTTCACACATCCTCCCTCACTGTGTGATGGAGTGCGAAAAGATACGTGAATTTTGAGACAGCTCATTAACAAATGTTCAAGAAATGTATAAATATTTATTCCAAATGCCTGAAATTTTAGGCAAATATTCCCAGTTTGCTAACTGAAGGTACTAAATGTGGGTGATTGTTACCTATCCACCGTTGCCCACTAATGGGTTGGGGTGGGGGGACGGGAAGGGGAGTCAGGGGAAAGCGCCAAGCTATTACGATTACATAGCACTGGGAAGGGGTCAGGATAAGGATTTGTGATGGGACGGAGAGAAGGAATGTGCAGGATAAACATATCTATTACGTCACGCTCTCCACATCTGTCAGTTGCTTTGCTTAGAGACTCTACATGTGGTCGGTCTCCATCCCATTGTTATATGACAATAGTAGTAGTCGTAGTAGTTGCTCTGCTTCAGGAGGCTGGGGTCGTTCTTGCCCTTGTTGGGGTGGTTCTTCTCCGGCCCCGACCACGGCCGTCTCCGGGTTTGGAGGTCTCTGTGCCCTTTTTCACCAACTTCGAGGCCAACCCCGGAACTCACAGTTCCTGCGACGGCGCTGGAACCAATCATATTGGCGTTCGCCTTTCCATTGGGGACTTTCGGCGCCATGGAGAGGGAGGACCTGCTGCCTGGGTAACAGCTTCTCCTCCATATCAACCTACCCTGGCTTTGCGCCCTGGTGAGGCCACTCCAGAGCACAACACCATAGTCTCCTGAGACTGATGGATGCCTACTACTACTAGTAGTAGTAATATTAGTAGTAGTAGTAATAGCAGTAGAAGGCATCCATTAGTCTCAGTCTTTAATACATATATAAATTTTGTAACTAGCTCATCAAGACTGTAACTTGCGTAGCTAAATGAATATAGGGGTTCAGTCCCTGAGCCCATTATATGCCTTTGTAACCCTTTCCACTTGCTAACACAGGTTGGGTATGGGGTGCATAATAAATGATCTAAACTAAACTATTATTTAAACTATTACTATAGTCTATGGACTCGGCACTGAATATTTCACCTCCACAGACTTTGTGAATTCCGGACATTAAGGGAGTGCCCCCCCTTTCAAGGGGGGGTACAGGGACGACCCCGAACAACCCCCCCCCCCTCGATGGCACACCTATGAAATTCCATTAATCTTGTTAAATGTAACGAGGCTAAACCGAACTGCCTCGCCTCACCTCGCACAAACATTGAGGCAAATGTGGCAATGCCATACACAGTTTGGCATTGTCCTTTATAGAGATACTAGAAGGTTATTCCGGTGATGTTCAGGTGTCTCTGTCTCTCATCTGTCCGTCTATTTGTCAATGTATCGGTCCAACTATCTATCCGTCCATCCTTGTATTTATCATATATCTTCATATATCTATCCATCTACTCATCTACCCATCTATCAATCTACCCATCCATCTACCCATCTATCAATCCATCTACCCATCTATCAGTCCATCTACATATCCATCCATCTATACATTCAGCCATATATCTCTCCATGCCCGTTAATCTTTCTATGCATCTATCTATACAATATATTATTATATTCATTTCGCTGTCTGTCATCTATTTATTCATCCATCTTTCTTTACCTATCTGTAAGTGTGTAATGTGTGTGTGTGTGTGCGTGTGTGTGTGTGTGTGTGTGTTGTGTGTGTGTGGGTGGGGGGAGGAGGAGAGTGGTGTGAAGTACTCAAGGAGAGAACAGTTACCCTTCACTCTGTCAAGTGCTCGGGGGGTTGTACAAATGTTTGACGCTGAGGAAGAATCGTCTGTTTTATGCGGGTAAAAGCAAGTTAGTGACAGCAGGAAATTGTTGTCAATTTTCCCAAAATCAGTGAATGAAGGTGCATATTACTTTAAAAAAAAAATACCCCCCCCCAAAAAAAAAAATCAAAACAATAATTTTTCTTAGAGAAATATCTATCTTAGAGTAACATCATTCACTGATTTTGGGAAAATTAACGTTTGCATTTTTTGTAGAAAATATTCACAGACCCGTCGCTGTGGCAGTTTGGGTGAGGCTAGACCCAAGCATCTGGCCTCCACTTTGAACAGACACACAAACTAACAGTCAGATATTATCCCTTATAGTATAAACTAGGATGGGTACGCGGCGGTGCCCGGGTGCCCTCCCCCCCCCCGTCCCCTCGTCGTCCCTCCCCCTACCTCTTCCCCCTCCCCTCGTCCTCCTTCCCTCAACCACCATCAACCCTCCCTCTCTCCCCCTCCACCTTCCACCCCCCCCTACTGAGCCCCCTCTTCCTTTTCATAAAATATAATATCAAGGATCAACTTAACTCCAGCATTTTTTTTAAGGAAATTGTGTTTCCTTGAAGGAAAATGAATAATTTCCTTAAATAAATTGATACTGAATCCGTGAGAATCGGATGAAGGGAGGTGGCAATAAGTACTAATATTTATTAAATCATTTAACGTAGGTTTACCCAACCAGCCTATGTCCGTCCCTCACCCCAGACCATTTCCCCCTCCAAATTTGGGTCAGGCAGGTCAAGCGTGTGTGCCTCCAGCTTTGGACAGACAGACAGACAGACAGTTAGACTGATAGATATTCTGTTATAATATATAGATTTAAATATTTGCAATTAACTTTTACCATGGAGATAGAAACTCTATTTACCAGCCCGTGGCTTAGTGGGCTTACCACGTGGGTGTGTGTCCTCACCTACCAGTGACCACGGGGACGTGAGGTCTGGCTCGTCATCACCTGCTACACTTGGTCGACATGTTACTTTAGCATTTTAACTATTCACACGTTCCATTCTTTGGCGAATCTGGCTTTAAAGTTATGAATCGAGGAGGCTTCTACACATTTCTCCAGTGGATCTTCCCCCCCCCCCCCCCCCTGTTGACCTGTCATACAGGCTACGAGTATTTCCCTACATTCCTACGATTTTTGGGGGGGCGTTTCCAGTCTCCATTTATGTCCTCTCGTTTGGCTTTCTCTCACGCTAAAGTGGGTGTTCTTGTTCACCTTGTCAATTGCCCTTGGTATTTTGTATGTTGCAGTTATGTCCCATCCCTTTTTCTCTCCTTCCGGGTAGTGAGGTCTAACCCCTTTAACCTGTCCTCATAGCGTAGACCTCTTAGCTCCTGCATTAATATTGTTGCAAACCTTTGAACGTTTTCAGTTTTGCTTTAAGCTTCAAAAGGTGAATATTCCAGTGCGGTGCTGCTTATTCCAATGCATGTCTAGCACATGTGTCGGTGACACTTGTCTGCAGTATAGTGACTGCTGTCTCTCCCTTGCTTTCAATACCGGGGTTACAGTTACATTTTCCCAAAAATTCTGGGAGGTTTTCAGTCTCAAATGTTTTATTGAAAATGGTAGTGAGTAAGAGAGTGCCTCTGCGGCTCCCTGCCACAGCCAGAGTGGTACTTGGATGCAACTAATTCCTCCAGGTGTACTCTGGAGGAATGAGAGTGAGTACTCCTGTCTTCCAGCGTCGTGAGGTGCATTTCACGCAGCCTTTTCGCGTAGATCATGCCTCTTAGTTCTGGGACTAGTCTAGTGGCATACCTCTGAACTTTTTCCAGCTTCGTCTTGTGCTTCACAAGGTACGGGCTCCATGCTGGTGCCGCATACTCCAGGATTGGTCTTACATATGTAAAGACAATACATATGTAAGACTTACATATATAGTGGCTGTATGTACTCACCTAATTGGGCTTGCGGGGGTTGAGCTCTGGCTCTTTGGTCCCGCCTCTCAACCGTCAAACAACAGGTGTACAGGTTCTTGAGCCTATTGGGCTCTATCATATCTACACTTGAAACTGTGTATGGAGTCAGCCTCCACCACATCACTTCCTAATGCATTCCATTTGTCAACTACTCTGACACTAAAAAAGTTCTTTCTAATATTTCTGTGGCTCATTTGGGCACTCAGTTTCCACCTGTGTCCCCTAGTGCGTGTGCCCCTTGTGTTAAATAGACTGTCTTTATCTACCCTATCAATTCCATTGATAATCTGGAATGTGGTGATCATGTCCCCCCTTAACTCTTCTGTCTTCTAGCGAAATGAGGTTTAATTCCCGTAGTCTCTCCTCGTAGCTCATACCTCTCAGCTCGGGTACTAGTCTGGTGGCAAACCTTTGAACCTTTTCCAGTTTGGTCTAATCCTTGACTAGATATGGACGCCATGCTGGGGCTGCATAGTCCACGATTGGCTTGACATATGTGGTATACAAAGTTCTGAATGATTCCTTACACACGTTTCTGAATGCCGGTTCTTATGTTGGCCAGCCTGGCAAATGCCGCTGATGTTATCCTCTTGATATGGGCTGCAGGAGACAGGTCTGGCGTGATATCAACCACCAAGTCTTTCTCTCTCTCTGACTCTTGAAGTATTTCTTCTCCCAGATGACACCTTGTATCTGGCCTCCTGCTACCTACACCTATCTTCATTACATTACATTTGCTTGGGTTAAACTCTAACACACATTTGTTTGACCATTCCTTCAGCTTGTCTAGGTCTTCTTGAAGCCTCAAGCAGTCCTCCTCTGTCTTAATCCTTCTCATAATTTTGGCATCGTTCGCAAACATTGAGAGAAATGAATCTATACCCTCCGTGAGATCATTTACATATATCAGAAACAAGATAAGACCGAGTACAGAGCCCTGTGGGACTCCACTGGTGACTTCACGCCAATCTGAGGTCTCACCCCTCACCGTAACTCTCTGCTTCCCATTGCTCATGTACTCCCTTATCCATTGGAGCACCTTACCAGTCACTTGGTCGTAGAATTTTATTAACCCCAGTCAGGCAAGATTTACCCTCCCTGAACCCATGTTGGCGATTTGTCACGAAGTCCCTTCTCTCCAGATGTGTTACCAGTTTTTTCTCACGATCTTCTCCATCACCTTGCATGGTATACAAGTCAAGGACACTGGCCTGTAGTTCAGTGCCTCTTGCCTGTTGCCCTTTTTGTATATTGGGACCACATTCGCCGTCTTCCATATTTCTGGTAGGTCTCCCGTCTCTAGTGGCCTACTATACGCTATGAAGAGTGGCAAGCAAAGTGCCTCTGCACACTCTTTCAGTACCCTGTTACCTATCGTTCGTTACTGCTCGTGACGCTACAACCACATAACTTAAGGGTCTAGGGATTCTACCACTGCGGTTGTCTAAAGCGGGTCACCAGTATAACCCCATAATAAGTACTGAGCAATAAATTAAAATATTCCGTTAGGACTGAAGAAATATTCATAAGTTTATATAATTAAATTCAATAATATATACTTACAGATGATCACTATATTCCATTTATTACAACAAACAATATATACTGTCTCTCCCAGAACAAATAACTACTAATGACAAGAAACAAAAACCCAGACTTAACTCCAACAAGATTCTCCTCCGAGTCCAGGCCAGAGACTGACGCTAGTTCCCTCTCTACCCATAAGTCTCCCCCCCCCCCCCTCCTGCCTCATCCCGGATGCGGGATGAAAACATAAGGACTTTTTAATATTTAAAACTAATTGAACCACCACTGGTTCTCAAAGTACGTAAGGATGCCAATAAACTATAATAGTTACTTTCAAAAATTATAAGTACAATGCCACCTGCTATATAACAGTAAAAAATACATATCTATGATTTTTTATATAGTGACATCTGGAACTCCCATACTGAACAGGTCCAGCAAAATCTCTTTCCCGAATCTAACAGGTATTAGACGTGTGAAAGATGCAACCCGCTCCTGTACCCACTGACCTTGCCACACCACACGCTAATTGACAAAGAATATATATATATATATATACAGTTAATAGAACAAAAAGTTTATTTAAATTTATATACGTATTCAGCTATGAGTACGTAACATACCCATGGTGAGATCCCGTCTGGACCAACAGCCATTCTAACATCCAGATCCAGCAGGTGTCTCTTGACCTCCTCTCTCGTAATTTCGAACCCTTCCAAGGCCGCCTGGTTTACTTCCCTTTCTCCTAGCACAGTGACCTCACCTTGTTCTATTGTGAAGACCTCCTGGAACCTCTTGTTGAGTTCTTCACACACCTCTTTGTCATTCTCTGTGTACCTGTCCTCGCCTGTTCTAAGTTTCAATACCTGTTCTTTCACTGTTGTTTTCCTTCTGATGTGACTGTGGAGTAGCTTTGGTTCGGTCTTGGCTTTGTTTGTTATATCATTTTCATAACTTTTCTCTGCTTCTCTTCTCACCCTGACATTCTCATTCCTAGTTCCCTGGTATTTCTCTCTGCTTTCTGGTGTTCTGTTATTCCGGAAGTTCCTCCACGCCCTGTTGTTCAGTTCCTTTGCTTCCATACATGCCCTATTATACCATGGATTTTTCCTTTGCTTCTCGGATTTTTCTCTTTGGGTCGGGATGAACCTGTTTACTGCCTCCTGACACTTTTGGGTAACATAGTCCATCATATCTTGTACAGACTTATCTCTGAGGTCTGTGTCCCAAGGTATTTCCCTAGGAAACTTCCCATCTCTTCATAATTCCTTTTTCGGTATGCCAGCCTTTTGTTTCCTAGTTCCTTTTTGGGGGAGAAAATTCTTAGCTCTACCAGGTACTGAAAGATCAATACACTGTGAAAACTCATTCCCAAGGGTGCTTCCATCTTAACTTTCCTTATATTCCACTCGTTTAGGGTAAATATCAGATCAAGCATTGCTGGTTCATCTTTCCCTCTCATTCTTGTATGGTTCCTTGATGTGCTGGCTTAGAAAGTTTCTTGTTGCCACGTCCAGCAGCTTAGCTCTCCATGTTTCTGGTCCTCCATGCGGGTCTCTGTTCTCCCAATCTATCTTCCCATGGTTGAAGTCTCCCATTATTAGTAGTCCAGATCCATTCCTGCTAGCAACAGAAGCTGCTCTCTCTATTATGTTAATGGTGGCCATGTTGTTTCTATCATATTCCTGTCTGGGTCTTCTGTCATTTGGTGTTGGGTTATATATGACTACGACTATAATTTTTTGCCCTCCATTTGTTATGGTACCTGCTATGTAGTCACTGAAACCTTCACAGCCCTGAGTAACCATCTCCTCAAAATCCCAGCCTTTTCTTACGATGTGTGTGTGTGTGTGTGCGTGTGTGTGTGTGTGTGTGTGTGTGTGTGTGTGTGTGTGTGTGTGTGTGTGTGTGTGTGTGTGTGTGTGTGTGTGTGTGTTGTGTGTGTTGTGTGTGCGTGTGTGTGGGTATGTGTGTGTGTGTGTGTGTGTGTGTGTGTGTGTGTGTGTGTGTGTGTGTGTGTGTGTGTGCGTGTGTGTGTGTGTGTGTGTGTGTGTGTGTGTGTGTGTGTGTGTGGTTGTGTGTGTGCGTGTGTGTGTGTGTGTGTGTGTGTGTACTCACCTATTTGTACTCACCTATTTGTGCTTGCGGGGGTTGAGCTTTGGCTCTTTGGTCCCGCCTCTCAACTGTCAATCAACTGGTGTACAGATTCCTGAGCCTACTGGGCTCTATCATATCTACACTTGAAACTGTGTATGGAGTCAGCCTCCACCACATCACTGCCTAATGCATTCCATCCGTTAACTACTCTGACACTGAAAAAGTTCCTTCTAACGTCTCTGTGGCTCATGTGGGTACTCAGTGTGTGTGTGTGTGTGTGTGTGTGTGCGTGTGTGCGTGTGTGAGAGCGTGCGCGCCGCAACAAAGGGGCACAATAGATGGCAACATGTACAAGTATGGAATGTTTCATACAAACATTTTTTCCTGGACTTTTTCCCGGGTTTTTATTACATTTAACGAGTGGCCATAAACGTTCACTACAAAGCAGCGGGAAACGAATTAAACAAATTAATTAAAAAACGGTGAATGTTTTCCAGGTAGTGTGTTGTGGCCCCGTGTTCCAGGTGGTGTGAGTGGCCCCGTGTTCCAGGTAGTGTGTTGTGGCCCGTGTTCCAGGTGGTGTGAGTGGCCCCGTGTTCCAGGTGGTGTGAGTGGCCCCGTGTTGTAGGGAGTGTGAGTGGCCCCGTGTTCCAGGGGGTGTGAGTGGCCCGTGTTACAGGGGCTGTGTTGTGGCCCCGTGTTCCAGGGGGTGTGTTGTGGCCCCGTGTTCCAGGGGGTGTGAGTGGCCCCGTGTTACAGGGGGTGTGGTGTGGCCCCGTGTTCCAGGTGGTGTGAGTGGCCCCGTGTTCCAGGGGGTGTGAGTGGCCCCCGTGTTCCAGGTGGTGTGAGTGGCCCCGTGTTCCAGGGGGTGTGAGTGGCCCCGTGTTCCAGGGGGTGTGAGTGGCCCCGTGTTCCAGGGGGTGTGAGTGGCCCCGTGTTCCAGGTGGTGTGAGTGGCCCCGTTTTCCAGGGGGGTGTGAGTGGCCCCGTGTTCCAGGTGGTGTGAGTGGCCCCGTGTTCCAGGTGGTGTGAGTGGCCCCGTGTTCCAGGGGGTGTGAGTGGCCCCGTGTTACAGGGAGTGTGAGTGGCCCCGTGTTCCAGGTGGTGTGAGTGGCTCCGTGTTCCAGGTGGTGTGAGTGGCCCCCTTGTTCCAGGTGGTGTGAGTGGCCCCGTGTTCCAGGTGGTGTGAGTGGCCCCGTGTTCCAGGGGGTGTGATCGAGTGGCCCCGTGTTCCAGGGGGTGTGAGTGGCCCCGTTTTCCAGGGGGTGTGAGTGGCCTCCGTGTTACAGGGGGTGTGAGTGGCCCCATTTTCCAGGTGGTGTGAGTGGCCCCGTGTTCCAGGGGGTGTGAGTGGCCCCGTTTTCCAGGGGGTGTGAGTGGCCTCCGTGTTACAGGGGGTGTGAGTGGCCCCGTGTTCCAGGTGGTATGAGTGGCCCCATGTTCCAGGTGATGTGAGTGGCCCCGTGTTCCAGGTGGAGTGAGTGGCCCCGTGTTACAGGTGGTGTGAGTGGCCTCGTGTTAAGGGGGTGTGAGTGGCCCCGTGTTAAGGGGGTGTGAGTGGCCACGTGTTCCAGGTGGTGTGAGTGGCCCCCGTGTTCCAGGGGGTGTGAGTGGCTCCGTGTTCCCGGGGTGCGAGTGGCCCCGTGTTCCAGGTGGTGTGAGTGGCCCCGTGTTACAGGTGGTGTGAGTGGCCCCGTGTTACAGGTGGTGTGAGTGGCCTCGTGTTAAGGGGGTGTGAGTGGCCCCGTGTTAAGGGGGTGTGAGTGGCCACGTGTTCCAGGTGGTGTGAGTGGCCCCCGTGTTCCAGGGGGTGTGAGTGGCCCAGTGTTCCAGGGGGGTGTGAGTGGCCCCCATGTTCCAGGTGGTGTAAGTGGCCCCGTGTTCCAGAAAGTGTGAGTGGCCCAGTGTTCCAGGGGGTGTGAGTGGCCTTGTGTTCCAGAGAGTGTGAGTGGCCCCGTGTTCCAGGCGGTGTGAGTGGCCCCATGTTCCAGAGAGTGTGAGTGGCCCCGTGTTCCAGGTGGTGTGAGTGGCCTTGTGTTCCAGGGGGTGTGAGTGGACCTGTGTTCCAGGGGGTGTGAGTGGCCCGTGTTCCAGGTGGTGTGAGTGGCCCCGTGTTCCAGGTGGTGTGAGTGGCCTTGTGTTCCAGGGAGTGTGAGTGGCCCCATGTTCCAGGGGGTGTGAGTGGCCCCGTGTTCCAGGGGGTGTGAGTGGCCCAGTGTTCCAGGTGGTGTGAGTGACCCGTGTTACAGGGGGTGTGAGTGGCCCCGTGTTCCAGTCAGATGGAGTGCGAAGCTGTGTTCCATTCAGCGGAATAGCTATGCATTGTTCCAGGCAGGGGGGAAGATCAATGTATTGTTCCACAAGGAGGGAGAGTGATGTATTGTTCCATAAAGAGGGAGGTTTTGTTCAATAAAGTGCGAGAGGGATGCATTGTTTCAGCAAGAGAGAGAGCGATGCGTTGTCCCAGTGAAATTGAGTGCGATTTAATGTTTCAAACTGCGATGTATTGTTCCAGTCAGAGAAAGAGCGATGTATTGTTCCAATCATAGGAATAGCGACGCATTTTCCCAGTCAGAGAGCGATGCCTTATTCCAATCAGAGAGAAACGATGCATGTTTTCTGTCAGGGGGAAGTTCAATGTATTGATCCTGTCAAAAGTAGGGTGATGAATTGTTCTAGTCAATGGGAGAGCCATGCATTGTTCCAGATGGAGAACGATGCGTTCTTCCAGTCAAAGAGAGAGCGACAAAATGGTCAACTGTACCTGTAGACAGGAGTGACGGAGACATTCCTGTACCAGAAGAACAACTGTACCTGTAGACAGGAGTGACGGAGACATTCCTGTACCAGAAGAACAACTGTACCTGTAGACAGGGGTGACGGAGACATTCCTGTACCAGAAGAACAACTGTACCTGTAGACAGGGGTGACGGAGACATTCCTGTACCAGAAGAACAACTGTACCTGTAGACAGGGGTGACGGAGACATTCCTGTACCAGAAGAACAACTGTACCTGTAGACAGGGGTGACGGAGACATTCCTGTACCAGAAGAACAACTGTACCTGTAGACAGGGGTGACGGAGACATTCCTGTACCAGAAGAACAACTGTACCTGTAGACAGGGGTGACGGAGGCGTTCCTGTACCAGAAGAACAACTGTACCTGTAGACAGGGGTGACGGAGGCGTTCCTGTACCAGAAGAACAACTGTACCTGTAGACAGGGGTGACGGAGGCGTTCCTGTACCAGAAGAACAACTGTACCTGTAGACAGGAGTGACGGAGACATTCCTGTACCAGAAGAACAACTGTACCTGTAGACAGGGGTGACGGAGGCGTTCCTGTACCAGAGGACGAGAAGGACGGGGTCAGCTGGATTAGGGGAGGTGACGTCACAAGGGAGCCTGGCAGTGGAGCCCCTGACCGCCGTCACCGCCACCAGCGTCCCTGGAGGAGGAGGAGTGAAGCAGTCTTAGCCCCTGAGGGAACCACGCTGTCTGGACTCCTGCTTCAAGTAACATTAATAATTATATCAACATGAACTTCTTAAGAGTGAGAATGGTAATTCAGTTAATAGTTAATGCCATGTTAAAAGTAGTTACTGATGTTTTGGTCTGGCGGGGACACTGTTGCCTGTAAAAAAAAATGGAAATGTTCGTTTGTTCAAAATCGCTAATTAACGAGAGTTCTTAACCGATTGCTTTGAAAGTTTCACACAACGTCTCATTCGCACCCGAGCAGGTTTTTATATACATACTGTATAGATGTCACGTCTGTGACGAGAAAAAACAGATTTTTTTAAAAACTGTGTTTTTCATGTGATGGAAATCTTTGAAACCTCTTTACCGATTACTTTGAAATTCTGACACAACGTTGCATTCGAATAGGCGCGTGTTTTTATATACCTACTATATACATGCCTCACCTGTGACAGGAAAATATATGTTTTTTTTTTTTAAAGCAGTGCCATTTGTTGGACGTAAGAGCAACACACGCTTTAATTTCTGTAAGTTCTTCACCGATTGCTTTGAAATTTTGACACAACGTTCCATTCGAATATGTGCATGTTTTTATATACTTACTATATAGATGCCACACCTGAGACAGGCAAAACCGTGTTTTTTTTAAACAGCTCCATCTGTTCCATGCAATAGCAACACACACACTATTCTAAATATGTAAATATGTTACGATTCCATTTCAATGTTTCAGATTTCCTTCATAAATTGATTTTTTATAGATTTCGATTTATTTTCATTTTGATTTAATTATTTTGTGTGACATTGCGTTGGAATTGAGCTGTGTTGGTTACCATACCGTTCATTTCGTGAGTATAGGTTAAAGATGCCACACCTGTGACAGTTAAAAACGTGTTTTTTTTTAAACAGAGCCATCTGTTGCACGTAAGAGCAACACAAGGCATACTAAATATGATACGATTCTATTTCAATGTTTCCGATTCCGAAGTTCACTGAGTAAGGACTCATATTAAAGCTGAGTCCCACTCCATTGTAGAAACACTTAAATTCTACATTAACTATTCACATCTCTACGTAAGCTGTCAGCCGGGAATTTAAGCGCATGCCACATACCTGCATGGGGAGACTGTCATGGGGAGACTGTCATGGGGAGACTGTCATGGGGAGACTGTCATGGGGAGACTGTCATTGGAGAGACTGTCATGGTGAGACTGTCATGGGGAGACTGTCATGGGGAGACTATCATGGGAGAGACTGTCATGGGAGAGACTGTCATGGGGAGACTGTCATGGAGAGACTGTCATGGGGAGACTGTCATGGGAGAGACTGTCATGGAGAGACTGTCATGGGAGAGACTGTCATGGGGAGACTGTCATGGGGAGACTATCATGGGAGAGACTGTCATGGGAGAGACTGTCATGGGGAGACTGTCATGGGAGAGACTGTCATGGAGAGACTGTCATGGGAGAGACTGTCATGGGGAAACTATCATGGGGAGACTGTCATGGGAGAGACTGTCATGGAGAGACTGTCATGGAGAGACTGTCATGGAGAGACTGTCATGGGAGAGACTGTCATGGAGAGACTGTCATGGGGAGACTATCATTGAGAGACTGTCATGGGAGAGACTGTCATGGGAGAGACTGTCATGGAGAGACTGTCATGGAGAGACTGTCATGGAGAGACTGTCATGGGAAAGACTGTCATGGGGAGACTATCATGGGGAGACTATCATGGGAGAGACTGTCATGGAGACTCTGTCATGGAGAGACTGTCATGGGAAGACTATCATGGAGAGACTGTCATGGGGAGACTGTCATGGAGAGACTGTCATGCAGAGACTGTCATGGAGAGACTGTCATGGGGAGACTATCATTGAGAGACTGTAATGGGAGAGACTGTCATGGGGAGACTATCATTGAGAGACTGTCATGGGGAGAGATGTCATGGGAGAGACTGTCATGGAGAGACTGTCATGGAGAGACTGTCATGGGAAAGACTGTCATGGGGAGACTATCATGGGGAGACTATCATGGGAGAGACTGTCATGGAGAGACTGTCATGGAGAGACTGTCAGGGAAGACTATCATGGAGAGACTGTCATGGGGAGACTGTCATGGAGAGACTGTCATGCAGAGACTGTCATGGAGAGACTGTCATGAGGAGACTGTCATGCAGAGACTATCACGGAGAGACTGTCATGGAGAGACTGTCATGGGGAGACTATCATGGGAGAGACTGTCATGGAGTGACTGTCATGGAGAGACTGTCAAAGAGAGACTGTCATGGGGAGACTGTCATGGAGAGACTGTCATGGAGAGACTGTCATGGGGAGACTGTCATGGAGAGACTGTCATGGGGAGACTGTCATGGAGAGACTGTCATGGAGAGACTGTCATGGGGAGGCTTTTTATTATTATATTATTATATTATTATTATTATTATTATTATTTTATTATTATATTATTATTATTATTATTATTATTATTATTCTACCATAGACGTGGACACACATTTACAATGCTAACCAGCATATATACATTTTCTTCTATTCTCTATATATAGGATGAGAGATTTGTCAAACATAGAGTTCAGAGATTTATGAACAACCACAGCAGGTGATTGTAATGCTTTTAAAATGTTAGGCTAAGCTGCATACGTAAATACATAGATACACAGATTTATGAATGCATTGATGTGAATTTATAATGGGTGAATGTAATTCTGATCAGCTTTATACTTAATATACATGCATACGCACACACACACACACATACATACATACATACACACTCTACTTACACATATATTTGTCTCTTTATTCTGACTGGGTGAGATAGCTGACAGAGAAATTAGTGTGAAATTAAGAACTTAACCACTGAAGATGATTAAGATGCTTTTACAAGCTCAGGTTATATAGTTACATTACATTGTTAATCTAGGGTACAAGTCCAATATATCATCAAGTGTTCCAGTACTTATATAGTAGTTACAGAGTTCAGCATACCTCAGCCCAGGAGGGGCGAAAGTCAGCCAGTATGGGACATTCTACAATATATGTTCAAGTGAGTGCATGTTTTCTCTTTCACAAAGTTGACACATTGTGTACTCGCATTTGGGTTTTTGAGAAAGCTGCCAGATACGTCTATATCCCGGGCGTATTCTGGCCACTATAACATCACCTTGCCGAGTTCTTGCTCTATTAGTCCCATATGTGAATGTCAATGGGGTGACTATCAGTAGATGGTTAGACCGCTTAGCGAGTACTTTTTGTTTCTTAAAAATTCCTCTCTCTCTCCTTCCTTTAAAATTCTTCTAAAAATTCCTTAAGGAATTCTTATGGAGAAAAATATCATCGCTAAGCTACACGTGTTTAAGAGTAAAATTATAGTCAGCGGGTGTCCGTTTTCAGATATATGTAAGTGTGAGAAGTAATTGATATGTCAAACTTTAGTTCCTGGACCCCGCCTCTTAACGTTTATAGGTGTAGTTTTGCTACTATCAATATATGTTTTTCGAGATTTAAAAATATAGTTATTGTAGATGCAATAAATGAGACAAAATTAGTTCCCAGGCTCCAGCTTCTGTCCTCCGCCTTAGTTCTCTCCTTGTAAGTTCATTGTTAACAGATCAATTTTTTGTAAGATTAAGGGATAATTATATCAAACGTAGTAAAGAAGACAAAGTTAGTACGGC
>WNGS01163555.1:18017898-18033758 GCA_020271785.1 Procambarus virginalis
AATAACATGATGTTAACAGTGATAAAATCCATGTACTCAGATACGGTAAAAAATGAGGACCTTAAACATAATCAGGGTATAAAACACAATCAATGTGCCCATAGTAGGAAAAACAGCATGTCAAGGATTTGGGAATAATGATGTCTGACGACCTAACGTTTAGGGAGCATAACCAAGCAAATATTGCGTCAGCCAGAAAAATGATAGGATTGATTACGAGAACTTTCAAATCCAGGGATCCCATCACAATGGTTGTACTCTTCAAATCACTTGTGTTGTCCCGTCTTGAGTACTGCTCAGTACTCACTTTCCTTTCAGAGCAGGAGAGATTGCTGAAATTGAGGAATACAGAGAACATATACGGCACGCATAGACGAGATAAAGCACCTAAATTATTGGGATCGTCTCAAAGCTCTCCAAATGTACTCACTAGAAACGAGACGAGAGAGATATCAAATAATATACACCTGGAAGATACTGGAGGGCCAGGTCCCAAATCAACACAGTAAAATAACAACGTACTGGAGTGAACGATATGGAAGAAAATGCAGAATACAACCAGTGAAGAGCAGAGGTGCCATAGGCACAATCAGAGAACACTGTATAAACATCAGAGGTCCACGGATGTTGAACATCCTCCCAGCGAGCAAAAGGAGTTTTGCCGGAACAACCGTGGACATCTTCAAGAGAAAACTAGATAGTTTTCTTCAAGAAGAGCCGGACCAACCGGGCTGTGGTGGGTATGTGGGCCCGCGGGCCGCTCCAAGCAACAGTCTGGTGGACCAAACTCTCACAAGTCAAGCCTGGCCTCGGGCCGGGCTTGGGGAGTAGAAGAACTCCCAGAACCTCACAAACCAGGTATCAACGGTGTGTCCTGGTGTGTCCTGCTGTGTCCTGGCGTGTCCTGGTGTGTCCTGGGGTGTCTTGGGGTGTCCTAGGGTGTCCTGGGGTGTTTGAGGTGTCCAGGGGTGTCCTGGGGTGTCCTGGTGTGTCCTGGGGTGTCAATCAACCAGGTACTCATTACACTGGTGTGTTACAAGTGATTGAGGCAGTGACAGAAGCAGCCACGGTCACCAGCTGACAGCGACAGTATCAGTCACCAGCTGACAGAGGCAGACAGAGTCACCAGCTGACAGAGGCAGACACAGTCACCAGCTGACAGGGACAGTATCAGTCACCAGCTGACAGAGGCAGACACAGTCACCAGCTGACAGAAGCAGACACAGTCACCAGCTGACAGAGGCAGCCACAGTCACCCGCTGACAGAGGCAGACACAGTCACCAGCTGACAGAGGCAGCCACAGTCACCAGCTGACAGAGGCAGACACAGTCACCAGCTGACAGAGGCAGACACAGTCACCAGCTGACAGAGGCAGCCACAGTCACCAGCTGACAGAGGCAGTCACCAGCTGACAGAGGCAGACAGTCACCAGCTGACAGAGGCAGACACAGTCACTAGCTGACAGAGGCAGACAGTCACCAGCTGACAGAGGCAGACACAGTCACCAGCTGACAGAGGCAGACAGTCACCAGCTGACAGAGGCAGTCACCAGCTGACAGAGGCAGACACAGTCACCAGTTGACAGAGGCAGACAATCACCAGCTGACAGAGGCAGACACAGTCACCAGCTGACAGAGGCAGACAGTCACCAGCTGACAGAGGTAGACAGTCACCAGCTGACAGAGGCAGCACCACCACAAACGGGTCAGCATTACAGTCAACACCGCTGGGCTTCCTGCAGGAGGATATAGTAGAGTTTGAAGTGTTGTGTTTACCGTTGGTCGCCCCCCCCCCAATCCTGGCTCTCGACACCTGCCTCCTGAAGGACACATTCCTGGTGTGTCCTGGTGTGTCCTGGTGTGTCCTGGTGTGTCCTGGGGTGTCCTGGTGTGTCCTGGTGTGTCCTGGTGTGTCCTGGGGTGTCCTGGTGTGTCCTGGTGTGTCCTGGGTGTCCTAAGGTGTCCTGGTGTGTCCTGGTGTGTCCTGGGGTGTCCTAAGGTGTCCTGGTGTGTCCTGGGGTGTCCTGGTGTGTCCCGGTGTGTCCTGGTGTGTCCTGGGGTGTCCTGGTGTGTCCTGGTGTGTCCTGGGGTGTCCTAAGGTGTCCTGGTGTGTCCTGGGGTGTCCTGGGGTGTCCTGGTGTGTCCTGGGGTGTCCTGGTGTGTCCTGGTGTGTCCTGGTGTGTCCTGGGGGTGTCCTGGTGTGTTCTGGGGTGTCCTGGGGTGTCCTGGTGTGTCCTGGGGTGTCCTGGTGTGTCCTGGTGTGTCCTGGGGTGTCCTGGTGTGTCCTGGTGTGTCCTGGTGTGTCCTGGGGTGTCCTGGTGTGTCTTGGTGTGTCCTGGTGTGTCCTGGGGTGTCCTGGTGTGTCCTGGTGTGTCCTGGTGTGTTCTAGGGTGTTCTGGTGTGTCCTGGTGTGTCGTGGTGTGTCCTGGGGTGTCCTGGTGTGTCCTGGGGTGTCCTGGGGTGTTCTGGTGTGTCCTGGTGTGTCCTGGGGTGTCCTGGTGTGTCCTGGTGTGTCGTGGTGTGTCCTGGGGTGTCCTGGTGTGTTCTGGGTGTCCTTGTGTGTCCTGGGGTGTCCTGGTGTGTCCTGGGGTGTTCTGGTGTGCCCTGGTGTGTCGTGGTGTATCCTGGGGTGTCCTGGTGTGTTCTGGGGTGTCCTGGTGTGTCCTGGGGTGTCCTGGGGTGTTCTGGTGTGTCCTGGTGTGTCGTGGTGTGTCCTGGGGTGTCCTGGTGTGTTCTGGGGTGTCCTGGTGTGTCCTGGGGTGTCCTGGTGTATCCTGGTGTGTCGTGATGTGTCCTGGGGTGTCCTGGGGTGTCCTGGTGTGTCCTGGGGTGTCCTGGGGTGTTCTGGTGTGTCCTGGTGTGTCGTGGTGTGTCCTGGGGTGTCCTGGTGTGTTCTGGGGTGTCCTGGTGTGTCCTGGGGTGTCCTGTTGTATCCTGGTGTGTCGTGGTGTGTCCTGGGGTGTCCTGGGGTGTCCTGGTGTGTCCTGGGGTGTCCTGGGTGTCCTAGGGAGTCCTGTGTGTCTTGGGGTGTCCTAGGGTGTCCTGGGGTGTCCTAGGGTGTCCTGGTGTGTTCTGGGGTGTCCTGAGGTGTCCTGGTGTGTCCTGGTGTGTCTTGGTGTGTCCTAGGGTGTCTTGGTGTGTCCTAGGGTGTCCTGGTGTGTCCTGGTTTGTCCTGGGGTGTCCTGGGGTGTCCTGGTGTGTCCTGGGGTGTCCTGATGTGTCCTGGGGTGGGGTGTCATGCGGTGTCCTGGGGTGTCTTGGGGTATCCTGGTGTGTCCTGGTGTGTCCCGTGGTGTCCTGGTGTGTCCTGGTGTGTCCTGGAGTGTCCTGGTGTGTCCTAGAGTGTCCTGGGGTGTCCTAAATGAACACACCGCCATAGTGACAGTGTTGGGGCAGCGGTACTCATCCTGTGAGTGAACACAGCGCCACAGCTCTACACAGCAGGGAAAGCACCGCTGGGACCTGAGCGCCACCCTCCACCCCGGTGGCAATATTTTAACCTGTGCACCTCAAGCACCTCAGTCACTGTGAGGTTACTGCCGGGAAGGATGGGGGGGGGGGAGGAGGAGCAGGAGCAGGAGGATGAGGATGAGGAGGATGAGGATGAAAACGGGTCTGACACCGACACCGACTGATTGTGTTCCTGACACCGACTGATTGTGTTCCTCACACCGACTGATTGTGTTCCTGACACCGACTGATTGTGTTCCTGACACCGACTGATTGTGTTCCTGACACCGACTGATTGTGTTCCTGACACCGACTGATTGTGTTCCTGACACTGACTGATTGTGTTCCTGACACCGACTGATTGTGTTCCTGACACTGACTAATTGTGTTCCTGACACTGACTAATTGTGTTCCTGACACCGACTAATTGTGTTCCTGACACCGACTGATTGTGTTCCTGACACCGACTGATTGTGTTCCTGACACCGACTGATTGTGTTCCTGACACCGACTGATTGTGTTCCTGACACCGACTGATTGTGTTCCTGACACTGACTAATTGTGTTCCTGACACTGACTAATTGTGTTCCTGACACTACTAATTGTGTTCCTGACACTACTAATTGTGTTCCTGACACCGACTAATTGTGTTCCTGACACCGACTGATTGTGTTCCTGACACCGACTGATTGTGTTCCTGACACCGACTGATTGTGTTCCTGACACTGACTAATTGTGTTCCTGACACTGACTAATTGTGTTCCTGACACTACTAATTGTGTTCCTGACACTGACTAATTGTGTTCCTGACACTGACTAATTGTGTTCCTGACATCGACTAATTGTGTTCCTAACACTGACTGATTGTGTTCCTGACACGGACTGATTGTGTTCCTGACACCGACTGATTGTGTTCCTGACACTGATTAATTGTGTTCCTGACACTGACTAATTGTGTTCCTGACACTGACTAATTGTGTTCCTGACACCGACTGATTGTGTTCCTGACACCGACTGATTGTGTTCCTGACACCGACTAATTGTGTTCCTGACACTGACTAATTGTATTCCTGACACTGACTAATTGTGTTCCTGACACCGACTGATTGTGTTCCTCACACCGACTGATTGTGTTCCTCACACCGACTGATTGTGTTCCTGACACCGACTGATTGTGTTCCTGACACCGACTGATTGTGTTCCTGACACTGACTGATTGTGTTCCTGACACCGACTGATTGTGTTCCTGACACCGACTGATTGTGTTCCTCACACCGACTGATTGTGTTCCTCACACCGACTGATTGTGTTCCTGACACCGACTGATTGTGTTCCTCACACCGACTGATTGTGTTCCTGACACCGACTGATTGTGTTCCTGACACCGACTGATTGTGTTCCTGACACCGACTGATTGTGTTCCTGACATCGACTGATTGTGTTCCTGGGACTCATGCTACTCAACACCTCATTATAGGACTCTCTACGCACTCTAAATGCCTCAAATTTAAGGCAAGTTTTCTCATATTGCATTCACTCTATGACCAGAACATACACACACACACACACGCACTCTGCTGCAATTGGCCGGTCACAACATCGTTTATCTGTTCACTTATCTGTTCACTATCTGTTCATTATCTGTTCACTTATATGTTCAATTATCTGTTCACTTATATGTTCAATTATCTGTTCACTTATATGTTCAATTATCTGTTCACTTATCTGTTCATTATATCTTCACTGTTCATTCAGTGGTACTAAGCCTACGGGTTCAGTGTGCTTGTCCTGCCTGTCCACTCATGTCTCTTTTTTTCAAGAATCGATCAAACCGTTAAAAATGCGGCCAATTAGCAACATTTGAAACACCGCAATATTGACGCCTTCTATACATTGGCCTCGATGGGTTAGGAGGGTTGAGTGGGTACATATGTTTCTACGTGCATGAGAACGGCCAGCTTTACAAGTGCTAAGCTGTTAAAGAGGGGTAATCACCTTGCGCTAAGCTGTTAAACTGAGTGTTACGGACCCATCACCTTCGGCAATGTGTAGGATGGCAATTCCAGCGCCATCTATGGGTCTGGAATTCAAATTCCAGAACTCCTCTGGAATTTGACGCTACGTAGACAACGCCATCTATTGGTGGTGGCGTGACAGCTGCAAATGGCTCAAGTTTCCTGCCTTGGTTAACGAGAGAGGTCGACGTAAATGACCTCTGGTGAGATGGCAGATCAAGATCAGCGCCAACTTATAGGTTGTGCCACGGGCATAATGTCAACTTCCCAGTGAGTAAGTTTTACCTCCTGGTTTCACCAGTACCGTATATTTAACCGAGGACGTGTCTGTGTGCACAGAGGTGACGTGAGGCAGCGGTGGTAGTGAGGCCGGCAGTTTACCTTCGGCAATCCACGTACTCTCAGCTTGGTCCTGGAAGAAGACCACGTAAGCCGCCGCCGGTCTTAGCAGTGTGCTGGCTGCTGGATATACTCAGTGTGGGATAGAGAGCGGCGTACCAGGGAATTGGCTTGGGAGAGTAGCTGACGACAGTGAGGGGCCGGTAGTAGTGCTGCTAGCCTGCCGCTAGCGACTCCTGCCAGGGGGAACACTACCCCTGTATAGTGGCGTGACCCCGTTCAGCGTGTGGTGGAAGTCCTCTGCCAGCGTGCAGTTGGAGGGCGATAGGGTCGTAAAGGCACCTCGTGACACCATCTGTGGATTGGCCCACGTACAAGGTGAAACTCTCCAGTGTTTCCCAGTACGGTTGGAAAAGATAGAGTGTGGTGGAAACACTGGGATTGACGAACACTGTATTGTGTGCGTTTTAAGTGTCCTGTGTAAAAGCGACACTGTTGTATATACGTATAGTAATATTCCATAGCCCCTTTTTATATCTCTATTTATGGTGTTGGTAAATATATTGCTGAAGGGAATAGTGCTTTGTTTATCCCTTTTTAAACCATTGCATTATGTAGCCAATTTTTTGAAAGCCACAACCGGCTCGGGGTCGGATATAACAAATAAGTTTGACCCATAAAGAACCCGGTGACTGGTCAACAGTGACCGTCACACTGGGGGCATCACCTCCCACTAATATGATATAATTACTTGATGGACTCAACAGTGGCCTCACTCGCCCAACTCTCTTGAGAGTTCTCGAGCCTACGGTCGTCAACATGATGCTCTATGTGGTGTGCTGTATAGTGCTCTATAGTTCCTGCTGGCTCTATTACTCTAACCATTGTTCTTTGGGGATCATATTCCCCCCCCCCACACACCTCTTTTCCACTCTAACTCTCTATCCCACACTTCCTCCCACTCTCTATTCAACACTCCCTCCCTCTCTGTATCCCGCAATCCCTCCCACTCTCTATTCCACACTCCCCCCCCACCTGGGGAGGGATAACGGGAGAGAGTGTAGTTATGGTACAATATTATCTATCGTAGCTAGGCACAGTGTTATCTATCGTAGCCAGGCACAGTGTTATCTATCGTAGTTACGGTAGTGTTATCTATCGTAGCTAGGCACAGTGTTATCTATCGTAGTTACGGTACAGTGTTATCTATCCTAGCTAGGCACAGTGTTATCTATCGTAGTTACGGTACAGTGTAATCTATTGTAGCTAGGCACAGTGTTTTCTATCGTAGTTACGGTACAGTGTTATCTATCGTAGCTAGGCACAGTGTTATCTATCGTAGTTACAGTACAGTGTTATCTATCGTAGCTAGGCACAGTGTTATCTATCGTAGTTACGGTACAGTGTTTCTATTTGCACAAGGAGTGACACCTGTGACAGCTTAGTACCAGGTCAGCACGGCTCACTCCCAGCGTGACACCGTCCCCAGCTAAAGCTGCAAGTAATGGTAAATTAAAACACGTTTTCTCTTTGCATTTGTTTTAGACCAGAATTTGTGCATGTTGTATTTGTGGGGAGAGTTGGGGAGGGGTGAGTGGGGGAGGGGTGAGTGGGGGGAGGGGAGAGAGGGGGGAGGGGAGAGTGGGGGAGGGGAGAGTTGGGGAGGGGAGAGTGGGGGGGGAGAGTGGGGAAGGGGTGAGTGGGGGAGGGGAGAGAGGGGGGAGGGGAGAGAGGGGGGGAGGGGAGAGTGGGGGGGGGAGTGTGGGGAGAGGAGTGTGGGGGAGGGGTGTGTGGGGGAGGGGATAGTGAGGGAGGGGAGAGGGGGAGAGTGGGGATAGGAGGATAGGAGAGTGAGGGGGGAGAGGGTGTGGGATAGAGAGGTGTACTTCCATAAAGCAGATGAGGAGTCCCAATAACATGGCAGAAGAATGTTGACCAGACCACACACCAGGTGATGATGGTGTGAGGTTTGGCCAACATTCCACGACCAAAACGTCGTGGTCTTTGATGAAGAGACCACGACGTTTTGGTCCGTCCTGAACCATTCTCAAGACGATTGTGGTGAGACGAGGTTGCTGTTGTTTTAGATTGAGCTATTGGGAACAAAAGTTCCATGTAGCACGGGCTATGGTGAGCCCGTGTTTCACGCGTATATCGTACGAGAACGTGAAAGTGGTGGAGTATTAAGTATGCCCTGTACAAGGGCATACTTAATTACCCTTGAGACGAGGGAGGCAAGGGTCATTAAGTAAGGCAAATGAGAGGTGAGGAGGAGGAAACCTTAGAGGAAGGTAAGTGCCAGGAGAAAGGTAAGGAAAGAATAGTTAAAATAAAGCGTGTAAGAGGGTAACAATAAGAGTAAGAATGAGAGCGTAAGAAAAAAAGAGAAACAAACAGAATAAGGACGGGTAGGCTTATGTTAGGTCACCCGTGTTAGGAAAGTTGTAACGTTTAGGCCTGTGACAGGGAAGAGTCAACAGCAACACACCGGAGCTTAGCTATAGTCACAGGAACCTTTCACTTGTAGGAAAAGAAAGTGGATATTCAACTGTACCCCTGGTGTACCCACTTCTTGCCTACAGTACCCACATCTGGCCTACAGTACCCACATCTGGCCTACAGTACCCACATCTAGCCTACAGTACCCACATCTGGCCTACAGTACCAACATCTGGCCTACAGTACCCACATCTGGACTACAGTACCCACATCTGGCCTACAGTACCCACATCTAGCCTACAGTACCCACATCTGGCCTACAGTACCAACATCTGGCCTACAGTATCCACATCTGGACTACAGTACCCACATCTGGACTACAGTACTCACATCTGGACTACAGTACCCACATCTGGCTTACAGTACCCACATCTGGCCTACAGTACCCACATCTAGCCTACAGTACCCACATCTGGACTACAGTACCCACATCTGGACTACAGTACCCACATCTGGACTACAGTACCCACATCTGGACTACAGTACCCACATCTGGCCTACAGTACCCACATCTGGCCTACAGTACCAACATCTGGCCTACAGTATCCACATCTGGACTACAGTACCCACATCTGGACTACAGTACTCACATCTGGACTACAGTACCCACATCTGGCTTACAGTACCCACATCTGGCCTACAGTACCCACATCTGGCCTACAGTACCAACATCTGGCCTACAGTATCCACATCTGGACTACAGTACCCACATCTGGACTACAGTACTCACATCTGGACTACAGTACCCACATCTGGCTTACAGTACCCACATCTGGCCTACAGTACCCACATCTAGCCTACAGTACCCACATCTGGACTACAGTACCCACATCTGGACTACAGTACCCACATCTGGCCTACAGTACCCACATCTGGCCTACAGTACCCACATCTGGACTACAGTACCCACATCTGGACTACAGTACCCACATCTGGACTACATTATCCACATTTGGACTACAGTACCCACATCTGGCCTACAGTACCAACATATGCCTCCACATTACACCTGCTGGGGAGAAAGACTAACGCAGAGCGACAAAAATCCTGCCGGAACTAAGTCGACTCCCATACCAGCAAGGGTTGAGGGCCACGGCGCTAACAAACCAGACAAGACAAGGCTGATCTCATCAAGACCTTTAACATAGTGAACACGTTGGAGGATATTAATCCAGACCACTTCGTTATAAGGTCAGATGTAACACAAACAAGGAGCAACAGCGTCAAGCTCAACAAGCCACAGTGTAGTACTGAGAGCAGGAGATGCTCTCTCACCCACGGGGTTATAAACCCATGGAACCGCCTACCCGCTGAAGCCGTAAGGGCCAAGATACAGTAATTATGAGGCGAAAATGGTAAGCCTGTATGACTACATCAAGCTGCTCTTCATAGTCTACCTGGAAAAATCATTAAGAAAAATTGGGAGGACAATTGACAATTCGTTGGCTTTTTGTCCCCTAACAAGGCCACTAAAGGATGCCCTCAGGTAAATTCAGGTCAAACTGCGATAGGTAGCTCTGTATCGTAACTATAAGAGATAACACCACCGTAAATAGTGCAGATCACACTCTTCAGTAGTTACAATAGATAACGCTAAATTATCTATTCCACTCTGTATATCTATACACTCTACCGTAATTACAATACCTAATCGTAGCTACAATATGTAACACTATCGTAACTACAATGAACCGCATTCTACCTTAACTACAATAGATCACACTGTATTGTAGCAGCAATAAATAATACTCTACCGTAACGACGATATCAATAACGTAACGACAATAGATAACATTACCTAATTACAACAGATAACAATCTATCCTACAATAACTACAATATATAAGACTCTATTGTAACAACAATAGATCACACTCTGACGTAATTAAAATAGATAAAAATACAGTAACTAAAATAGATAACAATACCGCAACTGCAATAGATAACACTACCATACCTACGATAGACAACACTACCGTACCTACGATAGACAGCACTACCGTACCTACGATAGACAGCACTACCGTACCTACGATAGACAGCACTACCGTACCTACGATAGACAACAATACCGAACCTACGATAGACAACAATACCGTACCTACGATAGAGAACAATACCGTACCTACGATAGACAACAATACCGTACCTACGATAGACAGCACTACCGTACCTACGATAGACAAGACTACCGTACCTACGATAGACAGCACTACCGTACCTACGATAGACAAGACTACGGTACCTACGATACCCATCTCTCTACAATGTGTGTACAACACAACTTGTCCTGTTTAGAAAGCGCCAACCTTCACATCAAACAGAGTCTGCCGCTGTGAACGGAATGGGAATAAAAGACACAATCCCGTCTGAAAAAATGATGAAGCTCTGGAAAACAAAGAATAAAATCCCCTGTGATGTTCGCTTCAATTTTTCAGTATTTTTCAACATTTTCGCTCAGTTGATGTCATTTTACTGATCGAGTTATGTTACGTTATGTCAGGCTAGGTTAGACTAGGTTAGGCTAGGTTAGGCTAGGCTAGGTTAGGCTAGACTAGGTTAGGCTAGGTTAAGTTAGGCTAGGTTAGGTTAGGCTAGGCTAGATGTTACGAATTTGCTGCTACCGTGAGGTTATTTCAAAGTTTATTTATTCTGATGTATATATGTTAGGGAAGGTTGAAGTACCGCTAACAGGTCACAAGGCAATTTTGGGGGCGATGGGAGGCTGGAACCACTCGTTCCATGTCCCAGCCAGTCTCGTTCCACCTCCCAGCCAGTCTTGTTCCACCTCCCAGCCAGTCTCGTTCCACCTCCCAGCCAGTCTTGTTCCACCTCCAGAAGCAGTCGACTTTCACCTCCTCATAGCTATGGTATGGGCTCACTATTGGGAGTCTGGTCCTCTTCTTCCGGCAGGAGATATTGGTTTCTCCATCGTGTTAATCGCCTCCACTGCCCGCTGGATCCTATATGTTGGAGCAGGAGAGTGTTGTGGAGTACAGGGACCTGTACACAACCTTAGGTTTTGTCAGGAAAGACAGTAAACTTTGGAGCTGCGTGAGCAGGAAATAATCATGTAAATACCAACGACGAAATAGGACATGTAATATACTTTGTAAAGCCTTAGGTGATTTCCTATTAAATAATACTTCTTCAGAAGGATTCTTCTGAAGATGTATTATTCAATACTAAATTACTTTAGGCAAACACCCACATAGAGTTCTAGACACTAGCAGGGATCCCCACGAAAATATTACTGGCATAGAACCCTTAACTGTTCAAGAATCTGAGGTGTGGGAAATAGTTTAGTTTATTTATTATGCACCCCATTCCCATGTTGTGGGCGGTAGTGGAAGGGTTACAGAGGCACGTAATGGGCTCGGGGACTGAAGCCCTCAATTCATTTAGTTAAGCAAGTTACAGTCCTGAGGAGGTAGTTACAATCCTGATGAGCTGGTTACAATCTTGATGAGCTAGTTACAAAATTCAGTACACATCGTTACATCATCAATGGGTTCGAGATCAACCACAAGTACAGTTTCTAAATTAAGCAACTGACATATGTGGAGAGCTAGTGTCACAATTGATAGGTTTGTCCTGCACACCGCCCCCCATCCAGTGGGCAGCGGTGGATAGCTTACAATCACTTGGTTACTACCTACAGTTAGCAAACTGGCGGATATTTGGCTAAAATTTCTGGTAGCAGATCATTTTGAACGAAATATTTACACATCCCCGGAACATTTATTAAAGAATTGTCTCTGAATTCACGTATCTTTTCGCACTCCATCACATAGTGACGGAGGGTGTGCGAATAATTTTGTTGACACAGTTTACATTTGGCCAGTTCTACATCAGCAGATAATGATAATTCCCAGAGATACTTGTAACCGAGTCTAAGCCGAGCAGTAGTAACATCTAGAAGTCTGCTGATTTTATTGGATGATCCATAGATGTGTGGCTCCTCTTGCATGATAGTATGATGATAGATAGAATTACTGGTGTCGATTTCACTTTGCCTCAGATCTACAAGATTTTGTTGAAGTTCTTGGTGTACTATTGCTCTGAAACTGTTTATTGACAATCCAAGGTTACACTCAATTTCTCCTTTAAAGGCAGATTTTTTGGCTAACTCATCAACTCTATCATGCATTCGGAAGCCAACATGAGATAGAGACCACATGAAATGGACTCTGTTACCATCATTAATAATTTAATTGTATTTATGTCTAGCTTCAGACTCGACCATGTTACAGGTATGTCTTAAAGAGTTGAGACCAATTAAGGTTGATAAAGACTCACAATTAATGTATCAAGTTTGGAGACTTGTACACATTTCTGCGCAAGAAGCAAGGCAAACAGGTCGGTCTGAAGGCAGAGGCCCAGTTGTTTATACGGAGTACAAAACAGCCATGCCTATGGCACCTTTGGCCCCTTTGGCATCATTTTGGCACCCAACATAGACCCCACAAAAAACACAAACAGTCCAGTTGGCACAGCCCAATTGTGAGAAAAAAATATCTGATAGCATGCTCAGCCCTTCAACATCAGATAAGGAGAAGACACACTTTAGAGCGGTGGTTTGCTAACTGTAGGTAGTAACTGAGTGACTGTAACCTATCCACCGCTGCCCGCTGGATGGGGGGCGGTGTGCAGGACAAACATATCAATTGTGACACTAGCTCTCCACATATGTCAGTTGCTTAATTTAGAACCTGTACTTGAGGTCGATCTCGAATCCATTGTTGATGAGACGACTTTTATTGAATTTTGTAACTAGCTCATCAAGACTGTAACTTGCTTAGCTAAATGAATTGTGGGGTTCAGTCCCTGAGCCCATTATGTGCCTCTGTAACCCTTTCCACTACCGCCCACAAGATGGGTATGGGGTGCATAATAAATGAACTAAATTAAAAAGAGCGGTGGTTACCCCCATGAAGGTGATTTATTTCGGCTGTGATACACAACCTACCCAACATGAACCTTAGTCCTGACTTTGTTGCTGTTGAATCATCCCTTTCACAGTACACACTCAACTGTTCTAACCTTTCTAACGAACGTGACCTGACATAAGCCTACCCATCCTTTTTCTCTTTCTTTTTCTTTATCGTTCTCTTATTCTTACGTTCCCATTCTTATACCCGTTATTACCCCCTNATCTGTTCGACCATTCCTTTAGTTTGTCCAGGTCTTCTTGAAGCCTCAAGCAGTCCTCCTCTGTCTTAATCCTTCTCATAATTTTGGCATCGTCAGCAAACATTGAGAGGAATGAGTCTATACCCTCTGGGAGATCGTTCACGTATATCAGAAACAACATAGGACCGAGTACAGAGCCCTGTGGACTCCACTGGTGACATCACGCCAGTCTGAGGTCTCACCCCTCACTGTAACTGTTGGAAATTTCCAACACTGACACACTACCATTGTATTATAATACATCATTATTGTATTCTAATTACAGTAGTTATTAATTCCACTAAGCAGGCGATGAGTCACAATAACGTGGTTAAAGTATGTTGACCAGACCACACACTAGAAGGTGAATTCGTCTTCGAACACGTGAACACACTAGAATTCGTCTTCGATTAATTAGACGAAACGTCGTCGTCTAATTCCACTGATGGTAGTGTTAACATAAATTAATATTTCTCCATCTAAACATATTTATTCCCAATATGTTCGAGAATTGAATGTGGTTCTCAAATTCATCAGTATTTCGTGTAATAATTAACTACAGATAATATAACTCCTAATAATCTAAAACCGAGAGTTATTAACTGAGATTATTATCAAGTAACAGTTTTTCTGTTATGTACGAATGCTATGGAGGAAATATAATTTCTCTCAATTTCTCGATCTCGATTAACACCATTTAATGTGAATATGATATTATTTAATTCCCTATAATTGCAACCCGATTCTCATTAACGTATTACATCAGTAATTACACGGAAAAGAATTATCTGTGATTATTAAATTCTGTTGTGAATGCGTGAGACGAGTTGAGGGAGGGCGGAGAGACGCCGCCATTCGCCATTAAGCACACGAACTAGCGACGCCAACAATCACATCATGCGTCCCGGGAGAGTCGAAATTTTCATTAATTCTACGTTAGGCCCTTGCAGTTAATCGGCCTAGGAGCGTGCAATTGCTCCAGTAACAATCTAGGATTGCTTCAGTGGACAACCAGCAGGTTAAGTGCCCTAGTATTATTTATATTTAGAGATCTCTTTTTATATTTATTTACTGCCACGTGACCTCCCCAAACAATAAGTAAGTCCATGAGGAATTAATTTATTCCTTCTATGGCATAGTGAAGATACTAGATAGTAGGTATAAACAATTGGTATATTTAGTTGAAATTTCAGCTTGTGTTGAAAACGGTGGTGGTGCTCATGTTGCCACGCCATGCTGGAGGTCACGTGTTGCAGCAAGTAGCAGACGACGCCATCACACCTACACCTCTCCCTTCACTATTACAGTTAAGCACCTGAAACATTTTCTATTATTTTCTTTGATTGAGTGAATTCTAGAATTGATTATCAGTCAAGAATATTTAGTTTATTTGATTTGAGATATCTAACGTAATATGATAACCTCATAAAAGTCAAATGAGAATAATTGCTTGATTAATCAACATATAATCTTTTTACCATTAATCAATTTATCAAATGTTTCTTAATACTATTTAGTAGAAAATACTAATTATATTCGCTGAAGAACCAGCCTGGATGAAGCGTACTGGGAGTAGATTACTTCTGGTGTTAACCCACAAGTTTGTGAAGGACAGAAAGTTTATTCTCGAACACTAATATATTATACAGCCCATTGAAGTTTAAAGAATAATCTTTAATAGTTTCTTATCCATAGGCACTGGTGTTTCAGTCCTTATCTTTTAACTTTATCTGTTTCCCTTTTCAGTCAAAATAGGGTGGTCCTTCGATTAATTTAAATTAATCCATTAATTCAATATCAATCAATTAATAGAGAGGAAGCTTTCTTCCCAACAGTAACTCTTTGCTTCCTATTGCTTAGGTATTCCCTTGTCCACTGGAGCACTTTACCAGTTACTCCTGCCTGTCACTCCAGCTTATGTACCAGCCTCTAATGGGGGACTGTATCAAAGGCTTTCCGACAGTCCAAAAAAATGCAGTCCGCCCAGCCTTCTCTTTCTTGCTTAATCTTTGTCACCTGATCGTAGAATTCTATTAAGCCAGTAAGGCAAGATTTACCCTCCCTCTTGAGGTTATCTTGAGATGATTTCGGGGCCTTTTTTAGTGTCCCCGCGGCCCGGTCCTCGACCAGGCCTCCACCCCCAGGAAGCAGCCTGTGACAGCTGACTAACACCCAGGTACCTATTTTTACTGGTAGGTAACAGGGGCATAGGGTGAAAGAAACTCTGCCCATTGTTTCTCGCCGGCGCCTGGGATCGAACCCAGGACCACAGGATCACAAGTCCCGCGTGCTGTCCGCTCGGCCGACCGGCTCCCTGAACCCATGTTGCGATTTGTCACGAAGTCCCTTCTCTCCAGATGTGTTACTAGATTTTTTCTCACGATC
>WNGS01163555.1:18034758-18059019 GCA_020271785.1 Procambarus virginalis
CCCCCTTAGGAATGAGTGATCATAGTTTATTGACCTTTGAGTAACTGGTTGAGCTAGGATTTATCTCCCCCCAAAAAGACCTGGGAAACAAAGGGTGGCGTACCGAAAGGGAAACTATGAGGAGATGAATAAATTCCTAAGGGATTACCATAGGACACAGAACTCAGAACTAAGTCCGTACAAGACATGATGGACTATGTCACCCAAAAGTGTAAGGAGGCAGTAAACAGGTTTATCCCGGCCCGAGAGGAAAACACGAGAAGCAAAAGAAGAATCAGTGGTTTAATTGGGAATGTATGAAAGCAAAGGAGCTGAACAAAAGAGCGTGGAGGAACTTCCGAAATACCAAACACCAGAAAGTAGAGAGAGATACCAATGAACCAGGAATGAGTGTGTTAGTGTGAGAAGAGTAGCTGAGAAAAGGTATGAAAATTATATAGCTAATAAAGCCAAGACCGAACCAAAGCTACTACACAGTCATATCAATATCAAAACGGCAGTGAAGGAACAGGTGATGAAACTTAGAACGGGTGAGAACAGATACACAGAGAATGACAAAGAGGTGTGTGAGGAACTCAACAAGACGTTCCAGAAGGTCTTCACAATAGAACGAGGAGAGGTCATGGCGCTAGGAGAGGTGGCAGCAAACCGGCGACCTTGGAAAGGTTCGAAATTACAAGAGAAAAGGTCAAGAGACATCTATTGGAGCTGGACGCGACAAGGGCTATTGGGTCGGACGAAATCTGACCATCGGTATTGAAAGAGTGTGCAGAAGCACTTTGTTTGCCACTCTCCATAGTGTACAGTAGGTCACTGGAAATAGGAGACCTACCATAGATATGGAAGACGGCTAATGTAGTCCCAATATACAAGAATGGTGACAGACAAGAGACAATGAACTACAGACCAATGTCCTTAACTTGTATACCATGCAGGTGATGGAGATCATGAGAAAAAACCTAGTAACACATCTGAAGAGAAGGGACTTCTTGACAACCCATCAACATGGGTTCATAGAGGGAAAATCTTGCCTTACAGGCTTAATAGAATTCTACGATTAGGTGACAAAGATTAAGCAAGAAAGAGAAGGACGGGCGGACTGCATTTTTTTGGACTGTCGGAAAGCCTTTGACACAGTACCCCATAAAAGGCTGATGTATAAGCTGGGGAAACAGGCAGGAGTAACTGGTAGGGCGCTCTAGTGGATAAGGGAATACCTAAGCAATAGGAAGCAGAGAGTTACAGTGAGGGGTGAGACCTCAGAATGGCGTGAAGTCACCAGTGGAGTCCCACAGGGCCCTGTACTCTGACCTATCCTATTTCTAATATACATAAATGATCTCCGGAGGTTATAGACTCATTCCTCTCAATGTTTGCTGACGATGCCAAATTTCTGAGGATTAAAACAGAGGAAGACAGCTTGAGGCTTCAAGAAGACCTGGACAAGCTGCAGGAATGGTCGAACAAATGGTTGTTAGAGTTTAACCCAAGCAAATGTAATGTAACGAAGATAGGTGTAGGGAGCAGGAGACCAGATACAATATATCATTTGGGAGATGAAATACTTCAAGAGTCAGAGAGAGAGAGAAAGATCTGGGGGTTGATATCACACCAGACCTGTCCTCTGAAGCTCATATTAAAAGGATAACATCAACGGCATATGCCAGGTTGGCTAACTAAAGAACGGCCTTCAGAAACCTGTGTAAGGAATCTTTCAGAACATTATATACCACATATGTCAGACCAATCCTGGAGTATGAGGCTCCAGCATGGAGACCATATTTAGTCAAGCATAAGACAAAACTGGAAAAGGTTCAAAGGTTTGCCACCAGACAGGTAACTGAACTGAGGGGTATGAGCTACGAGGAGAGACTAGGGGAATTAAACCTCACGTCACTGCGAGATAGAAGAGTTAGAGGGGACATGATCACCACATACAAGATTCTCAGAGGAATTGATAGAATAGATAAGGACAGACTATTTAACACAAGGGGCGCACGCACTAGGGGACACAGGTGGAAACTGAGTGCCAAATGAGCCATAGAGACATTAGAAAGAATTTTTTTCATTGTCAGAGTAGTAGACAAATGGAATGCATTAGGAAGTGATGTGGGGGAGGCTCACTCCATACACAGCTTTAAGTGTAGATATGATAGAGCCCAGTAGGCTCAGGAATCTATACACCAGTTGATTGACAGTTGAGAGGCGGGACCAAAGAGCCAGAGCTCAACCCCCGCAAGCACAATTAGGTGAGTACAATTAGGTGAGTTCACACACACACATGGGTGCGCACATGCACACTTATCATCAATGGCATATGCTAGGTTGGCCAACATAAGAACTGCCTTTAGAAACATGAGTGAGAAATGTGAGAGATGGGGATCTCTCAGCACAAGTGCATGTCTACTCATTTTGATGAGATGTACTTTCAGGTTGCTAGCATTGCATAACTTCCTTAAGAATGGACAGAGACGGGGCATGTTTAGTGTCTAAGGGCTCTGTGATATGAAAAATTTCGTGATATTGTCCATGTTCACCTATGTCATCTTACTGACCTAGAATTAATTGAGTAGTTGGAAGTTATTTGAGGTAAGGGCTCTGGGCCCAAGGAGGGGAAGTTGGTGTTGCGTTGTAAAGGGGTCAACACCGTGGTAGACCGTTAGGCTAAATCCCCTAAACACCTTAGCCTACCCTCCACATCACAGTGGCGACCTCTGTTGTGAGCGAGGGGGATAGGAGCCCTTGCTGGGGGCTAGAACCTGGCGGGGCAGCCAATGAAACGTGACAGGGCAGGACTTAAGGTTCTGAATGGCTGATCAGAAGGGTGGTACCTCCATGTAGCCACTGGTGCCTACGAGAGATTTCAGAGCTGTACGCAGTGATGCCAGACTGGGCTACAAGTAACGAATTGGGCTACCTTTGAAAGCCTAGCGTCCTAAATTTTTCTCGCTTCTTGCTACTTTTTTGGCAAATTAAAAAAAATAGTTTGGGCTAATTTGGGCTACTAGTGTTAAGAAACTGAATGATTTATTATTTATGGTTTTATAATATAATGTATATAAATCACAGCCGCGTTCAACAGCCTGGTTGCCCAGACCACCAACCGCAGGAGGGGGATCAGAGACCGTGCCTCTGGAGACCTTGATCTTCTGAACCTTCGAAAGAAAGAGTAACCGTAAGGTAAGGTAATCTTCCTCAGGAGTGATAATTTCCCAACCTTAATTATCATTAATGCTTCATCTCGGGTAATGTCTGTGCAAGCAACCAATCCTCTAGGAATTATAGTACTTAACTGTTTGGTGGACAGTACTAATATAGAGTTACAGCCCAGCTCCTGTGCTACGTAAGTCGTCTATGGGCTCACCAAAGCCCATACTACTTAGAACGTTTGGTTCCGAGTAGCTGGAACTTAAACAACAACAATAAGTACCAATATGTAGTATTGGTACCAGCACCGAATCACTGGTTACCGTAGGTGTGTCTGCATAATCGAGCATTGGACATTGGAAGACTTCAGGACAGTGAGCAGGAGACGCCAGCTTCACTGAAGCTGGCGTCTGTGTCATAGGAAGTGGTGTCATAGGATTAAGTGGAGTTGCCACAGATTCAATGTATATGACAGTGACAGTGTATCCAAGTGACTCGTGTGTGTGGAGTAAAGGTACTATCTTGTACTAACCTAATAGTCAGTGACAGAGACTCTGTTTTTAACCATACAGGTTTAGTGTATCTGGGTTGAGGAAGGAGTGACGGCAAGTCACCCAGCTCTGATGGGTTACACATTCAGGCAACGCCTATGTGTGTAAAGTGTGCCAATTATCTTACCCGTCTTGCCAGGACAATTATTGTCTTGCCAGGACAATAGGCGAGTAATTATCGGTTCGTCGTCTTCAGTCTTGAGTTTACCATTTCTTCAGAGATCACCAACACTGTCAGTTGCTTGTCACTTTTGACAGGATCCCTTGCATCTTACACAATCTCAGGGCACTATTGGTCGCATCTACTCTTGTCGGCTGTCGGTGCGTCCATGCGTGCATGTATTTACTATTTGTGTCTGCAGAATCGAGTTATTAGCTCTTGGACTCCGCCTTTCTAACAAATATATTTTTCCTTTATTATATCTACTTCATATATTTATCTCTAACACACGCACACACATACACATTCCCAGGAAGCAGACCGTAGCAGCTGTCTAACTCCTAGGTACCTATTAACTCCTAGGTGAACTAGGTACATCTGGGTGAAAAAAAACTCTGCCATTGGCTTCCGCCACCGACGGGATTCGAACCCGGGCCATTACAACTATGATCCCTAAGCGCTATCCACTCAGATGCAAAGCTCTCGTACTCACCTAGCAGTGCTTGCCGGGGTTGGGCTCTGTTTCTTTGGTCCCGCCTCTCAACTGACACTCACCTGATGTACAGGTTCCTGAGTCTATTGGGCTCTATCATATCTTCACTTGAAACTGTGTATGGAGTCAGCCTCCACCACCTTACTTCCTAATGCATTCCATTTGTAAACTACTCTGACACTAAAAAAAGTTCTTACTAAAATCTGTGGCTCATTTGGGTTCTCAATTTCCACCTGTGTTCCCTAATGCGTGTGCCTCTTGTGTTAAATAGTCTATCTTTATCTACCCTATCAATTCCTTTGAGAATCTTGTATGTGGTGATCATGTCCTCCCCTAACTCTTCTGTCTTCCAGCGACGTGAGGTTTAATTCCCATAGTCTCTCCTCGTAGCTCATACCTCTCAGTTCGGGTACTAGTCTGGTGGCAAATCTTTGAACCTTTTCCTGTTTAGTCTTATGCTTGGCTAGATGTGGACTCCATGCTGGAGCTGCATATTCCAGGAATGGTCTGACATATGTGTTGTACAAAGTTCTGAATAATTCCTTACACAAGTTTCTAAAAACCGTTCTTATGTTGGCCAACCTGGCATATGCCACTGATGTTATCCTCTTGAAATGGGCTTCTAGGGACAGGTCTGGCATAATACCAACCCCCAAGTCTTTCTCTCTGTCTCTGACTCTTGAAGACTTTCATCTCCCAAGTAATACCTTGTATCTGGCCTCCTGCTCTCTACGCCAATCTTCATTACATTACATTTGCTTGAGATAAACTCTAACAACCATTTGTTCGACCATTCCTGTAGCTTGTCCAGGTCTTCTTGAAGCCTCAAGCAGTTCTCCTCTGTTTTAATCCTTCTCAGAATTTTGGCGTCGTCAGCAAACATTGAAAGGAATGAGTCTATACCCTCTGGGAGATCATTTAAAATATCAGAAACAGGATAGGTCAGAGTACAGAGTCCTGTTGTGACTCTACTAGTGACTTCACGCCAGTCTGAGATCTCACCCCGCACTGTAACTCTCTGCTTCCTATTGCTTAGGTACTCCCTTATCCACTTGAGCACCTTACTCATGCCTGTCTCATGCCTGTCTCTCCAGCTTATGTACCAGCCTGTTATGGGATACCGTGTCAAAGGCCATCTGACAGTCCAAGAAAATGCAGTCCGCCATCCTTCTATTTCTTGCTTAATCTTTGTCATCTGGTCGAAGAATTCTATTAAACCAGAAAGGCAAGATTTACCCTCCCTGAACCCATATTGATGGGTTGTCACGAATTCCCTTCTCCCCAGATGTGTTACTAGGTTTTTTCTCACGATCTTCTCCATCACCTTGCATGAATATAAGTTAAGGATACTGGCCTGTAGTTCATTGCCTCTTTTCTGTCAACCTTTTTGTATATTGGGACTACATCAGCCGTCTTCCATATTTCAGTTTTTTCTCCCATCTCCCATCTACTATACACTATAGAGAGTGGCAAGCAAAGTGCCTCTGCACACTCTTTCAATACCCATTGTGAGATTCTGTCTGAACCAACAGCCTTTCTCACATACAGATCCAACAGATGTCTCTTGACCCCATCAATTGTAATTTCGACCCCTTCCAAGGCCTCCTGGTTCACTGCCACCTTTCCTAAGGCAATGACCTCACCTCCTTTTGTTGTGAAGACCATTTGGAACTTCTTGTTAAAATATTCATACACCTCTTTGGTATTTTCTGTTTACCTGTCCTCGCCCATGCAAAGTTTCATTACCTGTTTATTCACTGTTGTTTTCCTCCTGATTTGACTGTGGAGTAGCTTTGGTTCGGTCTTGGCTTTGTTTGCTATATAATTTTTATACTTTTCCTCAGCTTCTCTTCTCACACAAAGATACTCATTCCTGTTTCTCTGGTATCACTCTCTGCTTTCTGGTGTTCTGATATTTCGGAAGTTTCTCCACGCCCTTTTGTTTAGTTCCTTTGCTTCCATACATGCCCTATTAAACCATGGATTCTTCCTTTGCTTCTCGGATTTTTCCTTTTGGGTCGGGATAAACCTGTTAACTGCCTCCTGACACTTTTAGGTGACATAGTCCATCATGTCTTGTATAGAAAGACAAACCTGTGTGTTTGTGAGTGTGTGTGTACTCACATATTTGTGCTTGCAGGAACGAGCTCTAGCTCTCGGACCCTGCTCTCCACCCACCAGTTGCCTTATAAAATGACTCCTGACCAATTTCCATATCATACCTACTTTTAAAGGAGATACAACAAAGGGGATATAAATATGGTTTTAAATATATAAGCACAATATATATATCTAATTATTATGAACTAGCAGTACCCGGCCACGTGTTGCTGCGGCTTAGCAATGCATGTGATTTGCTGAGCTACAGTAACCTTCCCTGTCCCCCAGTCCTCCCCACCATTCCCCCCTCACCCGTCTCCTCGTCCTCCCAACCATTCCCCATTCCCCTATCCCCTCGTCCCCACCATCCCAAACTCCCCCGTCCCCTCGTCCTTCCCCACCATTACCCCCTTCCCATGTCCCCTCGTCCTCCCCACCATCTCTCACTTCCGTCCCCTCGTCATCCCCACCATTCCCTACTCCCTCGTCCGATGCTTTCCCAAATGGTCTGATGTTCCCATCAGAAAATTAGGAACATCAAGTGATCTGATGTTCCCATCACTGAAATATAAGAAAAACAGTTAAAAAATGAAATCAAAATATGAAAAATAAAAAATAAACTATTCTCACGAAATGAACGGTATGGTTTCTTATCTTGAGATTATCTTATGATGATTTCGGGGCTTTTAGTGTCCCCGCAGCCCGGTCCTCGACCATGCCTCCACTCCCAGGAAGCAGCCCGTGACAGCTGACTAACACCCAGGTACCTACTTTACAGCTAGGTAACAGGGCCATAGGGTGAAAGAAACTCTGCCCATTGTTTCTCTCCAGCGCCCGGGATCGAACCCGGGACCACAGGATCACAAGTCCAGTGTGCTGTCCTCTCGGCCGACCGGCTCCCTAGTAAACAACACAGCTCAATTACAACACAATTCACAAAAAATAATTAAATCAAAATGAAAATAAATCACAATCTATGAAAATTCAATTTATCAATGCAAACAGAAATATTGAAATGGAATTGTAACATATTTAGTATAGCATGTGTGCTGCTCTTACATGCAACAGATGGCGCTGTTTTTCAGGAAAAGCATAGTTTTACCTGCCACAAGTGTGGCATCTATACTTATTCTTACGAAATGAACGGTATGTTAAACAACTCAGCTCAATTCCAAAACAATGCCACGCAAAATAATTAAATAAAAAATAAAATAAATAGAAGTCAATGAAAATAAAATTTATCAATGCAATCGAAAACACTGAAATGAAATTCGTGACATATTTAGTGCAGCGTGCATGTTGCTATTATGTGCAACAGATGGCGCTGTTTTTCAATAACGCATGTTTTTACTTGTCAGATGGGTGGCATCTATATAGTACGAATATAAATAAATGCGCCTATTCCAATGCAACGTTGTGTCAAAATTTCAAAGCAATCGGTGAAGAACTTTTGGAGATTACAGCATGTGTTGCTCTTACATCCAACACATGGTGCTGTTTTTCAATAAAAAAAAGAATGTCTTTTCCTGTCACAGGTGAGACACATAGTAGGTATATAAAAACACTCGCCTATTCGAATGCAACGTTGTGTCAAAATTTCAAAGCGATTGGTAAAGAGGTTTCAAAGATTTCCTTCACAGGAAAAACACTTGAAAAACACAGTTTTTCAAAAAAGCATGTTTTTTCCCGTCATAGACGTGACATATATATATAGTATATATTAAATTCCGCTCGGATGCAAAGGGAACGTTGTGTGAAAATTTCAAAGCAATCGGTGAAGAACTTTCGGAGATTAGCGATTTTGAACAAACGAACATTTCCGTTTTTATTTATATAGATTGAACAAGTTTAGATTCAGGAAAGACAGGAATGTTTTCTTGTTCGGAAATTGGTTGCTAATTGTTTAATTCAAAATCAAGTTGAAATCTTTAATCATATATATGTTTACACTTATAACTGAGTTAGTATTCATACAACTGTATTACATTATTTCCGAAGTGAAAGTTATATTATTGCATAACATATCATTATAATCATATAAGGTATAATTTCAATTTACATGTAAAAACAATATATATAGTGATTTATAAAAATCATTCTAATTGTTGTTGAAGGGAACAGTGTTTACAACTATACAAAAAAACATACAGTTCGCCAGTTTAATGTACTTATTTTATCAACAATGGCTTCAAGAGCGACCACAAGTACAGTCTCTAAGCGAACCAACTTGCATATGCAGCGAACTAGTTTCATAATGTAATGTCAATGATAAGCATATAAAATTATGAAACTATCTCTCCCTATATGTATGCTGCTTACCCAGCCCGTCCTCCTAAGGTTTCCCAACGTCAAGAAAACGGTCAATTTAAAGTGTTATCTCCTAACCTGCCAGAGGACCCAAAACAGAAAACGGAACAGTACGTCACTTTCACGGACAACTTCCATTTTCAAGTTCAAAATTTTTGGCTTTATGTAACGCAAATGAGCGAAAAGCGACGTTCTTTGTAGGAGAACAGGTTGGCTTACCATAGAGACTGCACTTTGTGGCTGTTCTCGGACCTATTGTTAATATAATACTATACATTAAACTGTGTCTCTTACCAAGACTGTAACAAGCTTAGGTAAATAAAATTTGGGATTCAGTCCCTGAGCCCATTATGAGCCTCTGTAAACTTTCCCAGTCCCGTGAATAGATTTAGCAAAGCATATTTCATAAAATTAGGAGGAAGAGAAGACAAATTGCCAGGTAAGATAAAATTCATGAGATAACTGAACTGTTTAAAGTAGGTTAGTCTAATATATGAATTACTTTGAGTGGTTATGCATAGTAACAGCCATATATTAATCAATTGGGCTTCTGCATTTACCTATATTATTAGAACCTTAATTTTTTTAGAGTCAAACTTTGAATATGACCAGGCCAATCCAGACACTGTTGTTATTTTACGAACTCCCTCTCCAGGGACAGGTGGAGCCGGTGGCTAAGCGGACAGAATAATAGACGCGTGATTCTGTGGTCCCGGGTTCGATCCCGGGCGCCGGCGAGAAACAATGAGCAAAGTTTCTTTCACCCTGATGCACCTGTTACCTAGCAGTAAATAGGTACCAGGGAGTTAGTCAGCTGTCAGGGGCTGCTTCCTGGAGGTGGAGGCCTGGTCGAGAACAGGGCCGCGGGGATAATAAGCCTCGAAATCATCTCAAGATAACCTCAAGATAATCTTATTTTTTACCTAATTTAAAACAATAACTTTTGGAGAAAACCGTCTTCATGGAACATGATGGGATGTTTTAATGATAGATTGAGTTCAGTGTTGTATGGCTAGAGATCAGATATAGAGAAGATATCCTGTTGGAAAATTGGAATTGTGACAGATGAATTGATAGAGAATTGTTAGAGTGAAAATATTTCACTGATATATATTGTGTTTAGTATGTTGTAATATACAGTTTAGATATCAATTATTGTACCTATAATAATAATAATAATAATAATAATAATAATAATAATAATATAACAACAATAACAATAATAATAATAATAATAATAATAATAATAATAATTTATTCACAAAAAGGTACAAAGAGATTACAAAAGATTGGTATTTGTACATTCTTGCAAAGCCACTAACACGCATAGTGTTTCTGTCAGGTCCTTAATCTACCAAATCAGGTAAGATGAAAAGGTACATTGTAGCAGGGTTTTATATTAACAAATAACTACAATATAAATTGATAGAGGTGATTACACTGGTAAAGATATATGTCATAAGTACTAACATTGGAGAAGTGGGTAGTACAAGAGTTTGTAGGGAACTGAGTAGTGTGAGTTTGAAGCACAAGGTAGAAAACTATGAGGATGAAATTAGATACGTTTTGGTTTTACTTTTGAATAGGGCTTTTTATTTTATTTTTATTTTCATGGAGTGTTTGCACAAATTTAGTTTGACTCTGGGGATATCAAAGAGATGGTGTGGTGTTATTTATGGTGTTGTGCTTATGGGTTCTATAACACCTATCAAGTAAAAGTTTCAGATCAAGATTAGCACTTAGGAACAAGGTTTTTTTTTATATATAAATAACACATGAGAATGTGTGGAGTGAGTGTATGTTTAGCATTTTATGGGATTTCACAGAGGGGTTGTGTGCTGTCTGAAGACAGAGTTTGTTAAAGTTCTGATAGCAGATGGGCTTGAGGTAATGATTAAATGATGATGGGCTTGAGGTAATTTGCTGTGGGGGAAACTGACTCGTGGGATTTATTTATTTATTTACAATTGATTATTTTTATTAATTTATATTAATTTATATATTAATTTAATTCTTACATTAATTTGTTTATTTCGATAGTGGACTTTATGAATTTAAATTGGACTGTATGATTTTAAATTACCACAGATCGTTTCCTACACAAGATGTGGGGGTTATTGATTATTGTCTATCAATCAAAATTGATCGATTGGTAGATATTCCCTTCAATGTTAATACTACATGGGTTAATTAATAAATGATACAAACACAGTTCATCTGTAGGTAGTTCTACCTTGCACAACCAGATATGAACACAGATGATCGAATGTCACGTGTTGTTCCAGGATGTTGATTGCTAATTCTTCTTCCCCTTCATTTTCGCTTGTCAAAAGGCACCCTCAATAATAATCGTTACCTATATATGAGAGTTATATCAGGGTAAATTATTTTAATTTATTAGATCAGATTTAATTAATAATTATCCTGTTTGGGTGGCTCGCCATGCATTCTAGTCGGTACACTAATCTACCTACATTACTGGCCAGGAACGATGTAATTGGTTATCGGATACAGAACACTTCGCTTATTGTAGACAAAAATTGTGCTGATGATGGGAGCTGTTTATATCTCACAACACCGAGTCTAGAGGGGAAATAATTATGGAGCATCATGGGAGCCTCAGCGAGACTTGACTTTACGTTAAATTAATGGCTGCCGCCCTCTCGCCTCCGGCCCATCGCCAGATGTAGTTTTATCAAGAAGTGGAAAGAGGGTTTATATTTAATCTATTTTAGTACTAATATTTAAGCTGGTTGAAGGGGAATGTTTTTATGATGTTAACAGTCTAGAGACTGATGTTTTAAGAAGAATTCCCAACATTATTAGCTGGTGAATTTAATTTCGACATGGCAATGATACCCATTTTCTTCTAGTGAAAATTCCACTGCAATCTCGTTTTCTTTGAGTGAATTTGTATGTAGTAAATCAGCAGCAATAGTATCTGCCAAATGTAGTGAAAGTTAGTAAATGGTGATGTTTTTCCTACATAATTTTTAGTGGGGGGGGGGGAGAACACTGGTCGAAGTCCATTATTTAGAACTGACGAGCACTGAAAGTCTTCCTCAGATTTATTAGATTAATATAATGTCGGTAGTTAGTAAATGACACATTTGTGCAACAGTTTGTACAGGATGGATGTCCAGTATCTCTCTCCCGGGCAGTAGGGCAATAGGCAGTAACAAGCTACCAGTCACAGTGACTGGTAGCTTGTTCAGGTTACTGGTCACTCCTTAGCCACTGAAGCTTATGGAATAAATCTCTGGTAAATAATTATTGTATAAAAATTAATTGTCGGATTTACATAGTCAGCCATGATCCCTTGAGCTTATTTGCTGGAGTTTAGTTGCTAACAAATTGGGTTTAAATTTGGTTTAATTTAGAGGATTGAATGGACTTAATCATTAAAGTCAAGTATGGTTCTGAGACTGCAGTGGGTTCAGTGACATTAGTAGCAGTGACATGTAGCTATTTAGGCTACTGTTCACTGATTTGCCTCTTAGGCCTCATGAACTCATCTTCATGTAACACAGGACGGGGTTTAGGCCCACTTCAGTCCATCACCCTGCTCGTAAATAAACTTATATCCAAGACCCCAGAGCTAACTCTCTGCTGAGTCCCACGCCACGTGGTCTTAGACGTTCGACCGTCTAAGATTCTACAAACACGTGACGCCGTTCTAGGAGCTCTAGTAAGCTCAATGATCTCAATTTGCTGCCACCACCAACCAAATAGAACAAAACCTGATAGGTCAATTAATTGGGGTTGGGCCAATTAATTAACAATTAACCCTTGGGGTAGGCTATCCCCAATTTCGTGGAACGGGAGGTATTAGTTACGTTAAGTGTGGTAATTCAGTCAACACCAGGGGATATATCTCTGACGTTACAAGTCAAGGCTTGCTTGGAATACGGTACTGACTCAACGTTAAAAAGGCACCCTCAATAATAATCGTTACCTATATATGACAAGGCATATCATAATTTATAATTTTATATCTTAAAATAGACTCGTGGACTAATTGGCAAAGACAGACACATGTAATATCATTCATGGAAATAATAAAAAATACAAAAGAAAATCTTAATCAAATTTTATTTTTTTGCAAAGCTATAAAAGTAATTTATCAAAATCACTTCCTAATTTAACACTTCCTAAATGACCTAATTTCCTATAGAGGCAGACAAGAACTTATTTATCAGTACAAACACTCTCAGCACTCTGTCGGAAAACCCGACACCATTTAATAATAATACATACAATAGGCAGATAATATTGCTGCTGTGTTGCATACACAAGTTACCCATAGAAAATGTAGCTTGTAGTGGAATTTTCCGTCAATAGAAAACGGGATATCATTGCCACATAGTACTATAAATTCACCAGCTATTCTGTTGGGAATTATTCTTAAATACATTAGTCTTTGGACTTTTAATATCATAAAAACATCTCATTTCAGTAAACTTAATTATCAGTATCAAAATAAAGTAATTGTGATCCTTCTATCACTTATTGACATTGGACAAGGAGAGCCAGTTCTGCTTACCAAAGTTGGGCAGTAGGCAAAGTTGCATTATTTTGCAATTTTGTCGATAAGACACTGATTTTCTGATAGGAAAATTATTTTCTAATAGGAAAATTATTTTCTGATAGGAAAATTATTTTCTGATAGGAGTATTGCATAAAATTACTGATTGCAGTACTGTACTGTAGTAGGAATGTTTACTTCTACCTTGGCGTTTGGAGACTTTAATTTTGTGTCCCTGCACAATGCTGCATGATGCTGACACTTCTTACACCTATTACAAGTGTGTAATTGGGTCTCACTGACGATGGTGTTGTGTTTCCTGAAGCACCTCGTGCAATTTTGCTACTCTGTCAGTCTCTTGACATGCGCGTCACGATCAGGATAATAGGTGAAGTGATTTATTGAATGTTTCTCTGTGTAGAACAAACATGTTCCATAGCCTACAGCACCTTTTGGAATCACCGCCTTGGTGACTCTGTCACCAGTAACCCACTTGGAGGCTTGGAGGGTCTCACTGCATATGTGCCCACATTGCCTTGGGTCCACTTTGGTATGGAATTAGATTGTTTAGGTTTAGTTGAAGTACTTTTTGTACTCTGTGGTTCACTATTATTGGTTTATGGAAGTTTATTTGGTGCTTTTAATTTGTCATGTATACGTAGTTGGTTAATTACTGAACGTAGACCCTCACATATTTCACTTAAGGATAAAATACTTTTATTGTAGTGAGGACTCATTTGTCTCAATATGTCCCTATGTATTTTCTCCTGGACAATTATTTTCAACACCCAATCAGCCCCATTTGTATTGGCTGTCAGGCTGAGGGCCTTGATCATGGATTCCACCTCCAGCTTAAAGATTTGGAGTGAATCAGCTGTAGCCTCCAGTGAAGGTAAATGCAACATCTCATGAACTAAGTGTGTGATGTTCTGACTTCTGGATCAGCATAATTATCTTTGAGGAGTGTTACTGCAAGGCCATAGCCATCGGTAGTTAACCTCAGATGGGATTTAACCTACTGATTTAGCTTCACCTGATAATTGAACTTGCAGATAAGAGAATTTACTACTCTTGGAGTAAAGATGGTTTTGAGTCTGCAAGGTCTACAGATTTGTTCCAAAATTCGTCCCAATCTTCCTCATCTTTTCCTGAGAAAGTGGGTAAATTAATTGGAGGGAGTCGAGTTTCAACCTGTCTTGGATTAGATGAAACTGTAAATGTTGACTTGTTCTGGGGCAATTATTTTAATGAAAGGATCCAACCTGGCTTGAGTATCATCCTCAAATTGTATTAGGTCAACCATAATATCATTTAATTCTTCAGTGGTTAAATTAGTGTTAGCAAGTTCAGTTAGATATTTTTCTATCTGGTGCTTAACTTGCTCAAATTTACTTATTGCTACTTGAAAGTAGGTTTCCAGTTTCACATGATCAACTGGAGATTGTTGAGACAGCTCATTGCACTTGTTAATCTGTCTTGTTAAGTGACCCTTAAATCCTGTCTGGATCTGTTTTAATTTAATTTCTTTAGTAGCCATGCTGCCTCTTTGATTGGTATTTACAAGGCATATAATATTGTTACTAATGTAACTGGGGTACTTGCTCATAAATTCTGAGCAAGCACTAATGGCCGAGGGTAGATTTTCAGTCACTAGGGCTTTCACTTTATATACAGTTAATCATCCAACCTCCTTGGAGGATAGCACATAAAAATAATATATGTATAATCATACATAAATTCTTTGAGGGGGGGGGGGTAATCAGTGTCACTGGAAGTACCTCAAGTTAGCTCCTCAAAATCACCCTAGGTTGATGTAGACACTAATTAACACTCAAAGGTGAAATGATTATTGGTAAATAATTATAAAATTGGTAAATAATTATAGATACACAATACAAATCGTGCTGTTATAAATCCCACCCAAAATAGGGTCTGCACGATTAATTAATGGTGCTAGGTTGGTCAATATATACTTCAACACTAGACTAGTTGATCAATAAGCATTAGTAAATGTAAATATATAGGACAAGGTTATCAATAAACACTAGTCAATGTAAATATCTTATGTTGACGACGTTTTGATCCATCCTAGACCATTATCAAGTGGATTGTCAGTCTATTTTTCGATTTTTCAGCACATTATTGTGAGTCCTCATCTGTCTAATGTCTTACCCTGTAGTGGATTGGAAATTAGTTATAAAATAGTGGTTAGTTAGGACCAGTGAGATATTTTTAATTGGATTATATATTTATATGTTGAATAATTTTTGATTCAAGATAAATTATATACGCAATTGGTGATATTAGCCTCATTAACCTCCAGTGTTATTTGGAAGAATTAAGTCCTCTATTAATCACTTCGCGAAATTAAACACCACAATTTTTTTGGATAACCATTGCAAAGGCATAGCCACAATTTGGCTGGGTTTAATTTATGCAGTGTCATTCCTCGGATATAAAACAAAACATAATTGGTGGTTAAGCTCCGTGAAAACCACTGAGGCTAAACTACTGGTGGCCGGTCAGTGACTGGCTATTTGCTTATCATATATTGTTTACTGATTTATTAACAGTCTGTTTCTACTGCTAATTATTTGTTAAATTATTTATCTAGTTCTCATTATTGATCTTAAATATGATCGAGGTACGAAGGACCATTCATGTGTGGAAAACTGACACATGGAATTTATATATTTATTTACAATATATTAATTTATATTAATTTATTTCATACATAAATTTATATATTTCGACGGCGGACTGTATGAATTTGAAGTGGACTGTATGATATTAAGTTCCCACAAATCGTTTCCTGCACAGGCTAGTGGGGGGGGGGGTATTATTTATATATATCAATCAAAATTAATCGATTGGTAGGTTTTCACCACAATGTTAATACTACATGGGATAGTAAATAAAAGAAACAAATACAGCTTATCTGTATGGTAAGTGGCGCCTGACAGCTGAGTGGACAGAGCTTTGGATTCGCAGTCTTGAGGTTCCAGGTTTGATCCCCGATGGAGGCAGAGACAAATATGCAAAATGTTTCTTTCACCCTGATGCTTCTGTTACCTAGCAGTAAATAGATACCTGGGAGTTAGACAGCTATTGTGGGCAGCTCCCTGCGGGGGGGGGGGGTGTAACAAAACGGAGGCCTGGTCGAGGACCGCGGCCCGGTCCTCGACCAGGCCTCGAAATCATCTCAAGATAACCTCAAGACGGTTTTTGACCTGGACAACCAGATATAAACACGGATGATTGCATGTCTCGTGTTGTACCAGGTTGTTGAATGATAATTCTTCTTCCCTTCAATTTTACCTGTTAAAAGTCACCCACGATAATTATCGTAACCTATATATGACAGTTATGTCAGTTGAAATTATTGTAATATTTCAGATAAGATTTAATTAATAATTACCCTGTTTGGGTAGCTGGAAATGTGTTCTAACCGGTACACTAATCACTACATTACTGGCCAGGAATGATATAATGGGTTATTTGATACAGAACACTTCCCTTATTGTAGATGAAGACCGTGCTGATGATGGGAGCTGATTACATCCCACAACACCGAGTCTAGAGGGAAATAATTGCAGAGCATCATGGGAGCCTCAGTGAGACTTTTGTTTATGTTAAATTAATGGCTGCCGCCCCTCTCTCCCTACTCTCACATCCGACCCATCACCAGATGTGGTTTTATAAAAAAGTGGAAAGAGGATTTATATTTAATCTATTTCAGTACTGATAATTAAGTTAGTTCAAGGGACATGTTTTATGATGTTTACAGTCCAGAGACTGATGTTTTAAGAAGAAGCAATGATACCCCGTTTTCTTCTGGGGAAAATTTCACTTGAATCTCGTTTTCGTTGAGTGAATTTGTTAGTAGTAAATTAGCAGCAATATTAACTGCGACATGTAGTGAAAGTTAGTAAATGTGTAATTTAATTTTTCTAATTATCAGGTGAAAGCACCAAGCCATTACAATTTATAGCACTTGGAAGGGATCAGGATAAGGATTTGGGATAGTAAGGGGGAAAGGAAGGAATGGTGCCCAACTACGTAGACGTTTGGGGATTGAACACCAACCTGCACGAAGTGAGATCATCGCGCTACCATCTAGTCAAAGTGGCTGGGTAGTAATGGTGTAGTTTTTTCTGACATTTGCAGTGGTTGAACCCCATGCACAGATACCGTATGTAAGATAGGGATAGATTAGCGTGTAGTATAATGAGAGGAGAGCAGAGTTATATAACATAATATATGATTTTATAAAGTACACCAACCGTTTTGGAGATTTTTTCGATATGTGTTGTACGTGGGTTCTGATGTTCAGTATGTTTTCTATGTATCGGCCAAGGAACTCTCCCTCATTTTTATTGCTAATGTTAAGAATATTTATCTGAAGATGAATTATATTTGATAATTTACTTCCAAGTAATATGTAGTAAGTCTTTTCTATGTTCAGTGTGAGTTCGTTGGTTGACATCACAAGTTGAGTTTTTAAAATTCATTGTTGAAAATATTATTTAGTCTCTGGAGGTTGGGGTCAAAATAGATGAAGGTAGTATCGTCAGCAAATAGTATAGAATTAAAGAATATTAGAAATATTTGGCAAATCATTGTTGTAGAAAAGAAATTAGAGATATCATAAGACGGTGCCCTGTGGAACTGTTTGTCACTGACATAGGAACGAATAAAGTTCTAAGCAAGGTCTCGGATACCATAGTGGTCAAGTTTAAGTCAGGAGGTAGTTATGGTTTACAGTATCAAAGGCCTTTCTCAGGTCAATGAAGAAACCAATTGGGGACTCATTTTTGTCAAGGGCTGTGTAGATTATATTAAGCAGACTAACAATGGCATCATTGGTCCTCTTTTGGGAACCGAAGTCAAACTGGCAGGGACTTAACATGTTGAGTTTTACAAAGTAGTAATAGAGCTGTCCTTAAATAATCTTTTCAAATATTTTAGAAAGTATAGGTAGATTTTATATGGGTCTGTAATTATTTGTCAGCTGACTCGCCTCATTTATGAACTAGCGTTACTCCTGCTTATAAGGATATCGGAAAAACTATGACGCTCTAGAGATTTGTTGAATAGTAGAGCTATGGGAAGTGCAAGAGCAGGGACAGTACTCTTACATATCATTGATGGAAATTCATTAATGTTCCCAGCTTTGGTTTTAAACGATTGAATTATGGATGTATTATATGTCGGGCTGACTGATAAAAGGATTAGAGAGTTAGGATAGCTGGCGGTAAGATATGTAGTAACATGTATCTGGGTCTCTGGGATTATTCTGGCAAGGTTAGCACCAATTGTTGAAAAGAAGCTATTGAAATCAGTAACAATTTCCAAGTCTGTTGCAAGTGTGTAGCCATGTTTGGAGAGTTTTCTCTGCTTGTTATGTGATTGTTGTTCAGAACCTAGGATGTTAGAGATGGCTTTTCATGTTCTTTTCATATTTCCTTTTGCTTCTTTAAACCTATTCTCATAAAAGGAAACTTTGGCTCTTTTTATTATATTAGTAAGAATTGATGTGTATCTCTTAACTTCTTCTTTTGTAACTAGGACAATCCTATGTTTTTTTCAAATTCGTGTTCATTGTTAATTGATTACCTAAATAATAAAAAAAATGTCAAGAAGACAATGATGGGCTCCTTACCTAATATTTGTGTAGAGTCAGAGCTGAGCGTGTCTTCATAAATTAACAAAACAATTGTACTTCAAATACAAAAACAAATCAATATAAATAAAAATATAAATGTTTGTTCAAAATCTCTAATCTCCGAAAGTTCTTCACCGATTACTTCCAAATTTTCTTTTTCACACAACGTTCCATTCCCATCCGAGCATGTTTTTATATGAATATTATATAGATGTCACGACTGTGATGGGAAAAACATGAAAACTGTTTTTTTGAAAAACTGTGTTTTTCATGTGCTTTATATGTTAGGGAAATCTTCAAAACCTCTTTATTGATTGTTTGAAATTTTCACACAACGTTGCATTCGAATAGGCACGATTTTTTTAAACACCTACCATATCCATGACTCATCTGTGACAGGAATTTTTTATTTTTTAAACAGGGTCATCTGTTGGATGTAAGAGCAACACACACTGTAATTTCCGAAATTTCTTCACCGATTGCTTTGAAATTTTGACACAACTTTCCATTCGAATACACACGTCTTTTTGTATACCTACTACATAGATGCCACACCTGTCATGGGTAAAAATATGGTAACAAAAACAGGGCCACCTGTTGTACATAATAGCAACACAAGCTATACTAAATATGTTATGACTCCATTTCAATGTTTCCGATTGCATAGATAAATCGAATTTTCATAGATTTTGATTTATTTTCATTTTGATTTAATTATTTTGAGTGATTTTTGAGAGATTTTTTAATACCATTCATTTCATAATTGTAGGTATAGATGCCACACCTGCAACAGGTAAAAACATTCTTTTTTTAAGAAACAGCACCAACTGTTGCACGTAAGAGCAACACACATTATATTAAATATGTTACAATCCCATATCAATGTTTTCGACTCTATGGAAATTGAATTTTCATATATTTCGATTTATTTCTATTTTTATTTAATTATTTTGTGTGACATTGCATTGTAATTGAGCTGTGTTGTTTACAATAGCGAAAATTTTGAGAGTATAGTTTATTTTTAATATTTTTTTCATTTCTTTTTTTTAAGTGTTTTTCTTATATTTCAGTGATGGGAACATCAGATCATTTCATGTTCCCAATTTTCTGATGGGAACACCAAATTATTTGAGAATGCATTGGATCAGTGGGGAATGGTTTGAAGGACAAGGGGACGGGAGTGGGGGATGGTGGGGTGGACGAGGGGACAGGGGAGGGGGTAATGGTGGGGAGGACGAGGGGATGGGATAGTTGGGGATGGTGGGGACGAGGAGACAGGTGAAAGGAGAATGGTGGGGAGGACATGGGGACAGGGGAGTGGGGAATGGTGAGGAGGACGAGGGGATAGGGGAAGGGGGAATGGTAGGTAGGACGAGAGGATGAGGGAGTGGGAGGTAGTGGGGGATGACGAGGGGATGGAAGAGTGGGGAATGGTAGGAGGGCGAGTGGATGCTGGACGGGGAATGGTTAGGAGGACGAGGGAATGAGGTAGTAAGGAATGGTTGGGAGGATGAGGGGACAGGGGAGGAGGGAATGGTAGTGAAGACTGGGAGACAGGGGAAGGTTGCTTTGGCTCAGCAACGCATGTCTTTCTGAGCCATAGCAATGCGTGGCCGGGTGCAACTAGTTGTAAATAAAAACAATAATGCTGACCTCAGGGATTGTGGCCCGTGTTGTACAGAAAGCATGACAGCGTTCATCTTGGAGTAGGTCCTGCTGAGGTCTGGATTATTGACCAAGGAAGCGTTGGTGACAGCGAGGAGCCTGGTTGCTGGACCCACCAAACGGTCGCTGAGAGACCACTGGGCGAAGGCGGCGAGGAAGGCGAGGTCGTCGCTCACTACCACCACCGTCACGCACCACGACACCTGCCGCAGCTGTTGACGTCAACATGGTAGACGTTATGTGGGAGTGACCTCCCCGCCTCTGTGGTAAAAACTCCAGGCAGTATTTCTCCTTTTAATTGACTTCAATAAATTAAAGTTTATCTTATTTTTTCTTAGTAGGTAAGAAATTGAGTGGACTGTATGTACTTGTTAAAACTGCCTGAAATTATTCTCACACAAATTGGGGGGACAATTTGTAGCTTAAACCACTTTGTAATGGCTCCTTCTCAAACTACAAATTGTTTACCTAAGTTTAATTATTATAATATTATATCATACCACATATGGTGGTCTAATCTACTATTATTTCAACAATTATTACTAGTTATGAATACTACTACTACAATAACTAGAATGGCCTTATCTGAGCCTGTAGTAAGGGCCTGCTAAGACCGTGTCATGTTAGCATCTATGTGGGTGTGGCCCTGTGCCTCATGGTGCCAATGGCGGCTGTGGAGGCCTTCAAGGCTGGCAACAGCTAGGTACATGTGCATAGTTCTACTGCTCAGCTACTTGCTGTTCCAAGTCACAATTTTACCTGTATGGGATGCAAAGAGTTAATATCTGTTCCCTGAACATATCAATACAGGTATAACATGGTATGTGAGGGCTGTAAAAATGGGGTACACGTACATGGTGTTGGTGTTGTTCATATATCATAACCGACTTATCTTAATAATGTTAAAAATGTGCACACAAATTTAAACATAAAGATACTTGGTAAGCCGGATACTGGAATGCTCTTATTTGTAGTAGTGGTGTTGCTATGGCAGTTTCTTAAGGCAGAGTAGGTCTATCCTATGTGGCTATTAACACACACACACACGAGCACCCATTGTTATTGTTTTCGTGAGAGCGTGGCGTCTGTAAGAGACGCTCTCCTTCCCTTGTTCCAATATTTTTTCCACTTCTAAGTTAAATTTACGTTAACAAGGGAATCAAGCTATATTTTGGTGTTAATAATTATATTCAGTCTTATTGAACACTTTTTTATTCAATTTAGACATTAAACTGTTGTATGAACAGTGGTTTAATAATGTAAATACTGCGGCGACGTCGATGACGTCACGGAGTCTCCCATTCTCTAATTTTAAGAGGATACTGTTAAGGGAAGACTATACTATTTGTGTATAAGTGTGTCGGTTTCCCGACATAATTCCGGGGGGGAAGAACACGGGTCGAAGTCCCGATAAGGACTGCGATCACTTTATTCTTCTCCTTCAGAATTATAATGCTGCTTTAATTTGAGTTTACATTGTTGAGCTGCAGTCCTTTGGGGACGTATGTCCCGTACTGGCGTATCGGGTGCTGGAAGTCGCTGTACGTCTTCGTTCCTGGCCAGTTCTAAAGGAACTAATTTCTCTAAAGTTTTGAGAGTAGTGTTGCCTCGGCATTTTACTTTCACTATTCTCAAGATGCCCTGGCTGTCTGGATGAACAGAGACTATTTGACCTAAAGGCCACTCTGAGCGTGGTCCATCACTATCCACCAGAACTATGTCACCAGGGTTCAAGTTAATTCTGTTGTAGGGGTTGTTTGCCCCGTAATGATACTCTCTCAGAGCTGTAAGGTATTCTCGAGTCCATACGTCATTCCACCGACTTATCACCCTTGATAGATGTTTGAAACGTTGAACCAAATCACTCTCTTGGACATATGAAGGATCCTCTGGTTCCTCGTCCGTAAGGGACACAAGTGTTTTGAGAGGTCTACCATACATCAAATGAGCTGGACTTAATGGTTCACGCTGCAAAACATCATCAGAGAGGTAGGTAAGTGGTCGGTTATTGACTCGTGCTTCTATCTCTATGACTACTGTTTGAAGCTCCTGCAGGTCAATCTTTTGGCGGTGTAGGGTTTTCCGTAGAGAACGTTTTACCGTACCAACCATGCGTTCATAGAAGCCTCCGTGCCATGGTGCTCTGGGAGGTATGAATTTCCAATGGCACTGCCGTTGATTTAGGGCTGTGCGTACCTTTGGATGTGTCCAGATTTTCCTCAGACATGCTTCTCCTGCCACTAAGTTGGACCCATTGTCTGAGATCATTAACTTAGGACAGGATCTACGTGAAGCAAACCTGCGGAAAGCCTGTAAGAATGCTTCGGCACTCATATCGGGAGTCACTTCTAGATGGACTGCCCTTGTTGTGGCACAAGTAAAAAGACAGATGTAAGCTTTTACTGGTTTCTTGTCTTTAGTGCCTGTAAGTGTTAGTGCTCCTGTGAAATCTACTCCTGTAGTCTCAAAGGGACGAATATGTACGACTCGTTCCTTCGGAAGTGGAGGAGGGCCAGGATATGGACACACTCTGGCATCGTATCTCCGGCAAACAACACAGGATTTGATTATTGATTTTACTGTCTGTCTACCTTGGGGTAGCCAGTACTGTTGTCTTAAGTCTGTGAGAGTATCTAATACCCCACCATGCAGAGTGCAGTATTTGTGTATATGTAACACAATTAGTTTGCTTACTATGTGGTGACGAGGGAGCAATATTGGATTTTTGCTTCCAAATCTATGTCAGCGTGCTGTAAGCGGCCTCCGCATCTGATTATGTTATAATTGTCAGTGTCTAACCAGAGACCCAGATCACGTTGTAGCTTCTTTGGAACATTGTCAAATTCTGTCCCGAATGTGTCGATCTGAGCTCTTTTGACCCAATACCTTAGGGCATTAGGGAATTTATGCTTGATTCCTATTTTCTTTAGAAAATCAAACACTACTTGGGTGACACCTATAAGTTTGTTCAGTTCAGAGTACCGAGTAGGATCAATTACCAAAGTCCGAGGTGGTTCTGGGTTCTCAGTGGGAACAGTAACATTGGTCACAATGACTTGTGGCTTTTGTTCAGGCCACTGGTCGCTGATTAGCCACTGAGGTCCATTGAACCACATCTCTGCCTTTGTTAATTGCCGTAAAGTCAGTCCTCGGGAGAGATAGTCAGCTGGATTCTCTTTTGTGGGTACATATCTTAGTTTATACCCTGCTGACAACTCTCGTATTTCCTTAACGCGGTTACTCACGTAAGGATTCTTACTGTTATTGTTCTTAACCCACTGTAGCACTGCCTCATTATCTGACCAAACTACTGTTTCTTTAAAGTGGATGTGGCGTAAGGCCTTGATCAAATAATGAGCCAATCTTACTCCTAACAGTAAGGCTGTTAATTCCAGTTGTGGCAGTGATCTTTTCTTTAAAGGTGCCACTCTGGCCTTTGATGTGAGCAAATTGGCTTGCCCATTTGTGACCAGGTAAGCTACTGTTCCATAAGCCTTTCCTGAGGCATCACAGAATACATGTAGCTTAATTGGTTCTTTTTCATTTACTACTGTGTTCCTGGGGACTTGACAGACTCTAGGGTACTTAAATCTTTTACTAACCCTTGCCATTTTTCTTGTAGGCAGGTGTTAGAAGATCATCCCACCC
>WNGS01163555.1:18059522-18128942 GCA_020271785.1 Procambarus virginalis
CTAACAGTGTGTTGCCGGTGACCTGCCAGTGTGTTGCCGGAGACTGCCTGCGTATTGCAGGAGACTTGCCAGTGTGTTTGCAGGAGACCTGCCAGTGTGTTGCCGGGAGACCTGCCTAAGTGTAACTGGAGACCTGCCAGTGTGTTGCAGGTCGACCTCGCAGTGTGTTGCAGGAAACTGACAATGTGTTGCAGGAGACTTGCCATGTGTTGCATGAGACCTGCCAGTTGTGTTACAGGAGACCTGCCAATGTGTTGCAGGAGAGCTGCCAGTGTGTTACAGGAGACCTGCCAGTGTGTTGCAGGAGACCTGCCAGTGTGTGTGCAGGAGACCTGCCTGTGTGTTGCAGGAGACTTGCCAGGGTGTTGCAGGAGACCTGCCAGTGCGTAGCTCGAGACCTGCCAGCGTGTTGCAGAATCCTGCCAGTGTGTTGCAAGAGACCTAGCAGTGTTTAGCACGAGACCTGTCAAGTGTAGCTGGAGACCTGCCAGAGTGTTGCAAGACACCTGCCAGTGGTGTTGCAGGTGACCTGCAGTGTGTTGCAGGTGACCTACCAGTGTGTTCCAGAGACCTACCAGTGTGTTGCAGGAGAGACCTGCCAGTGTGTTGCGGAGACCTGCATGTGTGTTGGCAGGAGATGCCAGTGTGTTGCAGGAGACTTGACAGTGTGTTGCAGGAGACCTGCAAGTGTGTTGCCGGAGATCTGCCGTGAGTTGCAGGAAAACTGCCAGTGTGTTGCTGGAGACCTGCCAGTGTGTTGCCGGTGACCTGCAGTTTGTTGCCGGAGACCTGCCTGTGTATTGCAGGAGACCTGCCAGTGTGTTGCAGGTGACCTGCCAGTGTGTTCCAGAGACCTACGAGTGTGTTGCAGGAGACCTGCCAGTGTGTTGCAGAAGACCTGCATGTGTGTTGCAGGAGACTTGCCAGTGTGTTGCAGGAGACTTGACAGTGTGTTGCAGGAGACCTGCAAGTGTTTTGCCGGTGACCTGCTTGTGTGTGCAGGAAAACTGCCAGTGTGTTGCTGGAGACCTGCCAGTGGTTGCCGGTGACCTGCCAGTTTGTTGCCGGAGACCTGCCTGTGTATTGCAGGAGACCTGCCAGTGTGTTGCAGGAGACTTGCCAGTGTGTTTTAGGAGACCTGCCAGTGTGTTGCAGGAGAAATGCCAGTGGTTTTAGGAGACCTGCCAGTGTGTTGCAGGAGACCTGCCAGTGTGTAGTGGAGACCTGCCGTGTGTTGCTGGAGACCTGCCAGTGTGAAGCAGGAGACCTGCCAGTGTGTTGCCGGAGACAAGCCAGTGTGTTGCAGGAGACCTGCCAGTGTTTGCTAGAGTCCTGCCAGTGTGTAGCTGGAGACCTGCCAGTGTGTTGCAGGAGATCTGCCAGTGTGTTACAGGAGACCTGTCAGGTTGATGGAGACCTGTCAGTGTGTTGCTGGATTCCTGCTGTGTCTTGCGGGAGACCTGCAGTGTGTAGAATGAGACCTGCCAGTGTGTTGCAGAGACCTACCAATGTGTTGCAAGAGACCTGCCAGTGTGTTGCAAAAAGATCTGCCAGTGTGTACAGGAGACATGCCAGTGTGTTGCCTGTGACCTGCTAGTGTGTTGAAGGAGACCTGCCAGAGTGTTGCCAGAGACCTGCCTGTGTATTGCAGGAGACCTGCCAGTATGTTGCAGGAGACCGGCCAGTGTGTTCCAGAGACCACCAGTGTGTAGCAGGAGACCTGCCAGTGAGTTGCTGGAGACCTGCAAGTGTGTTGCAGGAGAACTGCCAGTGTGTTGCAGGAGAACTGCCTATGTATAACTGGAGACCTGCCAGTGTTGCAGGAGACCTGGCAGTGTGTTCCAGGAGACCTGCCTGTGTGTTGCTGGAGACCTTCCATGTGTTGCAGGAGACCTGCCAGTGTGTTGCAGGAGACCTTCCAGTGTGTTGCTGGAGACCTGCCAGAGTGTATCAGGTAACCTGCCAGTGTGTTGCCAGAGACCTGCCAGTGTGTTGCATGAGACCTGCCAGAGTGTAGCGGTTACCTGCCAGTGTGTTGCCGGAGACCTGCCAGTGTGTTGCAGGGGACCTACCAGTGTGTTGCAGGAGATCTGCCAGTGAGTTGCAGGAGACCTGCAGTGCGTAGCTCGAGACCTGCCAGTGTGTTGCAGAAGACCTACCAGTGTTTAGCACGAGACCTGCCTTTGTGTTGCAGGGGACCATTCAATGTGTAGCTGGAGACCTGCCAGTGTGTTGGCGGAGACAGGCCAGTGTTGCAGGAGACCTGTCAGTGTGTTGCAAGAGTCCTGCCAGTGTGTTGCAAGTGACCTGCCAGAGTGTTGCAGGAGACCTGCCAGTGTGTTGTAGGAGACCTGCAAGTGTGTTGTAGGAGACTTGCCAGTGTGTTGCAGGAGACTTGACAGTGTGTTGCAGGTGACCTGCCAGTGTGTTGCAGGAGACCTGCCAGTGATTTACCGGAGACCTGCCTGTGTGTTGCAGGAGACTTGGCAGTGTGTTGCAAGTGACCTGCCAGTGTGTTCCAGAGACATACGAGTGTGTTGTAGGAGACTTGCCAGTGTGTTGCAGGAGACCTGCCAGTGTGTTGCAGGAGACCTGCCAGTGATTTGCCGGAGACCTGCCTGTGTGTTGCAGGAGACCTGGCAGTGTGTTGCAGGAGACCTGACAGTGTGTTGCCGGACCTGCCTGTGTGTTGCAGGAGAAGTGCCAGTGTGTTGCCGGTGAACTGCCAGTTTGTTGCAGGAGACCTGCCAGTGTGTTGCCGGAGACCTGCCAGTGTGTTGTTGGAGCCCTGCCAATGTGTTGCAGGAGACCGGCCAGTGTGTTGCAGGAGACCTTCCCGTGTGTAGCAGGAGACCTTCCAGTGTGTTTCAGGAGACCTGCCAGTGTGTAGCTGGAGACCTGCCAGTGTGTTGCAGGAGACTTCCAGTGTGTTTCAGGTGACCTGCCAGTGTGTTGCAGAAGAACTGCCATGTGTTGGAGGAGACTTATCGATATGTAGCTGGTGACTTGCCAGTGTGTTGCTTGAGACCTGCCAGTGTGTTGCATTAGACCTACCAGTGTGTAGCAGGAGACCTGCCAGTGCGTATTGGAAACCTGCCAGTGTGTTGCAGGAGAACTGCCTATGTGTAACTGGAGACCTGCCAGTGTGTTGCAGGAGACCTGGCAGTGTGTTGCTGGAGAACTGCCAGTGTGTAGCAGGAGACCTACCAGTGTGTTGCCGGTGACTGCCAGTGTGTTGCAGGAGACCTGCCAGTGTGTTGCCTGTGTATTGCAGGAGACTTGCCAGTGTGTTTGCAGGAGACCTGCTAGTGTGTTGCCGGAGACCTGCCTATGTGTACTGGAGACGTGCCAGTGTGTTGCAGGAGACCTGGCAGTGTGTTGCAGGAAACCTGACAATGTGTTGCAGGAGAGTTGCCAGTGTGTTGCAGGAGACCTGCCAGTGTGTTATAGGAGACCTGCCAGTGTGTTGCAGGAGACCTGCCAGTGTGTTACAGGAGACCTGCCAGTGTGTTGCAGGAGACCTGCCAGTGTGTAGTAGGAGACCTAACAGTGTGTTGCCGGTGACCTGCCAGTGTGTTGCCGGAGACCTGCCTGCGTATTGCAGGAGACTTGCCAGTGTGTTTGCAGGAGACCTGCCAGTGTGTTGCCGGAGACCTGCCTAAGTGTAACTGGAGACCTGCCAGTGTGTTGCAGGAGACCTCGCAGTGTGTTGCAGGAAACCTGACAATGTGTTGCAGGAGACTTGCCAATGTGTTGCATGAGACCTGCCAGTGTGTTACAGGAGACCTGCCAATGTGTTGCAGGAGAGCTGCCAGTGTGTTACAGGAGACCTGCCAGTGTGTTGCAGGAGACCTGCCAGTGTGTTGCAGGAGACCTGCCTGTGTGTTGCAGGAGACTTGCCAGGGTGTTGCAGGAGACCTGCCAGTGCGTAGCTCGAGACCTGCCAGCGTGTTGCAGAATCCCTGCCAGTGTGTTGCAAGAGACCTAGCAGTGTTTAGCACGAGACCTGTCAATGTGTAGCTGGAGACCTGCCAGAGTGTTGCAAGACACCTGCCAGTGTGTTGCAGGTGACCTGCCAGTGTGTTGCAGGTGACCTACCAGTGTGTTCCAGAGACCTACCAGTGTGTTGCAGGAGACCTGCCAGTGTGTTGCAGGAGACCTGCATGTGTGTTGCAGGAGACTTGCCAGTGTGTTGCAGGAGACTTGACAGTGTGTTGCAGGAGACCTGCAAGTGTGTTGCCGGAGATCTGCCTGTGAGTTGCAGGAAAACTGCCAGTGTGTTGCTGGAGACCTGCCAGTGTGTTGCCGGTGACCTGCCAGTTTGTTGCCGGAGACCTGCCTGTGTATTGCAGGAGACCTGCCAGTGTGTTGCAGGTGACCTGCCAGTGTGTTCCAGAGACCTACGAGTGTGTTGCAGGAGACCTGCCAGTGTGTTGCAGAAGACCTGCATGTGTGTTGCAGGAGACTTGCCAGTGTGTTGCAGGAGACTTGACAGTGTGTTGCAGGAGACCTGCAAGTGTTTTGCCGGTGACCTGCTTGTGTGTTGCAGGAAAACTGCCAGTGTGTTGCTGGAGACCTGCCAGTGTGTTGCCGGTGACCTGCCAGTTTGTTGCCGGAGACCTGCCTGTGTATTGCAGGAGACCTGCCAGTGTGTTGCAGGAGACTTGCCAGTGTGTTTTAGGAGACCTGCCAGTGTGTTGCAGGAGAAATGCCAGTGTGTTTTAGGAGACCTGCCAGTGTGTTGCAGGAGACCTGCCAGTGTGTAGCTGGAGACCTGCCAGTGTGTTGCTGGAGACCTGCCAGTGTGAAGCAGGAGACCTGCCAGTGTGTTGCCGGAGACAAGCCAGTGTGTTGCAGGAGACCTGCCAGTGTGTTGCTAGAGTCCTGCCAGTGTGTAGCTGGAGACCTGCCAGTGTGTTGCAGGAGATCTGCCAGTGTGTTACAGGAGACCTGTCAGTGTTGATGGAGACCTGTCAGTGTGTTGCTGGATTCCTGCTTGTGTCTTGCGGGAGACCTGCACGTGTGTAGAATGAGACCTGCCAGTGTGTTGCAGGAGACCTACCAATGTGTTGCAAGAGACCTGCCAGTGTGTTGCAAAAGATCTGCCAGTGTGTTACAGGAGACATGCCAGTGTGTTGCCTGTGACCTGCTAGTGTGTTGCAGGAGACCTGCCAGAGTGTTGCCAGAGACCTGCCTGTGTATTGCAGGAGACCTGCCAGTATGTTGCAGGAGACCGGCCAGTGTGTTCCAGGAGACCTACCAGTGTGTAGCAGGAGACCTGCCAGTGAGTTGCTGGAGACCTGCAAGTGTGTTGCAGGAGAACTGCCAGTGTGTTGCAGGAGAACTGCCTATGTATAACTGGAGACCTGCCAGTGTGTTGCAGGAGACCTGGCAGTGTGTTCCAGGAGACCTGCCTGTGTGTTGCTGGAGACCTTCCAGTGTGTTGCAGGAGACCTGCCAGTGTGTTGCAGGAGACCTTCCAGTGTGTTGCTGGAGACCTGCCAGAGTGTATCAGGTAACCTGCCAGTGTGTTGCCAGAGACTGCCAGTGTGTTGCATGAGACCTGCCAGAGTGTAGCAGGTTACCTGCCAGTGTTTGCCGGAGACCTGCCAGTGTGTTGCAGGGGACCTACCAGTGTGTTGCAGGAGATCTGCCAGTGAGTTGCAGGAGACCTGCCAGTGCGTAGCTCGAGACCTGCCAGTGTGTTGCAGAAGACCTACCAGTGTTTAGCACGAGACCTGCCTTTGTGTTGCAGGGGACCATTCAATGTGTAGCTGGAGACCTGCCAGTGTGTTGGCGGAGACAGGCCAGTGTGTTGCAGGAGACCTGTCAGTGTGTTGCAAGAGTCCTGCCAGTGTGTTGCAAGTGACCTGCCAGAGTGTTGCAGGAGACCTGCCAGTGTGTTGTAGGAGACCTGCAAGTGTGTTGTAGGAGACTTGCCAGTGTGTTGCAGGAGACTTGACAGTGTGTTGCAGGTGACCTGCCAGTGTGTTGCAGGAGACCTGCCAGTGATTTACCGCGAGACCTGCCTGTGTGTTGCAGGAGACTTGGCAGTGTTGCAAGTGACCTGCCAGTGTGTTCCAGAGACATACGAGTGTGTTGTAGGAGACTTGCCAGTGTGTTGCAGGAGACCTGCCAGTGTGTTGCAGGAGACCTGCCAGTGATTTGCCGGAGACCTGCCTGTGTGTTGCAGGAGACCTGGCAGTGTGTTGCAGGAGACCTGACAGTGTGTTGCCGGACCTGCCTGTGTGTTGCAGGAGAAGTGCCAGTGTGTTGCCGGTGAACTGCCAGTTTGTTGCAGGAGACCTGCCAGTGTGTTGCCGGAGACCTGCCAGTGTGTTGTTGGAGCCCTGCCAATGTGTTGCAGGAGACCGGCCAGTGTGTTGCAGGAGACCTTCCCGTGTGTAGCAGGAGACCTTCCAGTGTGTTTCAGGAGACCTGCCAGTGTGTAGCTGGAGACCTGCCAGTGTGTTGCAGGAGACCTTCCAGTGTGTTTCAGGTGACCTGCCAGTGTGTTGCAGAAGAACTGCCAGTGTGTTGGAGGAGACTTATCGATATGTAGCTGGTGACTTGCCAGTGTGTTGCTTGAGACCTGCCAGTGTGTTGCATTAGACCTACCAGTGTGTAGCAGGAGACCTGCCAGTGCGTACTTGGAAACCTGCCAGTGTGTTGCAGGAGAACTGCCTATGTGTAACTGGAGACCTGCCAGTGTGTTGCAGGAGACCTGGCAGTGTGTTGCTGGAGAACTGCCAGTGTGTAGCAGGAGACCTACCAGTGTGTTGCCGGTGACCTGCCAGTGTGTTGCAGGAGACCTGCCAGTGTGTTGCCTGTGTATTGCAGGAGACTTGCCAGTGTGTTTGCAGGAGACCTGCTAGTGTGTTGCCGGAGACCTGCCTATGTGTAACTGGAGACGTGCCAGTGTGTTGCAGGAGACCTGGCAGTGTGTTGCAGGAAACCTGACAATGTGTTGCAGGAGAGTTGCCAGTGTGTTGCAGGAGACCTGCCAGTGTGTTATAGGAGACCTGCCAGTGTGTTGCAGGAGACCTGCCAGTGTGTTACAGGAGACCTGCCAGTGTGTTGCAGGAGACCTGCCAGTGTGTAGTAGGAGACCTACCAGTGTGTTGCCGGTGACCTGCCAGTGTGTTGCAGGAGACCTACCAGTGTGTTGCCGGAGACCTGCCTGCGTATTGCAGGAGACTTGCCAGTGTGTTTGCAGAAGACCTGCCAGTGTGTTGCCGGAGACCTGCCTAAGTGTAACTGGAGACCTGCCAGTGTGTTGCAGGAGACCTAGCAGTGTGTTGCAGTAAACCTGACAATGTGTTGCTGGAGACTTGCCAGTGTGTTGCATGAGACCTGCCAGTGTGTTACAGAGACCTGCCAGTGTGTTGCAGGAGAGCTGCCAGTGTGTTACAGGAGACCTGCCAGTGTGTTGCAGGAGACCTGCCAGTGTGTTGCAGGAGACCTGCTTGTGTGTTGCAGGTGACTTGCCAGTATGTTGCAGGAGACCTGCCAGTGTGTTACAGGAGACCTGCCAGTGTGTTGCAGGAGACCTGCCAGTGTATAGCTGGAGACCTGCCAGTGTGTTGCAGGAGACTTGCCAGTGTGTTTTGCAGGAGACCTGCCAGTTTGTTGCAGGAGACCTGCCAGTGTGCTGCAGGAGACCTGCCAATGTGTGTGTTGCAGGAGACATGCCAGTTTGTTGCTGGAGACCTGCTAGTTTTGCAGGAGACCTGCCAGTGTGTTGCCGGAGACCTGCAAGTGTGTTGCAGGAGACCTGCAAGTGTGTTGCAGGAGACCTGCAAGTGTCTTGCAGGAGACCTGCAAGTGTGTTGCAGGAGACCTGCAAGTGTGTTGCAGGAGACCTGGCAGAGTGAAGCAAGAGACCTGCCAGAGTGTTGCAGGACACCTGCCAGTGTGTTGCAGGAAACCTGCTAGTGTTTTGCAGGAGACCTGCCCGCGTGTTGCAGGAGACCTGCTAGTGTGTTACTGGAAACCTGCCAGTGTGTTGCCGGAGACCTGCCAGTGTGTTGCAGGAGACCTGCCAGTGTGTTGCAGGAGACTGGCGAGTGTGTTGCAGGAGACCTACCAGTGTGTTGCAAGAAACCTGCCAGTGTGTTGCAGGAGAACTGCCTATGTGTAACTGGAGACCTGCCAGCGTGTGCTGCAAGAGACTTGGCAGTGTGTTCCAGGAGACCTGCCAGTGTGTTGCCGTTGACCTGCCAGTGTTTTGCAGGAGACCTGAAGTGTGTTGCCGGAGAGCTGCCTATGTGTAACTGGAGAGCTGCCAGTGTGTTGCAGGAGACCTGCCAGTGTGTTGCTAGAGACCTGCCAGTGTGTAGCAGGAGACCTGCCAGTGTGTTGCCGGAGACAAACCAGTGTGCTGCAGGAGACCTGCCAGTGTGTTGCAGGAGACCTGCCAGTGTGTTGCAGGGGACCTGCCAGTGTGTTGCAGGAGACCTGTCAGTGTGTATCCTGAGATCTGACAGTGTGTAGCTGGAGACCTGCCAGTGTGTTGCAGGAGACCTGCCAGTGTGTTGCAGGAGACCTGCTAGTGTGCTGTAGGAGACCTGCCAGAGTGTACGTGGAGACCTGCCAGTGTGCTGAAGGAGACCTGCCAGTGTGTGTTGCAGGAGACCTGCCAGTTTGTTGCTGGAGACCTGCTAGTGTTGCAGGAGACCTGCCAGTGTGTTGCAGGAGACCTGCCAGTGTGTTGCCGGAGACCTGCCAGTGTGTAGCAGGAGACCTGCCAAAGTGTAGCAGCTTACCTGCCAGTGTGTTGCCGGAGACCTGCCAGTGTGTTGCAGGAGACCTGCCAGTCTGTTGCAGGAGACCGGCGAGTGTGTTGCAAGAGACCAACCAGTGTGTTGCAGGAGACCTGCCAGTGTGTTGCAGATCTGCCAGTGTGTTGCAGGAGACCTGCCAGTGCGTAGCTCGAGACCTGCCAGCGTGTTGCAGAATCCCTGCCAGTGTGTTGCATGAGACCTACCAGTGTTTAGCACGAGACCTGCATTTGTGTTGCAGGAGACCTGTCAATGTGTAGCTGCCATAGTGTTGCAAGAAACCTGCCAGTGTGTTGCAGGTGACCTGCCAGTGTGTTGCAGGTGACCTGCCAGTGTGTTCCAGAGACCTACGAGTGTGTTGCAGGAGACCTGCCAGTGTGTTGCAGGAGACCTGCATGTGTGCTGCAGGAGACCTTGCCAGTGTGTTGCAGAAGACTTGACAGTGTGTTGCCGGTGACCTGCCAGTTTGTTGCCGGAGACCTGCCTGTTTATTGCAGGAGACCTGCCAGTGTGTTGCAGGAGACTTGCCAGTGTGTTTTAAGAGACCTGCCAGTGTGTTGCAGGAGACATGCCAATGTGTTTTAGGAGACCTGCCAGTGTGTTGCAGGAGACCTGCCAGTGTGTAGCTGGAGACCTGCAAGTGTGTTGCTGGAGACCTGCCAGTGTGGAGCAGGAGACCTGCCAATGTTTTGCCGGAGACAAGCCAGTGTGTTGCAGGAGAACTGCCAGTGTGTTGCTAGAGACCTGTCAGTGTGTAGCTGGAGACCTGCCAGTGTGTTGCAGGAGATCTGCCAGTGTGTTACAGGAGTCCTGCCAGTGTGTTGCAGAATACCTGCACGTGTGTTGCAGGAGACCTGCCATTGGTTTACAGGAGACCTGCCAGTGTGTTGCCGGAGACATGCCAGTGTGTTGCAGGAGACATGCCAGTGTGTTGCAGGAGTCCTGCCATTGTGTTGCAGGAGAACCTCCAGTGTGTTTCACGAGACCTGCTAGTGTTGCAGGAGACCTGCCAGGGTGTTGCGGGTGACCTGCCAGTGTGTTGCAGGAGACCTGCCAGTGTGTTGCAGGAGACTTGCCATTGTGTTGCAGGAGACATGCCAGCGTGTTGCAGGAGTACTGCTATTGTGTTGCAGGAGACCTTCCAGTGTGTTTCACGAGACCTGCTAGTGTTGCAAGAGACCTGCCAGGGTGTTGCGGGTGACCTGCCAGTGTGTTGCAGGAGACCTGCCAGTGTGTTGCCGGAGACCAGCCTGTGTATTGCAGGAGACTTGCCAGTGTGTTGCAAGAGACCTGACAGTGTGTTGCTGTAGACCTGCCAGTGTGTAGCTGGAGACCTGCCAGTGTGTTGCCGGAGACCTGCCAATTTGTAACTGGAGACCTGCCAGTATGTTCCAGGAGACCTGCCAGTGTGAAGCAGGAGACCTGCCAGTTTGAAGATGGAGACCTACCAATTTGTTGCCGGAGAAAAGGCAGTGTGTTACAGGAGACGTGCCAGTGTGTTGCTGGATACCTGCTGGTGTGTTGCAGGAGACCTGCCAGTGTGTGTTGTAGGAGAACTGCCAGTGTGTTGCTGGAGACCTGCCATTGTGTTACAGGAGACCTGCCAATGTGTTGCCGGAGACATGACAGAGTGTTGCAGGAAACCTGCCAGTGCGTTGCAGGAGACCTGCCAGTTTGTTGCAGGAGACCTGCCAGTGTGCTGCAGGAGACCTGCCAGTGTGTGTTGCAGGAGACCTCCCAATTTGTTGCTGGAGACCTGCTAGTGTTGCAGGAGACCTGCCAATTTGTTGCCGGAGACCTGCAAGTGTGTTGCAGGAGACCTGCAAGTGTGTTGGAGGAGACCTGCAAGTGTGTTGCAGGGGACCTGTCAGTGTATTGCAGGAGACCTGCCAGTTTGTAGCTGGAGACCTGCCAGTGTGTTGCAGTAGACCTGCCAGTGTGTTATAGGAGACCTGCCTGTGTTGATGGAGACCTGTCAGTGTGTTGCTGGATACCTGCTGGTGTGATGCAGGAGACCTGCTAGTGTGTTGCAGGAAACCTTCCAGTGTGTTTCACGGGACCTGCCAGTGTGTAGCTGGAGACCTGCCAGTTTGTTGCAGGAGACCTGCTAGAGTTGCAGGAGACCTGCCAGTGTGTTGCCGGAGACCTTCCAGTATGTTGCAGGAGACCTGCAAGTGTGTTGCAGGAGACCTGGCAGAGTGAAGCAAGAGACCAGCCAGAGTGTTGATGGAGACCTGCCAGTGTGTTGCAAGAAACCTGCCAGTGTGTTGCAGGATTCCTGCCAGTGTGTTGCCAGAGACCTGCCTGTGTGCTGCAGGAGACCTGCCAGTGTGTGGCCGGTGACCTGCCAGTGTGTTGCAGGAGACCTGCCAGTGTGTTGCCGGAGACCTGCCTGTGTATTGAAGGAGACTTGCCAGTGTGTTGCAGGAGACCTGCCAGTGTGTTGCAAGAGACCTGCAAGTGTGTTCCCGGAGACATGCCAGTGTGTTGCAGGAGAACTGCCTTTGTGTAACTGGAGACCTGCCAGTGTGTTGCAGGAGATCTGGAAGTGTGTTCCAGAAGACATTCCAGTGTGTTGCTGGAGACCTTCCAGTGTGTTGCAGGAGACCTGCCAGAGTGTTGCAGGAGACCTTCCAGTGTGTTGCAAGAGACCAGATAGTGTGTTGCTGGAGACCTGCAGAGTGTAGCAGGTTACCTGCCAGTGTGTTGCCGGAGACCTGCCAGTGTGTTGCAGGAGACCTGCCAGAGTGTAGCAGGCTACCTGCCAGTGTGTTGCCGGAGACCTGCCAGTGTGTTGCAGAATACCTGCCAGTGTGTTGCAGGAGACTTCCCAGTGTGTTGCAGGAGACATGCCAGTGTGTTGCAGGAGACCTGCCAGTGTGTTGCAGGAGATCTGCCAGTGTGTTCCAGGAGACCTGCCAGTGCGTAGCTCGAGACCTGAATGTATGTTGCAGGAGACCTACCAGTGCTTAGCACGAGACGTGCCTTTGTGTTGCAGGAGACAATTCAATGTGTTGCTGGAGACCTGCCAGTGTGATGCCGGACACAGGCCAGTGTGTTGCAGGAGACCTGCCAGTGTGTTGCATGAAACCTGCCAGTGTGATGCAGGTTACCTGCCAGTGTGTTTCAAGAGACCTGCCAGTGTGTTGCAGAAGAACTGCCGGTGTGTTGTCAGAGACCTGCCAGTGTGATGCAGAAGAACTGCCAGTGTGTTGCCAGAGACTTTCAGTGTGTTGCAGGAGACATGCCAGAGTGTTGGAGGAGACCTGCCAGTGTGTTGCCGGTGACCTTCCAGTGTGTTTCAGGAGACCTGCCAGTGTGTTGCAGAAGAACTGCCAGTGTGTTGCCGGAGACCTTCAGTGTGTTTCAGGAGACCTGCCAGTGTGTTGCAGAATACCTGCCAGTGTGTTGCAGGAGACTTGCCAGTGTGTCGCAGGAGACATGCCAGTGTGTAGCAGGAGACCTGCCAGTGCGTATTTGGAGACCTGCCAGTGTGTTGCAGAGACCTGGCAGTGTGTTCCAGGAGACCTGCCAGTGTGTTGCTGGAGACCTGCCAGTGTGTAGCAGGAGACCTGCCAGTGTGTAGCAGGAGACCTGCCAGTGTGTAGCAGGAGACCTGCCAGTGTGTTGAGTGTGACCTGCCAGTGTGTTGCACGAGACCTGTCAGTGTGTTGCCGGAGACCTGCAAGTGTGTTGCAGGGAACCTGAAAGTGTGTGTTGCAGGAGACCTGCCAGTGTGTTGCAGGGGACCTGCCAGTGTGTTGCAGGAGACCTGCCAGTGTGTAGCTGGAGACCTGCCAGTGTGTAGCTGGAGACCTGCCAGTGTGTTGCAGGAGACCTGCCAGTGTTACAGGAGACATGCCAGTGTTGATGGAGACCTGTCAGTGTGTTGCTGGATACCTGCTGGTGTGTTGCAGGAGACCTGCCAGTGTGTGTTGTAGGAGAACTGCCAGTGTGTTGCTGGAGACATGACAGGGTGTTGCAGGAAACCTGCCAGTGTGTTGCAGGAGACCTGCCAGTTTGTTGCAGGAGACCTGCCAGTGTGCTGCAGGAGACCTGCCAGTGTGTGTTGCAGGAGACCTACCAATTTGTTGCTGGAGACCTGCTAGTGTTGCAGGAGACCTGCCAATTTGTTGCCGGAGACATGCAAGTGTGTTGCAGGAGACCTGCAAGTGTGTTGGAGGAGACCTGCAAGTGTGTTGCAGGGGACCTGTCAGTGTATTGCAGGAGACCTGCCAGTTTGTTGCTGGAGACCTGCCAGTGTGTTGCAGTAGACCTGCCAGTGTGTTACAGGAGACCTGCCAGTGTTGATGGAGACCTGTCAGTGTGTTGCTGGATACCTGCTGGTGTGTTGCAGGAGACCTGCTAGTGTGTTGCAGGAAACCTTCCAGTGTGTTTCACGGGACCTGCCAGTGTGTAGCTGGAGACCTGCCAGTTTGTTGCAGGAGACCGTCCAGTGTGTTGCCGGAGACGTTCCAGTGTGTTGCAGGAGACCTGCAAGTGTGTTGCAGGAGACCTGGCAGAGTGAAGCAAGAGACCATCCAGAGAGTTGATGGAGACCTGCCAGTGTGTTGCAGGAGACCTGCCAGTGTGTTGCAGGAGACCTGCCAGTGTGTTGCAAGAGACCTGCCAGTGTGTTCCCGGAGACATACCAGTGTGTTGCAGGAGAACTGCCTTTGTGTAACTGGAGACCTGCCAGTGTGTTGCAGGAGACCTGGAAGTGTGTTCCAGAAGACCTTCCAGTGTGTTGCTGGAGACCTTCCAGTGTGTTGCAGGAGACCTGCCAGTGTGTTGCAGGAGATCTTCCAGTGTGTTGCAAGAGACCAGCCAGTGTGTTGCTGGAGACCTGCCAGAGTGTAGCAGGTTACCTGCCAGTGTGTTGCCGGAGACCTGCAAGTGTGTTGCAGGAGACCTGCCAGAGTGTTGCAGGTTACCTGCAAGTGTGCTGCCGGAGACCTGCCAGTGTGTTGCAGAAGACCTGCCAGTGTGTTGCAGGAGACCAGCGAGTGTGTTGCAGGAGACCTACCAGTGTGTTGCAGGATACCTGCCAGTGTGTTGCAGGAGATCTGCCAGTGTGTTGCAGGAGACCTGCCAGTGCGTAGCTCGAGACCTGAAAGTGTGTTGCAGGAGACCTACCAGTGCTTAGCACGAGATGTGCCTTTGTGTTGCAGAAGACCATTCAATGTGTAGCTGGAGATCTGCCAGTGTGTTGCCGGACACAGGCCAGTGTGTTGCAGGAGACCTGCCAGTGTGTTGCAAGAAACCTGCTAGTGTGTTGCAGGTGACCTGCCAGTGTGTTCCATAGACATACGAGTGTGTTTCAGGAGAACTGACAGTGTGTTGCAGGAGACCTGCAAGTGTGTTGCAGGAGACTTGCCAGTGTGTTGCAGGAGACTTGCCAGTGTGTTAAGTGTGACCTGCCAGTGTGTTGCACGAGACCTACCAGTGTGTTGCCGGAGACCTGCCAGAGTGTTGCAGGAGACCTTCCAGTGTGTTGCAAGAGACCAGCCAGTGTGTTGCTGGAGACCTGCCAGAGTGTAGCAGGTTACCTGCCAGAGTGTTGCCGGAGACCTGCCAGTGTGTTGCAGGAGACCAGCCAGAGTGTAGCAGGTTACCTGCCAGTGTGTTGCCGGAGACCTGCCAGTGTGTTGCAGAATACCTGCCAGTGTGTTGCAGGAGACCAGCGAGTGTGTTGCAGGAGACCTACCAGTGTGTTGAAGGAGATCTGCCAGTGTGTTCCAAGAGACCTGCTAGTGCGTAGCTCGAGACCTGAAAGTGTGTTGCAGGAGAACTACCAGTGCTTAGCACGAGACGTGCCTTTGTGTTGCAGGAGACCATTCAATGTGTTGCTGGAGACCTGCCAGTGTGTTGCCGGACACAGGCCAGTGTGTTGCAGGAGACTTGCCTGTGTGTTGCAAGAAACCTGCCAGTGTGTTGCAGGTGACCTGCCAGTGTGTTTCAGGAGACCTGCCAGTGTGTTGCAGAAGAACTGCCAGTGTGTTGCCAGAGACCTGCCAGTGTGATGCAGAAGAACTGCCAGTGTGTTGCCAGAGACTTTCAGTGTGTTGCAGGAGACATGCCAGAGTGTTGGAGGAGACCTGCCAGTGTGTTGCCGGTGACCTTCCAGTGTGTTTCAGGAGACCTGCCAGTGTGTTGCAGAAGAACTGCCAGTGTGTTGCCGGAGACCTTCAGTGTGTTGCAGGAGACATGCCAGTGTGTTGGAGGAGACCTACCAGTATGTTGCATTAGACCTGCCAGTGCGTATTTTGAGACCTGCCAGTGTGTTGCAGGAGACCTGGCAGTGTGTTCCAGGAGACCTGCCAGTGTGTTGCTGGAGACCTGCCAGTGTGTAGCAGGAGACCTGCCAGTGTGTTGAGTGTGACCTGCCAGTGTGTTGCACGAGACCTGCCAGTGTGTTGCCGGAGACCTGCCAGTGTGTTGCAGGGGACCTGCCAGTGTGTTTTGCAGGAGACCTGCCAGTGTGTTGCAGGGGACCTGCCAGTGTGTTGCAGGAGACCTGCCAGTGTGTAGCTAGAGACCTGCCAGTGTGTAGCTGGAGACCTGCCAGTGTGTTGCAGTAGACCTGCCAGTGTGTTACAAGAGACCTGCCAGTGTTGATGGAGACCTGTCAGTGTGTTGCTGGATACCTGCTTGTGTGTTGCAGGAGACCTGCTAGTGTGTTGCAGGAAACCTTCCAGTGTGTTTCACGGGACCTGCCAGTGTGTAGCTGGAGACCTGCCAGTTTGTTGCAGGAGACCGTCCAGTGTGTTGCCGGAGACGTTCCAGTGTGTTGCAGGAGACCTGCAAGTGTGTTGCAGGAGACCTGCAAGTGTGTTGCAGGAGACCTGCAAGTGTGTTGCAGGAGACCTGGCAGAGTGAAGCAAGAGACCATCCAGAGAGTTGATGGAGACCTGCCAGTGTGTTGCAAGAAACCTGCCAGTGTGTTGCAGGAGACCTGCCAGTGTGTTGCAGGAGACCTGCCAGTGTGTTGCAAGAGACCTGCCAGTGTGTTCCCGGAGACATACCAGTGTGTTGCAGGAGAACTGCCTTTGTGTAACTGGAGACCTGCCAGTGTGTTGCAGGAGACCTGGAAGTGTGTTCCAGAAGACCTTCCAGTGTGTTGCTGGAGACCTTCCAGTGTGTTGCAGGAGACCTGCCAGTGTGTTGCAGGAGATCTTCCAGTGTGTTGCAAGAGACCAGCCAGTGTGTTGCTGGAGACCTGCCAGAGTGTAGCAGGTTACCTGCCAGTGTGTTGCCGGAGACCTGCAAGTGTGTTGCAGGAGACCTGCCAGAGTGTTGCAGGTTACCTGCAAGTGTGCTGCCGGAGACCTGCCAGTGTGTTGCAGAAGACCTGCCAGTGTGTTGCAGGAGACCAGCCAGTGTGTTGCAAGAGACCTGCCAGTGTGTTCCCGGAGACATACCAGTGTGTTGCAGGAGAACTGCCTTTGTGTAACTGGAGACCTGCCAGTGTGTTGCAGGAGACCTGGAAGTGTGTTCCAGAAGACCTTCCAGTGTGTTGCTGGAGACCTGCCAGTGTGTTGCAAGAGACCAGCCAGTGTGTTGCTGGAGACCTGCCAGAGTGTAGCAGGTTACCTGCCAGTGTGTTGCCGGAGACCTGCAAGTGTGTTGCAGGAGACCTGCCAGAGTGTTGCAGGTTACCTGCCAGTGTGCTGCCGGAGACCTGCCAGTGTGTTGCAGAAGACCTGCCAGTGTGTTGCAGGAGACCAGCGAGTGTGTTGCAGGAGACCTACCAGTGTGTTGCAGGATACCTGCCAGTGTGTTGCAGGAGATCTGCCAGTGTGTTGCAGGAGACCTGCCAGTGCGTAGCTCGAGACCTGAAAGTGTGTTGCAGGAGACCTACCAGTGCTTAGCACGAGATGTGCCTTTGTGTTGCAAAAGACCATTCAATGTGTAGCTGGAGATCTGCCAGTGTGTTGCCGGACACAGGCCAGTGTGTTGCAGGAGACCTGCCAGTGTGTTCCATAGACATACGAGTGTGTTTCAGGAGAACTGACAGTGTGTTGCAGGAGACCTGCAAGTGTGTTGCAGGAGACTTGCCAGTGTGTTGCAGGAGACTTGCCAGTGTGTTAAGTGTGACCTGCCAGTGTGTTGCACGAGACCTACCAGTGTGTTGCCGGAGACCTGCCAGAGTGTTGCAGGACACCTTCCAGTGTGTTGCAAGAGACCAGCCAGTGTGTTGCTGGAGACCTGCCAGAGTGTAGCAGGTTACCTGCCAGTGTGTTGCCGGAGACCTGCCAGTGTGTTGCAGGAGACCTGCCAGAGTGTAGCAGGTTACCTGCCAGTGTGTTGCCGGAGACCTGCCAGTGTGTTGCAGAATACCTGCCAGTGTGTTGCAGGAGACCAGCGAGTGTGTTGCAGGAGACCTACCAGTGTGTTGCAGGAGACCTGCCAGTGTGTTGCAGGAGATCTGCCAGTGTGTTCCAGGAGACCTGCCAGTGTGTTGCAGGAGACCTGCCAGTGTGTAGCTATAGACCTGCCAGTGTGTGTTGCAGGAGACCTGCCAGTGTGTTGATGGAGACCTTCTAGTGTTGAAGGAGACCTGCCAGTGTGTTGCCTGAGACCTTCCAGTGTGTTGCGCGAGACCTGCAAGTGTGTTGCAGGAGACCTGGCAGAGTGAAGCAAGAGACCTGCCAGAGTGTTGATGGAGACCTGCCAGTGTGTTGGTGGAGACCTGCTAGTGTTGCAGGAGACCTGCCAGTGTGTTGCAGGAGACCTGCCAGTGTGTTGCCGGAGACCTTCCAGTATGTTGCAGGAGACCTGCAAGTGTGTTGCAGGAGACCTGGCAGAGTGAAGCAAGAGACCTGCCAGAGTGTTGATGGAGACGTGCCAGTGTGTTGCAGGAGACCTGCCAGTGTGTAGCTATAGACCTGCCAGTGTGTGTTGCAGGAGACCTACCAGTGTGATGCAGGAGACCTGCCAGTGTGTGTTAAAGGAGACCTGCCAGTGTGTTGCCGGAGACCTGCCAGTGTGCTGCAGGAGACCTGCCAGTGTGTTGCAGGAGACCTGCCAGTGTGTTGCAGGAGTCGTTCCAGTGTGTTGCAAGAGACCTGCCAATGTGTAGCTGGAGACCTGCCAGTGTGTTGCCGGAGACCTGCCAGTGTGTTGCAGGAGTCGTGCCAGTGTGTAGCAGGAGACCTGCCAGTGTGTTGCTGGAGACAAGCCAGTGTGTTGCAGGAGACCTGCCAGTGTGTTGCAGAAGACCTGCCAGTGTTTTGCAGGGGACCTGCCAGTGTGATGGCTCCAATAAAGAGGTAGATGGCTCCAATAAAGAGGTAGACACGACAGAAACAGATATAAATACATTGAAAAACGCAAAACCGGAACACATTTGCAAATTCTACGCTAAAGGAATATGCAAATATGGAAAATTAGGAACAAAATGCCATTTTCTGCATCCTCGAAAATGCAGGAACATGTTGGCGAGGGGTACATGCCGTTTTGGAACAGGGTGTAGATACTTCCACCCCAAATTATGTCAATTTTCAATTAGGGACAAAAAATGCTACAATCTTCAGTGTCCGGAATTCCACGTGAGAGGTACACAACGTTATAGACGGGAAGATCAGTATGACACTACTGGCAATTTTTTAGAGGAAGGCAGAAACAGAGCAGAAAATATAAGAGGGAGGAACAGTCAGATGGAACCACCACAGGATTACAGAGGGGAAGGGAGATACCCACAAGTCTGGAATACACATTACCAACAAACACACAGGTACTACACCACACAACACTCGCCCCACTACCGAAACTGGACGAATCACTTCGAAAACAACACACCCTGGACGCAAACACAGTGGCCCCCTTACCAGAGCCTCAGATATTAACACCAAGTAAGGCATCCAGCACTTCCACTACCACGATAACATCATTTATATTTGCCAACATTCAAGGTATAAAAACACGCAAATCCAACAAAGTTCACTTTATAGATGGTCTCCTTCATGAGGCAAATGCAGTGTTTGCAGCCCTAACAGAAACCCACACAAAGGACTACCATGATGGTGAAATATGGATCTCAGAGTACAATCTTTTCAGATGTGATAGGAAACACCGGCTTCAGGGTGGGGTCAGCCTATACATCAAAGACACACTCATCTGTACTGAGCTGCTAAACACCTCGAATGATATGGTGGAAGTGCTGATAATCAAAATAGAGATTATAAATGTAGTTATTGTCCTTGTATATAAGTCACCGGAGGCAAACCCTCAGCAGTTTAAAGACCAACTAATGAAAGTAGAACACTGCTTGGAAAACCTCACAAATCCAGCTCCGAACATCATTCTGCTTGGGGACTTCAACCTACGGCACCTGAAATGGAAGCACCTGGCTAATACAGTAATATCAGAAAGAATACCAGGAAGTAGCCTTAATGAACAGGCACATGCAAATGACCTGCTACGGATGTGCGACAGGTTTGCCTTAAACCAGCAAATAGTAGAACCAACCAGGAAGGAGAACACGCTGGACCTCATTTTCACTAATAATGATGAATTGATCAGGAACATAATGATTACAAATACCTGTTACTCAGATCACAACTTAATTGAAGTTATGACAACCATGGGGAATAGACCTTCAAAACCAGTCCAGATTCCCGGTGGAGGAGATTTCAGCAAATTCAACTTCAATAATAAACAGATAAACTGGGAGCAAATAAACCAGGACTTCACAGAAATAAACTGGGAAGAACAGCTAGGAAATGCGAACCTGAACCAGTGCCTGGAAAAAATAAGCTCAGTAGCACTAGAAATATGTACAAACCGCATCCCCCTAAGAAAAAAGAGGAAGAGATGCAGATTGGAACGAGAACGTCGTTCCCTATATAGGCGAAGAAAACGAATCGCGGTACAACTTGAGAGTCGCACCCTATCTCAGGAACGGCGAAGAAGGTTAGGTAGCGAAATAGGAAAAATTGAACTCAAGCTACAAGAATCATACAAAACGCAGGAGAGGGAAAGAGAGCAAAAGGCCATCAGTGAAATAGAGAGAAACCCGAAATATTTTTTCTCCTATGCAAAATCAAGATCAAAAACCACATCTAGTATCGGGCCCCTGCGAAAGGAAGATGGAACTTTCACCGATGACAACAAAGAAATGAGCGAGCTACTGAGGAAGCAATACGACTCTGTCTTTAGCGAGCCATTAAACGCACTAAAGATCGATAACCCAAATGAATTTTTCATGGATATGATACCAACATCAAATCATATATCAGACGTCACCCTATCCCCACTGGATTTTGAAGAAGCCATAAACAGTATGCCTATGCACTCCGCACCAGGCCCGGATTCTTGGAACTCCATATTCATCAAGAACTGTAAAAAACCACTATCGCAGGCCCTTCACATTCTGTGGAGACAAAGCCTAGATACTGGCGTTATTCCTGATATACTAAAAACAGCAGAGATAGCACCACTTCATAAAGGAGGAAATAAGGCAGAGGCAAAAAATTACAGACCGATAGCACTAACATCGCACATCATAAAAATTTTTGAGAGAGTGCTAAGAAGTAAGATCACAAAATACATGGAATCACAGCATCTCCATAACCCCGGACAACATGGTTTCAGAACAGGGCGCTCTTGCCTGTCGCAGTTGCTGGACCACTATGATATGGCATTAGATGCTATGGAAGACAAACAAAACGCTGATGTAATTTACACAGATTTTGCAAAAGCTTTTGATAAATGTGACCATGGTGTTATTGCCCATAAAATGCGCTCAAAAGGAATTACCGGAAAAGTAGGCAGATGGATCTACAATTTCCTGACCAACAGAACCCAATGTGTAATAGTCAACAAAATAAAATCCAACCCGTCAACCGTTAAGAGCTCAGTCCCCCAGGGTACTGTGCTTGCTCCAGTACTTTTTCTCATCCTTATATCGGACATAGACAAGAACACAACCTATAGCACTGTATCATCCTTTGCAGATGACACTAGGATCTTCATGAGAGTAGGCAACATAGAGGACACGGCGAACCTCCAGTCAGATGTAGATCAGGTCTTTCTATGGGCTACAGAAAATAATATGGTGTTTAACGAAGACAAGTTCCAGCTCATGCGCTATGGAAAGAATGAAAATATAAAAACTGAAACCACGTACAAAACTCAGGCAAATCATAACATAGAACGAAAAGGCAATGTAAAGGATCTGGGTGTACTCATGTCGGAAGACCTTACCTTTAAAGAACACAATAAAGTAGCCGTCACAACTGCAAGAAAAATGACAGGTTGGATAACAAGAACTTTTCACACTAGAGATGCTATACCGATGATGACACTTTTCAAAACGCTTGTGCTCTCTAGAGTGGAGTACTGCTGCACAATGACAGCCCCTTTCACTGCGGGTGAAATTGCTGACCTGGAGAGCGTGCAGAGATCCTTTACTGCTAGAATCCACTCGGTAAAACATCTAAACTATTGGGACCGACTAAAGAGCCTAAATCTGTATTCCCTTGAGCGCAGGCGGGAGAGATACATAATAATTTACACGTGGAAAATATTAGAGGGGCTGGTCCCAAACCTGCACACAGAAATAACATCACATGAGACTAGAAGACATGGCAGGATGTGCAGAATACCCCCGTTGAAAAGCAGAGGTGCAACTGGTACTCTGAGAGAGAACTCTATCAACATCAGAGGCCCGAGACTGTTCAACACGCTTCCACTACACATAAGGGACATAACTGGAAACCCCTCACAGTGTTCAAGAGAGAACTGGATAAGCACCTCCAAAGGATACCTGATCAACCAGGCTGTGACTCATACGTCAGGCTGCGAGCAGCCGCGTCCAACAGCCTGGTTGATCAGTCCAGCAACCAGGAGGCCTGGTCGATGACCGGGCCGCGGGGACGATAAGCCCCGGAAGCACCTCAAGGTATCCTCAAGGTAAGGTGTGTAGCTGGAGACCTGCCAGTGTGTTGCCGGAGACCTGCCAGTGTGTTGCAGGAGACCGGCGAGTGTGTTGCAGAAGACCTACCAGTGTGTTGCAGGAGACCTGCCAGTGTGTTGCAGGAGACCGGCTAGTGTGTTGCAGAAGACCTACCAGTGTGTTGCAGAAGACCTGCCAGTGTTTTGCAGGGGACCTGCCAGTGTGTAGCTGGAGACCTGCCAGTGTGTTGCCGGAGACCAGCCAGTGTGTTGCAGAAGACAGGCGAGTGTGTTGCAGAAGACCTACCAGTGTGTTGCAGGAGACCTGCCAGTGTGTTGCAGGAGACCGGCTAGTGTGTTGCAGAAGACCTACCAGTGTGTGGCAGGAGACTTGCCAGTGTGTTGCAGGAGACCTGCCAGTGCGTAGCTCGAGACCTGCCAGTGTGTTGCAGGAGACCTACCAGTGCTTAGCACGAGACCTGTTTTTGTGTTGCAGGAGACCTGTCAATGTGTAGCTGGAGACCTGCCAGTGTGTTGCCGGAGACCGGCCAGTGTGTTGCAGGAGACATGCCAGTGTGTTGCAGAAGACCTGCTAGTGTGTTGCAAGAAACCTGCCAGTGTGTTGCAGGAGACCTGCCAGTGTGTTGCAGGAGACCTGTCAGTGTGTTGCAGGAGACCTGCCAGTGTGTTGCAGGAGACCTGCCAGTGTGTTGCAGGAGACCTGCCAGTGTGTTGCACGAGACTTGCCAGTGTGTTGCAGGAGACCTGCCAGTGTGTTGCAGGAGGCCTGTCATTGTGTTGCAGGTGACCTTCCAGTGTGTTTCACGGGACCTGTAAGTGTTGCAGGAGACCTGCCAGTGTGTTGTCGGAGACCTTCCAGTGTGTTGCAGGACACCTGCCAGTGTGATTCATGAGATCTGCCAGAGTGTTGATGGAGACCTGCCAGTGTCTTTCAAGAGACCTTCCAGTGTGTTCCAGGAGACCTACCAGTGTTGCAGGAGACCTGCCAGTGTGTTTCAGGAGACCAGCCAGTGTGTTGCAGGAGACCTGCCAGTGTGTTACAGGAGACCTGCCAGTTTTGATGGAGACCTGTCAGTGTGTTGCTGGATACCTGCTGGTGTGTTGCAGGAGACCTGCTAGTGTCCTGTAGGAGAGCTGCCAGAGTGTACTTGGAGACCTGCCAGTGTGTGTTGTAGGAGAACTGACAGTGTGTTGAAGGAGACCTGCTAGTGTGCTGTAGGAGACTTGGCAGAGTGTACCTGGAGACCTGCCAGTGTGTGTTGTAGGAGAACTGACAGTGTGTTGCCGGAGACCTGCCAGTGTGTTGCAGGAGACCTGCCAGTGTGTTGCCGGAGACTTGCCAGTGTGTTGCAGGATACCTGCCAGTGTGTTGCAGGATACATGCCAAGGTGTTGCAAGAGACCTGCCGGTGTGTTGCAGGAGACCTGCCAGTGTGTTGCAGGAGACCTGCCAGTGTGTAGCTATAGACCTGCCAGTGTGTGTTGCAGGAGACCTGCCAGTGTGTTGATGGAGACCTTCTAGTGTTGACGGAGACCTGCCAGTGTGTTGCCTGAGACCTTCCAGTGTGTTGCGCGAGACCTGCAAGTGTGTTGCAGGAGACCTGGCAGAGTGAAGCAAGAGACCTGCCAGAGTGTTGATGGAGACCTGCCAGTGTGTTGGTGGAGACCTGCTAGTGTTGCAGGAGACCTGCCAGTGTGTTGCAGGAGACCTGCCACTGTGTTGCCGGAGACCTTCCAGTATGTTGCAAGAGACCTGCAAGTGTGTTGCAGGAGACCTGGCAGAGTGAAGCAAGAGACCTGCCAGAGTGTTGATGGAGACGTGCCAGTGTGTTGCAGGAGACCTGCCAGTGTGTTGATGGAGACCTTCTAGTGTTGACGGAGACCTGCCAGTGTGTTGCCTGAGACCTTCCAGTGTGTTGCGCGAGACCTGCAAGTGTGTTGCAGGAGACCTGGCAGAGTGAAGCAAGAGACCTGCCAGAGTGTTGATGGAGACCTGCCAGTGTGTTGGTGGAGACCTGCTAGTGTTGCAGGAGACCTGCCAGTGTGTTGCAGGAGACCTGCCAGTGTGTTGCCGGAGACCTTCCAGTATGTTGCAGGAGACCTGCAAGTGTGTTGCAGGAGACCTTTCAGAGTGAAGCAAGAGACCTGCCAGAGTGTTGATGGAGACGTGCCAGTGTGTTGCAGGAGACCTGCCAGTGTGTAGCTATAGACCTGCCAGTGTGTGTTGAAGGAGACCTGCCAGTGTGTTGCAAGAGACCTGCCAGTGTGTAGCTATAGACCTGCCAGTGTGTGTTGCAGGAGACCTGCCAGTGTGTTGCCGGAGACCTGCCAGTGTGTTGCAGGAGACCAGCCAGTGTGTGTTGCAGGAGACCTGCCAGTGTGTTGCCGGAGACCTGCCAGTGTGTTGCAGGAGACCTGCCAGTGTGTTGCAGGAGACCTGCCAGTGTGTTGCAGGAGTCGTTCCAGTGTGTTGCAAGAGACCTGCCAATGTGTAGCTGGAGACCTGCCAGTGTGTTGCCGGAGACCTGCCAGTGTGTTGCAGGAGTCGTGCCAGTGTGTAGCAGGAGACCTGCCAGTTTGTTGCTGGAGACCTGCCAGTGTGTTGCCGGAGACCTGCCAGTGTGTTGCAGAAGACCGGCGAGTGTGTTGCAGAAGACCTACCAGTGTGTTGCAAGAGACCTGCCAGTGTGTTGCAGGAGACCGGCTAGTGTGTTGCAGAAGACCTACCAGTGTGTGGTAGGAGACCTGCCAGTGCGTAGCTCGAGACCTGCCAGTGTGTTGCAGGAGACCTACCAGTGCTTTGCACGAGACCTGTTTTTGTGTTGCAGGAGACCTGTCAATGTGTAGCTGGAGACCTGCCAGTGTGTTGCCGGAGACCGGCCAGTGTGTTGCAGGAGACATGCCAGTGTGTTGCAGGAGACCTGCCAGTGTGTTGCAAGAAACCTGCCAGTGTGTTGCAGGAGACCTGCCAGTGTGTTGCAGGAGACCTGTGTTGCAGGAGACCTGCCAGTGTGTTGCAGGAGACCTGCCAGTGTGTTGCAGGAGACCTGCCAGTGTGTTGCAGGAGACCTGCCAGTGTGTTGCAGGAGACTTGCCAGTGTGTTGCAGGAGACCTGCCAGTGTGTTGCAGGAGACCTGCATTGTGTTCCAGGTGACCTTCCAGTGTGTTTCACGGGACCTGCAAGTGTTGCAGGAGACCTGCCAGTGTGTTGCCGGAGACCTTCCAGTGTGTTGCAGGACACCTGCCAGTGTGTTTCATGAGACCGGCCAGTGTGTAGCAGGAAGCCTGCCAGTTTGTTGCCGGAGACATGCCAGTGTGTTGCAAGAGACCTGCCTGTGTGTAGCTATAGACCTGCCAGTGTGTGTTGCAGGAGGCCTGCCAGTGTGTTGATGGAGACCTTCTAGTGTTGCAGGAGACCTGCCAGTGTGTTGCTTGAGACCTTCCAGTGTGTTGCACGAGACCTGCAAGTGTGTTGCCGGAGACCTGGCAGAGTGAAGCAAGAGGCCTGCCAGAGTGTTGATGGAGACCTGCCAGTGTCTTTCAAGAGACCTTCCAGTGTGTTCCAGGAGACCTACCAGTGTTGCAGGAGACCTGCCAGTGTGTTTCAGGAGACCAGCCAGTGTGTTGCAGGAGACCTCCAGTGTGTTGCAGGTGACCTGCCAGTGTGTTGCTGGAGACCTGCCAGTGTGTAGCTTGAGATCTGCCAGTGTGTGTTGCAGGAGACCTGCTATTTTGTTGCCGGAGACCTACCAGTGTGTTGCAGGAGACCTTGGAGTGTTGCAGGAGACCTGCCAGTGTGTTGCAGGAGACCTTGGAATGTTGCAGGAACCTGCCAGTGTGTTGCAGGAGACCTTGGAGTGTTGCAGGAGACCTGCCAGTGTGTTGCTGGAGACCTGACAGTGTGTTGCAGGAAGCCTGCCAGTGTGTTGCAGGAGACCTGCCAGTGAGTTGCAGGAGACCTGCCAGTGTGTTGCAGGAGACCTGCCATTGTGTTGCCGGAGACCTGCCAGTTTGTTGCAGGAGACCTGCCTGTGTTTTGCAGGAGACCTTGCAGAGTGTTGCAAGAGACCTACCAGTGCTTAGCACGAGACCTGTTTTTGTGTTGCAGGAGACCTGTCAATGTGTAGCTGGAGACCTGCCAGTGTGTTGCCGGAGACGGCCAGTGTGGTGCAGGAGGACATGCCAGTGTGTTGCAGGAGACCTGCCAGTGTGTTGCAAGAAACCTGCCAGTGTGTTTCAGGAGACATGCCAGTGTGTTGCAGGAGACTGCCAGTGTGTTGCAGGAGACTGTCAGTGTGTTGCAGGAGACCTGTCAGTGTATTGCAGGAGACCTGCCAGTGTGTTGCACGAGACTTGCCAGTGTGTTGCAGGAGANGTGTGTTGCTGGAGACCTGCCAATGTGTTGCAGGAACCTGCTAGTGTGTTGCAGGAGACCTGCCAGTATGTTGCAGGAGACCTGCCAGAGTGTTCCAAGGAGACCTACCAGTGTGTAGCAGGAGACCGCCAGTGTGTTGCGGGAGACCTGCCAGTGTGTAGCAGAGACCTGCCAGTGCGTAGTTAGAGACCTGCCAGTGTTTTGCAGGAGACCTGGCAGTGGTGTTCCAGGAGACCTGCCAGTGTGTTCCAGGAGACCTGCCAGTGTGTTGCAGGAGACCTGCCAGTGTGTTGCAGGAGAACTGCCTATGTTGTACCTGGAGACCTGCCAGTGTGTTGCAGGAGACCTGGCAGTGTGGTTCCGGAGACCTGCCATGTGTTGCTGGAGACCTTCCAGTGTGTTGCAGGAGACCTGCCAGTGGTGTTGCAGGAGACCTTCCAGTGTGTTGCTGGAGACCTGCCAAGTGTATCAGGTAACCTGCCAGTGTTGCCAGAGACCTGCCAGTGTGTTGCAGGAGACCTGCCAGAGTGTTGCAGGTACCTGCAAGTGTGTTTCCGGAGACCTGGCAAGTGTGTTGCAGGAGACAGGCACAGTGTGTTGCAGGAGACCTGCCAGAGTGTTGCAAGAATCCTGCCAGTGTGGTACTGGAGACCTGCCAGTGTATGTTGTAGGAGAACGCAAGTGTGTTGCAGGAGACCTGCCAGTGAGTTTGCCGGAGACCTGCCAGTGTGTGTTGCAGAGACCTGCCTGTGAGTTGCCGGAGACCTGCCAGTGTGGTGCAGGAGACCTGCCAGTCTTTTACAGGAGACCTTCCATGTGTGTTGCAGGACACCTGCCAGTGTGTTGAAGGAGACCTGCCAGTGTTTTGCAGGAGACCTGCAGTGTGTAGCAGGATACCTGCAGTATGTAGTTGGATACCTGCCAGTGTGTTGCATGAGACCTGCCAGTGTGTTTACAGGTAACCTGCCATTGTGTTCCGGAGACTTGCCAGTGTGTTCCAACAGACCTGCCAGTGTGTTTCCGGAGACCTCCAGTGTGTGTGCGGAGACCTGCCAGTGTGTTTGACGGAGACCTTCTAGTGTTGGCGGAGACCTGCCAGTGTGTTGCAGGAGACCTTCTAGTGTTGGCGGAGACCTGCCAATGAGTTGCAGGAGACCTGCAGTGTGTTGCCGGAGACCTGATAGTGTGTTGCTGGAGACTGCCAGAGTGTTGCAGGTTACCTGCCAGTGTGTTGCCGGAGACCTGCAAGTGTGTTGCCGGAGACCTGCCAGTGTGTTACAGGAGACCGGCCAGTGTGTTGCAAGAGTCCTACCAGTGAATTGCAGGAGACCTACGAGTGTTTTAGGCACGAGACCTGCCAGTGTGTTGCAGGAGACCTACGAGTGTTTGCACGCGAGACCTGCCAGTGTGTTGCAGAGACCAGTCAATGTGTAGCTGGAAACCTGCCAGTGTGTTGCTGGAGATCGGCCAGTGTGTTGCAGGAGACTGTCAGTGTGTTGCAAGAAACCTGCCAGTGTGTTGCAGGAGACCTGCCAGTGTGTTCCAGAGACCTACGGGTGTGTTGCAGGAGACCTGCAAGTGTGTTGCAGGAGACTTGCCAGTGTGTTGCAGGGGACCTTCAGTGTGTTGCCTGAGACCTGCCAGTATGTTGCTGAAAGACCTGCCAGTGTGTTGGCGGGGACCTGCCAGTGTGTGCAGGAGACCTGAATGTGTGTGCCGGGACCTGCCTGTGTATTGCAGGAGACCTGCCAGTGTGTTGCCGTAGACCTGCCAGTGTGTTGCAGGAGACCTGCAGTGTGTTGCAGGAGACATGCCAGTGTGTACAGGAGACCTGCCAGTGTGTTACAGGAGAAATGCCAGTGTGTAGCAGGAGGCCTGCCAGTGTGTTGCATTAAACCTGCCAGTGTGTTGCACGAGACCTGCCAGTGTGTTGCGGAGACCACCAAGTGTGTGGCGGAGACGTACTAGTGTTTTGCAGGAGTCCTGCCGGTGTTGCAGGAGACCTGCCACTGTGTTGCAGGAGACCTGCAAGTGTGTTGCAGGAGACCTGCAAGTGTGTGCAGGAGACCTGCAGTGTGTTGCAGGAGACCTGCCTATGTTACGGGAGACCTGCAAGGTGTGCAGGAGACCTGCCAGTGTGTTGCAGGACACCTGCCAGTGTGTACCTGGAGACCTGCCAGTGTGTGTTGTAGGAGAACTGCTAGTGTGTTGCTGGAGACCTGCAAGTGTTTAGAAGGAGACCTGCCAGTGTGTTGCAAAAGACCTGCCAGTGTGTTGCAAAAGACCTGCCAATGTGTTGCAGGAGACCTACCAGTGTGTTGCAGGACACCTGCCAGTGTGTTATAGGAGACCTGCCGTGTGTTGCAGGAGACTGAAAGTGTGTTGCAGGAAACTTGCCATTGTGTTACAGGAGACCTGCCAGTGTGTTGCCGGATACATGACAGTGTGTTGCAGGAAACCTACCAGTGTGTTGCAGGAGACCTACGAGTGTTTAGCACGAGACCTGCCAGTGTGTTGCAGGAGACCTACGAGTGTTTAGCGCGAGACCTGCCAGTGTGTTGCAGGAGACCAGTCAATGTGTAGCTGGAAACCTGCCAGTGTGTGCGGAGATCGGCCAGTGTGTTGCAGGAGACCTGTCAGTGTGTTGCAAGAAACCTGCCAGTGTGTTGCAGGTGACCTGCCAGTGTGTTCCAGAGACCTATGGGTGTGTTGCAGGAGACCTGCAGTGTGTTCCAGAGACCTACGGGTGTGTTGCAGGAGACCTGCCAGTGTGTTCCAGGAGACTTGCTAGTGTGTTGCAGGTGACCTGCCAGTGTGTTGCAGTAGAAGGGACCTGTGTGGTTCCAGGAGACTTGCTAGTGTGTTGCAGGGACCTGCCAGGGTTGCAGGAGACTGCCAGTGTGTTGCCTGAGACCTGCCAGTATGTTGCAGGAGACCTGCCAGTGTGTTGCCGGTGACTTGCCAGTTTGTTGCAGGAGACCTGAATGTGTTGCCGGAGACTGCCGTTTATTGCAGGAGACTGCCAGTGCAGTGTGTTGCCGTAGACCTGCCAGTGTGTTGCAGTAGACCTGCCAGTGTGTTGCAGGAGACCTGCCAGTGTGTTGCAGGAGACCTGCCAGTGTGTTACAGGAGACATGCCAGTGTGTAGCAGGAGACCTGCCAGTGTGTTTCATGAAACCTGCCAGTGTGTTGCACGAGACCTGCCAGTGTGTTGCCGGATACCTGCCAGTGTGTTGCAGGAGACCTGCCAGTGTGTTGCAGGAGACCTGCCAGTGTGTTGCAGGAGACCTGCCATTATGTTACGGGAGACCTGCAAGTGTGCTACAGGAGACCTGCCAGTGTGTTGCAGGAGACCTGCAATTGTGTTGCAAGTGACCTGCCAGTGTGTTGCAGGACACCTGCCAGTGTGTACCTGGAGACCTGCCAATGTGTGTTGTAGGAGAACTGCTAGTGTGTTGCTCGAGACCTGCAAGTGTTTAGAAGGAGACCTGCCAGTGTGTTGCAAAAGACCTGCCAATGTGTTGCAGGAGACCTACCAGTGTGTTGCAGGACACCTGCCAGTGTGTTATAGGAGACCTGCCTGTGTGTTGCAGGAGACCTGCAAGTGTGTTGCAGGAAACTTGCCATTGTGTTACAGGAGACCTGCCAGTGTGTTGCAGGAGACCTACGAGTGTTTAGCACGAGACCTGCCAGTGTGTTGCAGGAGACCTACGAGTGTTTAGCGCGAGACCTGCCAGTGTGTTGCAGGAGACCAGTCAATGTGTAGCTGGAAACCTGCCAGTGTGTTGCTGGAGATCGGCCAGTGTGTTGCAGGAGACCTGTCAGTGTGTTGCAAGAAACCTGCCAGTGTGTTGCAGGTGACCTGCCAGTGTGTTCCAGAGACCTATGGGTGTGTTGCAGGAGACCTGCCAGTGTGTTCCAGAGACCTACGGGTGTGTTGCAGGAGACCTGCCAGTGTGTTCCAGGAGACTTGTTAGTGTGTTGCAGGTGACCTGCCAGTGTGTTGCAGGAGACCTGCCAGTGTGTTCCAGGAGACTTGCTAGTGTGTTGCAGGTGACCTGCCAGTGTGTTGCAGGAGGCCTGCCAGTGTGTTGCCTGAGACCTGCCAGTATGTTGCAGGAGACCTGCCATTGTGTTGCCGGTGACTTGCCAGTTTGTTGCAGGAGACCTGAATGTGTGTTGCCGGAGACCTGCCTGTGTATTGCAGGAGACCTGCCAGTGTGTTGCCGTAGACCTGCCAGTGTGTTGCAGTAGACCTGCCAGTGTGTTGCAGGAGACATGCCAGTGTGTTGCAGGAGACCTGCCAGTGTGTTACAGGAGACATGCCAGTGTGTAGCAGGAGACCTGCCAGTGTGTTGCATGAAACCTGCCAGTGTGTTGCACGAGACCTGCCAGTGTGTTGCCGGATACCTGCCAGTGTGTTGCAGGAGACCTGCCAGTGTGTTGCAGGAGACCTGCCAGTGTGTTGCAGGAGACCTGCAAGTGTGTTGCAGGAGACCTGCCATTATGTTACGGGAGACCTGCAAGTGTGCTACAGGAGACCTGCCAGTGTGTTGCAGGAGACCTGCAATTGTGTTGCAAGTGACCTGCCAGTGTGTTGCAGGACACCTGCCAGTGTGTACCTAGAGACCTGCCAGTGTGTGTTGTAGGAGAACTGCTAGTGTGTTGCTGGAGACCTGCGAGTGTTAAGAAGGAGACCTGCCAGTGTGTTGCAGGAGACCTACCAATGTGTTGCAGGAGGCCTACTAGTGTGTTGCAGGACACCTGCCAGTGTGTTATAGGAGACCTGCCTGTGTGTTGCAGGAGACCTGCAAGTGTGTTGCAGGAGACCTGCCATTATGTTACGGGAGACCTGCAAGTGTGCTACAGGAGACCTGCCAGTGTGTTGCAGGAGACCTGCAATTGTGTTGCAAGTGACCTGCCAGTGTGTTGCAGGACACCTGCCAGTGTGTACCTGGAGACCTGCCAATGTGTGTTGTAGGAGAACTGCTAGTGTGTTGCTCGAGACCTGCAAGTGTTTAGAAGGAGACCTGCCAGTGTGTTGCAAAAGACCTGCCAATGTGTTGCAGGAGACCTACCAGTGTGTTGCAGGACACCTGCCAGTGTGTTATAGGAGACCTGCCTGTGTGTTGCAGGAGACCTGCAAGTGTGTTGCAGGAAACTTGCCATTGTGTTACAGGAGACCTGCCAGTGTGTTGCAGGAAACCTACCAGTGTGTTGCAGGAGACCTACGAGTGTTTAGCACGAGACCTGCCAGTGTGTTGCAGGAGACCTACGAGTGTTTAGCGCGAGACCTGCCAGTGTGTTGCAGGAGACCAGTCAATGTGTAGCTGGAAACCTGCCAGTGTGTTGCTGGAGATCGGCCAGTGTGTTGCAGGAGACCTGTCAGTGTGTTGCAAGAAACCTGCCAGTGTGTTGCAGGTGACCTGCCAGTGTGTTCCAGAGACCTATGGGTGTGTTGCAGGAGACCTGCCAGTGTGTTCCAGAGACCTACGGGTGTGTTGCAGGAGACCTGCCAGTGTGTTCCAGGAGACTTGCTAGTGTGTTGCAGGTGACCTGCCAGTGTGTTGCAGGAGACCTGCCAGTGTGTTCCAGGAGACTTGCTAGTGTGTTGCAGGTGACCTGCCAGTGTGTTGCAGGAGACCTGCCAGTGTGTTGCAGGAGACCTGCCAGTGTGTTGCCTGAGACCTGCCAGTATGTTGCAGGAGACCTGCCAGTGTGTTGCCGGTGACTTGCCAGTTTGTTGCAGGAGACCTGAATGTGTGTTGCCGGAGACCTGCCTGTGTATTGCAGGAGACCTGCCAGTGTGTTGCCGTAGACCTGCCAGTGTGTTGCAGTAGACCTGCCAGTGTGTTGCAGGAGACATGCCAGTGTGTTTCAGGAGACCTGCCAGTGTGTTACAGGAGACATGCCAGTGTGTAGCAGGAGACCTGCCAGTGTGTTGCATGAAACCTGCCAGTGTGTTGCACGAGACCTGCCAGTGTGTTGCCGGATACCTGCCAGTGTGTTGCAGGAGACCTGCCAGTGTGTTGCAGGAGACCTGCCAGTGTGTTGCAGGAGACCTGCAAGTGTGTTGCAGGAGACCTGCCATTATGTTACGGGAGACCTGCAAGTGTGCTACAGGAGACCTGCCAGTGTGTTGCAAGAGACCTGCAAGTGTGTTACAAGAGACCTGCAGGTCTCCTGCAACACACAGGCAGGTCTCCTGCAACACACAGGCAGGTCTCCTATAACACACTGGCAGGTGTCCTGCAACACACTGGTAGGTCTCCTGCAACACATTGGCAGGTCTTTTGCAACACACTGGCAGGTCTCCTTCTAAACACTTGCAAGTGACCTGCCAGTGTGTTGCAGGACACCTGCCAGTGTGTACCTGGAGACCTGCCAGTGTGTGTTGTAGGAGAACTGCTAGTGTGTTGCTGGAGACCTGCGAGTGTTAAGAAGGAGACCTGCCAGTGTGTTGCAGGAGACCTACCAATGTGTTGCAGGAGGCCTACTAGTGTGTTGCAGGACACCTGCCAGTGTGTTATAGGAGACCTGCCTGTGTGTTGCAGGAGACCTGCAAGTGTGTTGCAGGAAACTTGCTATTGTGTTACAGGAGACCTGCCAGAGTGTAGCAGGTTACCTGCAAGTGTGTTGCCGGAGACCTGCAAATGTGTTGCCGGAGACCTGCAAATGTGTTGCATTAGATATGCCAGTGTGTTGCAGGAGACCGGCCAGTGTGTTGCAGGAGACCTACGAGTGTGTTGCAGGAGACCTGCCAGTGTGTTGCAGGAGACCGGCCATTGTGTTGCAGGAGACCTAAGAGTGTGTTGCAGGAGACCTGCCAGTGTGTTGCAGGAGATCTGCCAGTGTGTTGCAGGAGACCTGCCAGTGCGTAGCTCGAGACGTGCCAGGGTGTTGCCGGACACCGGCCAGTGTGTTGCATGAGCCATGCCAGTGTGTTGCAAGAAACCTGCCAGTGTTTTGCAGGTGACCTGCCAGTGTGTTCCAGAGACCTGTCAATGTGTAGCTGGAGACCGGCCAGTGTGTTGCAGGAAACCTGCCAGTGTGTTGCAGGAAACCTGCCAGTGTGTTGCAAGAAACCTGCCAGTGTGTTGCAGGAGACCTCTCAGTGTGTTGCAGGAGACCTGCCAGTGTGTTGCAGGAGACCTGCCAGTGTGTAGCAGGAGACCTGCCAGTGTGTTGCCGGTGACCTGCCAGTGTGTTGCAGGAGACCTGCCAGTGTGTTGCAGGAAACCTGCCAGTGTGTTACAGCACACCTGTCAGTGTGTTCCCGGAGATATGCCAGTGTGTTGCAGGAGACTTGCCAATGTGTTGCAGGAAACCTGCTAGTGTGTTGCAGGAGACCTGCCAGTATGTTGCAGGAGACCTGCCAGTGTGTTCCAGGAGACCTTCCAGTGTGTAGCAGGAGACCTGCCAGATTGTTGCTGGAGACCTGCCAGTGTGTAGCAGGAGACCTGCCAGTGCGTAGTTAGAGACCTGCTAGTGTGTTGCAGGAGACAGGCACAGTGTGTTGCAAGAGACCTGCCAGAGTGTTGCAAGAATCTTGCCAGTGTGTTGCAGGAGACCTGCCAGTGTATTGCAGGAGACCGGTCATTGTGTTGCAGGAGACCTACGAGTGGGTTGCAAGAGACCTGCCAGTGTGTTGCAGGAGATCTGCCAGTGTGTTGCAGGAAACCTGCCAGTGCGTAGCTCGAGACCTGCCAGTGTGTCGCAGGAGACCTGCCAGTGTGTTGCAGGAGACCTACCAGTGTTTAGCACGAGACCTGCCAGTGTGTTGCAGGAGACCTGTCAATGAGTAGCTGGAGACCTGCCAGGGTGTTGCCGGAGACCGGCCAGTGTGTTGCAGGAGACCTGTCAGTGTGTTGCAAGAAACCTGCCAGTGTGTTGCAGGTGACCTGCCAGTGTATTCCAGAGACCTGTCAATGTGTAGCTGGAGACCTGCCAGTGTGTTGCCGGAGACCGGCCAGTGTGTTGCAAGAAACCTGCCAGTGTGTTGCAAGAAATCTGCCAGTGTGTTGCAGGAGACCTGCCAGTGTGTTGCAGGAGACCTGCATTTGTGTTGCAGGAGACCTGCCAGTGTGTTGCCGGTGACATGCTAGTGTGTTGCAGGTGACCTGCCAGAGTGCTGCCAGAGACCTGCCTGTGTATTGCAGGAGACTTGCCAGTGTGTTACAGGAGACTTGCCAGTGTATTGCAGGAGACCTGCCAGTGTGTTGCAGGAGACCTGCCAGTGCGTTACAGGAGACCTGCCAATGTGTTGCAGGAAACCTGCTAGTGTGTTGCAGGAGACCTGCCAGTATATTGCAGGAGACCTGCCAGTGTGTTCCAGGAGACCTACCAGTGTGTAGCAGGAGACCTGCCAGTGTGTAGCAGGAGACCTGCCAGTGTGTTCCAGGAGTCCTACCAGTGTGTAGCAGGAGACCTGCCAGTGCGATGCTGGAGACCTGCCAGTGTGTTGCAGGAGACCTGCCAGTGTGTTGCAGGAGACCTTCCAGTGTGTTGCTTGAGACCTGCTAGAGTGTATCAGGTAACCTGCCAGTGTGTTGCCAGAGACCTGCCAGTGTGTTCCATGAGACCTGCCAGAGTGCAGCAGGTTACCTGCCAGTATGTTGCAAGAAACCTGCCAGTGTGTTGCAGGAGACCTGCCAGTGTATTGCAGGAGACCTGTATTTGTGTTGCAGGAGACCTGCCAGTGTGTTGCCGGTGACCTGCTAGTGTGTTGCAGGAGACCTGCCAGAGTGTTGCCAGAGACCTGCCTGTGTGCTCCAGGAGACCTACCAGTGTGTAGCAGGAGACCTGCCAGTGTGTAGCAGGAGACCTGCCAGTGCGTTGCTGGAGACCTGCAAGTGTGTTGCAGGAGAACTGCCAGTGTGTTGCAGGAGAACTGCCTATGTGTAACTGGAGTGCTGCCAGTGTGCTGCAGGAGACCTGGGAGTGTGTTGCATGAGACCTGCCAGTGTGTTGCAGGAGACCTGCCAGTGTGTTGCAGGAGAACTGCCTATGTTTAACTGGAGACCTGCCAGTGTGTTGCAGGAGACCTGGCAGTGTGTTCCAGGAGACCTGCCTGTGTGTTGCTGGAGACCTTCCAGTGTGTTGCAGGAGACCTGCCAGTGTGTTGCAGGAGACCTTCCAGTGTGTTGCTGGAGACCTGCCAGAGTGTATCAGGTAACCTGCCAGTGTGTTGCCAGAGACCTGCCAGTGTGTTGCATGAGACCTGCCAGAGTGTAGCAGGATACCTGCCAGTGTGTTGCCGGAGACCTGCCAGTGTGTTGCAGGGGACCTACCAGTGTGTTGCAGGAGATCTGCCAGTGAGTTGCAGGAGAGCTGCCAGTGCGTAGCTCGAGACCTGCCAGTGTGTTGCAGAAGCCCTGCCTGTGTGTTGCAGAAAACCTACCAGTGTTTAGCACGAGACCTGCCTTTGTGTTGCAGGGGACCATTCAATGTGTAGCTGGAGACATGCCAGTGTGTTGGCGGAGACAGGCCAGTGTGTTGCAGGAGACCTGCCAGTGTGTTGCAAGAATCCTGCCAGTGTGTTGCAAGTGACCTGCCAGTGTGTTGCAAGTGACCTGCCAGTGTGTTCCAGAGACATACGAGTGTGTTGCAGGAGACCTGCCAGTGTGCTGCAGGAGACCTGCAAGTGTGTTGCAGGAGACTTGCCAGTGTGTTGCAGGAGACTTGACAGTGTGTTGCAGGTGACCTGCCAGTGTGTTGCAGGAGACCTGCCAGTGATTTGCCGGAGACCTGCCTGTGTGTTGCAGGAGACCTGGCAGTGTGTTGCAGGAGACCTGACAGTGTGTTGTTGGAGCCCTGCCAATGTGTTGCAGGAGACCGGCCAGTGTGTTGCAGGAGACCTTCCAGTGTGTTGCAGGAGACCTGCCAGTGTGTTCCAGGAGACCTTCCAGTGTGTAGCAGGAGACCTGCCAGATTGTTGCTGGAGACCTGCCAGTGTGTTGCAAGAGACCTGCCAGTGTGTTGCAGGAGATCTGCCAGTGTGTTGCAGGAAACCTGCCAGTGCGTAGCTCGAGACCTGCCAGTGTGTCGCAGGAGACCTGCCAGTGTGTTGCAGGAGACCTACCAGTGTTTAGCACGAGACCTGCCAGTGTGTTGCAGGAGACCTGTCAATGAGTAGCTGGAGACCTGCCAGGGTGTTGCCGGAGACCGGCCAGTGTGTTGCAGGAGACCTGTCAGTGTGTTGCAAGAAACCTGCCAGTGTGTTGCAGGTGACCTGCCAGTGTATTCCAGAGACCTGTCAATGTGTAGCTGGAGACCTGCCAGTGTGTTGCCGGAGACCGGCCAGTGTGTTGCAAGAAACCTGCCAGTGTGTTGCAAGAAATCTGCCAGTGTGTTGCAGGAGACCTGCCAGTGTGTTGCAGGAGACCTGCATTTGTGTTGCAGGAGACCTGCCAGTGTGTTGCCGGTGACATGCTAGTGTGTTGCAGGTGACCTGCCAGAGTGCTGCCAGAGACCTGCCTGTGTATTGCAGGAGACTTGCCAGTGTGTTACAGGAGACTTGCCAGTGTATTGCAGGAGACCTGCCAGTGTGTTGCAGGAGACCTGCCAGTGCGTTACAGGAGACCTGCCAATGTGTTGCAGGAAACCTGCTAGTGTGTTGCAGGAGACCTGCCAGTATATTGCAGGAGACCTGCCAGTGTGTTCCAGGAGACCTACCAGTGTGTAGCAGGAGACCTGCCAGTGTGTAGCAGGAGACCTGCCAGTGGGTTCCAGGAGTCCTACCAGTGTGTAGCAGGAGACCTGCCAGTGCGATGCTGGAGACCTGCCAGTGTGTTGCAGGAGACCTGCCAGTGTGTTGCAGGAGACCTTCCAGTGTGTTGCTTGAGACCTGCTAGAGTGTATCAGGTAACCTGCCAGTGTGTTGCCAGAGACCTGCCAGTGTGTTCCATGAGACCTTCCAGTGTGTTTCAGGAGACCTTCCAGTGTGTAGCTGGAGCCCTGCCAATGTGTTGCAGGAGACCGGCCAGTGTGTTGCAGGAGACCTTCCAGTGTGTTGCAGGAGACCTTCCAGTGTGTTTCAGGAGACCTTCCAGTGTGTAGCTGGAGACCTGCCAGTGTGTTGCAGGAGACCTTCCAATGTGTTTCAGGTGACTTGCCAGTGTGTTGCAGGAGACCTGCCAGTGTGTTGCAGGAAACCTGCCAGTGTGTTACAGCACACCTGTCAGTGTGTTCCCGGAGATATGCCAGTGTGTTGCAGGAGACTTGCCAATGTGTTGCAGGAAACCTGCTAGTGTGTTGCAGGAGACCTGCCAGTATGTTGCAGGAGACCTGCCAGTGTGTTCAAGGAGACCTTCCAGTGTGTAGCAGGAGACCTGCCAGTGTGTTGCTGGAGACCTGCCAGTGTGTAGCAGGAGACCTGCCAGTGCGTAGTTAGAGACCTGCCAGTGTGTTGCAGGAGACCTGGCAGTGTGTTCCAGGAGACCTGCCAGTGTGTTGCAGGAGACCTGCCAGTGTGTTGCAGGAGAACTGCCTATGTGTAACTGGAGACCTGCCAGTGTTTTGCATGAGACATGGCAGTGTGTTCCAGGAGACCTGTCAGTGTGTTGCAGAAGCCCTGCCAGTGTGTTGCAGAAAACCTACCAGTGTTTAGCACGAGACCTGCCTTTGTGTTGCAGGGGACCATTCAATGTGTAGCTGGAGACCTGCCAGTGTGTTGGCGGAGACAGGCCAGTGTGTTGCAGGAGACCTGCCAGTGTGTTGCAAGAATCCTGCCAGTGTGTTGCAAGTGACCTGCCAGTGTGTTGCAAGTGACCTGCCAGTGTGTTCCAGAGACATACGAGTGTGTTGCAGGAGACCTGCCAGTGTGTTGCAGGAGACCTGCAAGTGTGTTGCACGAGACTTGCCAGTGTGTTGCAGGAGACTTGACAGTGTGTTGCAGGTGACCTGCCAGTGTGTTGCAGGAGACTTGCCAGTGATTTGCCGGAGACCTGCCTGTGTGTTGCAGGAGACCTGGCAGTGTGTTGCAGGAAACCTGCCAGTGTGTTACAGCACACCTGTCAGTGTGTTCCCGGAGATATGCCAGTGTGTTGCAGGAGACTTGCCAATGTGTTGCAGGAAACCTGCTAGTGTGTTGCAGGAGACCTGCCAGTGTGTTCAAGGAGACCTTCCAGTGTGTAGCAGGAGACCTGCCAGTGTGTTGCTGGAGACCTGCCAGTGTGTAGCAGGAGACCTGCCAGTGCGTAGTTAGAGACCTGCCAGTGTGTTGCAGGAGACCTGGCAGTGTGTTCCAGGAGACTGCCAGTGTGTTGCAGGAGACCTGCCAGTGTGTTGCAGGAGAACTGCCTATGTGTAACTGGAGACCTGCCAGTGTTTTGCATGAGACATGGCAGTGTGTTCAGGAGACCTGTCAGTGTGTTGCTGGAGACCTTCCAGTGTGTTGCAGGAGACCTGCCAGTGTGTTGCAGTAGACCTTCCAGTGTTTTGTTGGAGACCTGCCAGTGTGTTGCAGTAGACCTTCCAGTGTGTTGCAGGAGACCTGCCGGATTGTTGCAGGTTACCGGCCTGTGTGTTGCCGGAGACCTGCCAGTGTGTTGCAGGAGACCTGCCAGATTTAAAATATAGTTATTGTAGATGCAATAAATGAGACAAAATTAGTTCACAGGCTCCAGCTTCTGTCCTCCGCCTTAGTTCTCTCTTGTAAGTTCATTGTTAACAGATCAATTTTTTGTAAGATTAAGGGATAATTATATCAAACGTAGTAAAGAAGACAAAGTTAGTTACCGAGCTCCAGCTCTGGTCCTCCGCCTTAGTTGTCTCTTTTAACTTCATTTTTAACAGTTCTATTTTCGTAAGAATTCAACATTGATATTTCCAACGTAGTAAAATGGATCAATGTAGTTCTCGAGCTCCAGCTCTTGTCTTCCACTTTAGTTCAATGTTCCCCAAAGAGTTATTTCGGAACTTTATTAAATAAAGAGTTATTTATATTATAGGTTTATGAGCCAGCCTGTGCATGTATAGAAATACTCGCGTGTGTAGGACTAGTGTCAGGAGGCTTTATCCACCCATAATGGCCTTAACATTGTGATAATTGACAGGTCGCACCAAATGAAATAATTATCTCTCTCACCTCCCTCCACTCTCACTACCTCTCTCACTACCTCTCTCACCCCACACCTCCCACCACGCCGATATCTTCCCCCTCACACCTCCCTACTCCTCCTGCATCTCACTACTAGGCAGAACTCAGAGGCCTAGGGGGGGGGGGTGTAGAAGTATTATGGGCATGTTCTCCACATGTTCTCTGTGTTCTCCACATGTTCTCTGTGTTCGTGGCATGTATTTACATTTTTTCTGTATTTCTTTATACCAAATGTACAATAGTTTCAGTTGATACACAAAGATCTGAAAGAGGTTATGTTAAAGGACAAAGAATAAGAACAAATTATATCCAAGACAAAGCTAATTATTTAAAGGACAATGTAATGTAAATCCTAAAACTAAATATTAGAAAGATTAGAATATTAAAGAACAAATGTGTACTAAATACAAATTTAACATCCAGAACTTTTATAAAATGTGAGAGATTATACAACTTATGAGAGACTTGATGAACTTTAAGTAAAAATGTTCAAAGTGCTGAAAAACCCATCTTTAAGAAAATTTCAAAAAATGCTTAAATACCCGTTTTGTTAATTATCCCTTGAAATGTTTAAACACCCAACTTTAATATATATCCATTAACAATATATAATCACTCAGCTTTAACAAAATCATCTCAAAATTTAATAAATGAAAATGTAACACCGATTGAAACATGAATGTCCCGTTGAAAACAAATATATACAACTAAGATGTGTAACTTTAATGCTTTGATTGATGAAAAACATAAACATGAAAGTGATGAATGTGAAGACATAGCCTGTTAAATGTATGAGAATATATGTAAAGACTAAATGTCGTTAATACACATTTCTATAAATTATTTGAAAAGTGTTAGGATATATAAAATAAGGCTAGGTGGAGGGGAGGGGGGGGGGTTCAGGTTAAGATGTGCATAAAATGTAGATGGATAGGTTACAAGTAAAATATATGGGATTAAGGTTAGGTTAGGGTTAGTTGTGATAGGTTAGAGTTGGTTGGAATAGGTGAGGGTTGGTTGGGTTAGGTTAGGGTTGGGTTGGAAGCAAAACTAACAGAGGGAAATGGTAATAAGAATGGCTTAGGTTAAGACAAGACAGGTGAAATAGTTTAATGTGCGTTTGTGTAATGTTCTGAAATTAGCATTTATGTAAAAGTTTCTTAAGTGACTTTGTGAGAGTTGTGCTAGTTTGTCTAAGAGTGCATGTGATCTGTGTTAGTACATGATTTGTATGAAAGTATTTGCATATTTGTCTAAGTTTATGTAATTTATGCAAGTTTGAAAGAATTTGTATATTCAAGAGAACTTGTGAAAGTTTGAGAAAGCGAGTAAGTTAATGAACTGAGAGTGAATGTGTGTATGTGTGAATGTGCAAGTCTGCATTTGCTAGTGTTTTGCGTATGTCTGTGCATGTTTTGTATATAAAGAAGTGTTTGTGTGTGTAGTGAAATGAATATTTGTGTGCAAGTGTTTAAGAAAGTATGGAAGTTAGTGAACTGAGTAATTGTGTAAGTTTTGTAAAAAGTGTGTAAGTTTGTATCAATTTGTGAGTGTAATAGTACATGTTTGCACATATTTGTGCATGTTTGTATATAAGCAGGTGTATAAGTAATTTGCAAGTTTGTGTAAGAGTGAATGTGTTTTGTCAGAGTTGTGCAAATTGGCATACGTTTGTGAAAGTAATGTGAAAGCGTTGGTTTGTAACTGTAAATGTGAGTGTTGTCTTGGTAAATATGTAAATGAAGAGTTGATGCTTCAGAGAGAGAATATGATGCTGCTTTAATAAATTATGTAAGTTAGGTGGATGAAGTTAGGTTAGTTGGGTTAAGTAGGTTAGGTTGGGTAAGGGAATGTTTTGTAAAGTTAGGTTTCATAAGTTATGTTGGATACGCTTTCTTAGGTGGGTAATGTTAGGTTAGGTAAGGGAAATTTTGTCAAGTAGGTAATTTATGTAAGTTAGGCTAGGTTAGGTACATGAGGTTAGGTAAGTTCGGTAAGGTAGGGAAGGTTAGGTAAGGGAAGTTTTGTTAAGTAATGTAGGTAATGTAGTTGGGTTAGGTAAGTTAAGTCAGGTAGGTTAGGTTAGATAAGGTAGGTTATGAAAATTATGCTACGTTACATCAGGTAGGTGAGGATAGGCAAGATGGGTTAGGTAGTTGAGGTTAGGTTAGGTTAGGTTAGGTTAGGTTAGGTTAGGTTAGGTTAGGTTAGGTTAGGTTAGCTCAGGTAAGTCAGGTTAGGTAGGCTAATGCATTGTTGATCAGAGAATAGTTTTAAGATAAAGTGGGCGAGAGAACACATTTTAACAAAATCATTAATAATCAGAAATGTAAGTTTGTTACAAAAAGTTGTACTAGTTACTTAAAGAGCAGTATTTTGTGAGAGTTAACAGAAATGCATGACATAGTAAATGCTTTTAACACGTTTTGTCTAATTATTACCTTTGAATTAAGTTTTGTCCGAGATATAATATAAAGATACCGTACGGAAAGTTATTGTATAAACAAGTTACACTAAAAGATATGTCTTTGGAAAACGTATGCCTTAATAATATATATGACAGAGAAAAACCACTGCTTAATGGAAGTTACATGAATAAAAAATGATAGATATGTTACAGAGAGAGAGAGAGAGAGAGAGAGAGAGAGAGAGAGAGGGATGAGGTATTTTCAGAAATGACATAATGGAGATGTGTGACATAGTAAATGTTATTAACAAGTTTTGACTGGAAATATCTTAGTGAAACTGATACTACACTAAAGTTAGATATTTTATTAATTTTACATGACGCATAAGTTTATTAGTACATAAAGATATGAAATATTAAAAAAAGTTACGCATGTTTAGTTTGATATAATACTTAAACTTGTTTATGACCACATAAAGATATGTCGTAGTAAGTTTAACAGAAATGGTCGTTTATAATAATGCTAGAACAATTTATTTAGAATAGTAAATGTTACATATGACTTGAAAAAGTTACCCTTGACTGTTGAAGGAAATGCATTCTTAATTAAGATGTGTTATGAAAGATTGTCTTAAGTTGTAGGAAGTAATGTCTTAGCATCCTGGAAAGTGTCCTTGAAGGCGTGAAGATGTCCTGGAAAGTAACCTTGAGATATACGAACGTTTTGGAGAGCCTCCTTTAACTCACGAAGATGCTATCATTGTTACATATAGATGCCGCTGAGAGTACCACTGTTATATTAAATTATCTCGGAACGTATTACTGATGTCTTAGAAAGTTTCTTTTAATGCACGAAGATGACTTGATGAACATCCTTTGGTGAATAAAAGTGTCTTAGAGAATATGTGCGATGTCTCCGAGAGGATCCTTGTTACATAAATACATTACGGAGCGTGCCTTTTAATGCATTAAGATCTGTCAGAGCGTACAATTGATATACAAAAATGTCTCGGAGAGTATCCTTGATGTCTGAGATAATCATGGATGTCCGAGTGTATCCTTCTTACATATAGAAGTCATGGAATGTGTCTTGGAGAATATCCTTGAAAGCTCGTAGAGTATCCTTTGATGCATAAAGATATCTCAGAGAGTAACTTTCAATTAGAAATATTATGAAGAAAGTTCCCCCATGACTATTGGATCACTGAATGAAGAGAACCCTTAGTTAAGAAAGGATGTAAAGACGATTCCGTAGACTATTTTTTCAGAAGAATGAAGAATATCTTTAGATGAGAGCAGTGGCAGCTGGAATTATTACGCTGATAAGAAAAATGCATTAACAGAGTTACTAATAAGTATATATAAAAAGAGAAACACTTTTGCTCATAAAATCTGAAAGTAAAAAAAATAATTTGTAAATGATTAAACAATTCGTAAAATAACTAAATATTTTTAAATAAAAGTAAATAATTTGTAAATAGATAAATATATTTCTAAGTAAATAAGTATGCTTTGCTATGAAAGTTTTCCCTAATCTTATTTGATGATACATAAAACATAAAATGTGGCTTGTTCATACATAACAATGAACTAGTTACTGACTAAAGATGTAACAGAAAAAATTGCACATTTTTGTTCTAAAATATACAGAGAATATGTAAGAGCATGTGAAGAACACAGAGAACATAAACTGAACTGACTGAGAATATTCTGTGAACATTTGGAGAACAAGACACGAGTAAGAAAAGATGTAACTGAAACAATTGTACATTTGGTATAAAGAAATACAGAAAGCATGTGAAGAACACAGTGAACATGCATAATACTTCTATCCCCCCACCCCACACAGGCCTCTGAATAAGAATGCAAAGAACGCCTATTGAATAATTTATTATTATTATTACTCGTGGTAAATATCTCTGAAATTACATGAAAGAGGGAGGAAGTGAGGTAGTGAGATGCAGGAGGAGTAGGGAGGTGTGAGGGGGAAGATTTCGGCGTGGTGGGAGGTGTGGGGTGAGAGGTAGTGAGAGAGGTAGTGAGAGTGGAGGGAGGTGAGAGAGATAATTATTTCATTTGATGCGACCTGTCAATTATCACAATGTTAAGGCCATTATGGGTGGATAAAATCCTCCTGACACTAGTCCTACACACGCGAGTATTTCTATACACACACACACACGCTGGCTCATAAACCCTATTGAGAGTGTGGATATGACTCATGTTTACCTACATTGATATGCATGTACTTTAATCTGGGAAACATTTTTTCTTTGATGAACGCGACGGACAAGAGATGGGTAGTTGTTCTCAAATGTTTTGGTGAACATTGAACTGAAGCAGAAGACAAGAGCAGGAGTTCGAGAACTACATTGATCCATTTTATTATGTTGGAAATAACTATGTTTGAATTCTTAAGACAATTTAACTGTTAATAATGTAGTTAAAAAGAGACAACTCAGGTGGAGGACCAGAGCTGGAGCTCGGTAACTATCTTTATATTGTTTACTACATTTGAAATAACTATCTTTTAAATCTTACGAAAATTTATCTGTTAATTATGAACTTACAAGAGAGAACTAAGACGGAGGACAGAAGCTGGAACCTGAGAACTAACTTGATCTCATTTACTACATCTGAAATAACTATTTTTTTATATCTTGGGAAAATGATGTTGATAGTAGCGAAACTACACCTATAAACGTTAAGAGGCGGGTCCAGGAACTATAGTTTGACGTTACTAATTACTTCACACACTGCTAATTAACATATCCTCTGAAAACGGACACCCACTGACTATTTTTTGTTTTCGATTAGTTGTCCAAAAGGCTTGGAAAAAATATGGGAGGAAGAGGGATGGGGGGGGGGGGTGAAATTGTGGAAGAGGATTTGGATGTGGAGAGAGAGGAGGCTTGAAAGTTCGGTGTCCTATCCACCATGAGTTAACATGATGTTTGATCTTGGCTTAGAGTTTTGTTTTCAGTGTCGATTTTGAGTTCTTATTCTGCGGCCTAAAGTTAGTGGTGTGGCGGTTGGCTGTTGTCCCTGGTTTAGTTGAGGTGTTCTGTCTGTCTGTCTGGCTTGAAGGTGGAGGCGTCATCCCTATGGTGGTATTGCAAATTCTAGTGCAAGGGTTTTGATGGTAGGTGGTTCTGCCCAAGGTGACGCCTCATTGTTTGCGCCCGTCAACCGCGGTAGTTTGGTTTCCTACAAGTCGTTTATTTGCATTTGTCGAAGCTGGGATGTACATTGGGGAATGCTAGGGTGNTTTTGCAAGGAGACCTACCATGTGTTGCACGAGACCTGCCAGTGTGTTGTCGGAGATCTGCAGTGTGTTGCCGGAGACATGCCAGTGTTTGCAGGAGACCTTATCAGTGTTTTGCAGGAGACCTGCCAGTGTGTTTTCCGGAGACCTGCCAGTGTGTTGACGGAGACCTTCTAGTGTTGGCAGGAGACCCTGCCAGTGTGTTTGACGGAGACCTTCAGTGTTGGCGGAGAACTCCTTGTGTTGACGGAGACCTTCTAGTGTTGCGGATACCTGCCAATGTGTTTGCAGGAGACCTTCAAGTGTGTTGCAGGAGACCTGCCATGTGTGTTGCAGGACACATGCCAGTGTGTTGCAAGAGACCAGCCTGTGTTTGCAGGAGACCTGCCAGAGTGTAGCAGGTTACCTGCCAGTGTGTTGCCGGAGACCTGCACGTGTGTTGCCGGAGACCTGCCAGTGTGTTACAGGAGACCGGCCAGTGTGTTGCAAGAGTGTTGCAGGAAACTTGACATTGTGTTACAGGAGACCTGCCAGTGTGTTGCCGTATACATGAGAGTGTGTTGCAGGAAACCTACCAGTGTGTTGCAGGAGACATGCCAGTGTGTTGCAGGAGACCTGCCAGTGTGTTACAGGTAACCTGCCAGTGTTTTGCCGGAGACATGCCAGTGTTTTGCCGGAGACCTGCCAGTGTGGTGCAGGAGACCTGCCAGTCTTTTACAGAAGACCTTCCAGTGTGTGTTGCAGGACACCTGCCAGTGTGTTGAAGGAGACCTGCCAGTGTTTTGCAGGAGACCTGCCAGTGTGTAGCAGGATACCTGCAGTATGTAGTTGGATACCTGCCAGTGTGTTGCATGAGAGCTGCCAGTGTGTTACTGGTAACCTGCCACTGTGTTGCCGGAGACTTGCCAGTGTGTTCCAACAGACCTGCCAGTGTGTTTCCGGAGACCTTCTAGTGTTGGCGGAGACCTGCCAGTGTGTTGACTAAGACCTTCTAGTGTTGGCGGATACCTGCCAATGTGTTGCAGGAGACCTTCAAGTGTGTTGCAGGAGACCTGCCAGTGTGTGTTGCAGGAGACATGCCAGTGTGTTGCAAGACCAGCCAGTGTGTTGCTGGAGACCTGCCAGAGTGTAGAAGGTTACCTGCCAGTGTGTTGCCGGAGACCTGCACGTGTTGCCGGAGACCTGCCAGTGTGTTACAGGAGACCGGCCAGCGTGTTGCAAGAGTCCTATCAGTGAATTGCAGGAGACCTACGAGTGTTTAGCACGAGACCTGCCAGTGTGTTGCAGGAGACCTACGAGTGTTTAGCGCGAGACCCAGTGTGTTGCAGGAGACCAGTCAATGTGTAGCTGGAAACCTGCCAGTGTGTTGCTGCAGATCGGCCAGTGTGTTGCTGGAGACCTGTCAGTGTGTTGCAAGAAACGTGCCAGTGTGTTGCAGGTGACCTGCCAGTGTGTTCCAGAGATGTACGGGTGTGTTGCAGGAGACCTGTCAGTGTGTTCCAGAGACCTACGAGTGTGTTGCAGGAGACCTGCCAGTGTGTTGCAGGAGACTTGCCAGTGTGTTGCAGGTGACCTGCCAGTGTGTTGCAGGAGACCTGCCAGTGTGTTGTCTGAGACCTGCCAGTATGTTGCAGGAGACCTGCCAGTGTGTTGCCGGTGACCTGCCAGTGTGTTGCAGGAGACCTGAATGTGTGTTGCCGGAGACCTGCCTGTGTATTGCAGGAGACCTGCCAGTGTGTTGCCGTAGACCTGCCAGTGTGTTGCAGGAGACCTGCCAGTATGTTGCAGGAGACATGCCAGTGTGTTACAGGAGACCTGCCAGTGTGTTACAGGAGACATGCCAGTGTGTAGCAGGAGACCTGCCAGTGTGTTGCATGAAACCTGCCAGTGTGTTGCACGAGACCTGCCAGTGTGTTGCCGGAGACCACCCACTGTGTTGCCGGAGACCTACTAGTGTGTTGCAGGAGTCCTGCCAGTGTGTTGCAGGAGTCCTGCCAGTGTGTTGCAGGAGACCTGCCACTGTGTTGCAGGAGACCTGCCAGTGTGTTGCAGGAGACCTGCAAGTGTGTTGCAGGAGACCTGCCATTATGTTACGGGAGAAATGCAAGTGTGTTGCAGGAGAGGTCTCCTGCAACACAGTGAGTTGCAGGAGGTCTCCTGCCAGTAAGTTGCAGGAGACCTGCAATTGTGTTGCAAGTGACATGCCAGTGTGTTGCAGGACACCTGCCAGTGTGTACCTGGAGACCTGCCAGTGTGTGTTGTAGGAGAACTGCTAGTGTGTTGCTGGAGACCTGCAAGTGTTTAGAAGGAGACCTGCCAGTGTGTTGCAAGAGACATGCCAATGTGTTGCAGGAGACCTGCCAGTGTGTTGCAGGAGACCTGCCAGTGTGTTATAGGAGACCTGCCTGTGTGTTGCAGGAGACCTGCAAGTGTGTTGCAGGAAACTTGACATTGTGTTACAGGAGACCTGCCAGTGTGTTGCCGGATACATGAGAGTGTGTTGCAGGAAACCTACCAGTGTGTTGCAGGAGACCTGCCAGTGTGTTGCAGGAGACATGCCAGTGTGTTACAGGTAACCTGCCAGTGTTTTCCCGGAGACATGCCAGTGTTTTGCAAGAGACCTGCCAGTGTGTTGCAGGAGACCTGCCAGTGTGTTGCAGGAGACCTGCCAGTGTGTAGCAGGAGACCTGCAAGTGTGTTGCAAGAGATCAGCCAGTGTGTTGCTGGAGAAATGATAGTGTAGAAGGTGACCTGCCAGTGTGTTGCAGGATACCTGCCAGTGTGTTGCAGGAGACCTGCCAGAGTGTAGCAGGTTATCTGCAAGTGTGTTGCGGAGACCTGCCAGTGTGTTGCAGGAGACCGGCCAGTGTGTTGCAGGAGACCTACGAGTGTGTTGCAGGAGACCTGCCAGTGTGTTGCAGGAGACCGGCCATTGTGTTGCAGGAGACCTACGAGTGTGTTGCAGGAGACCTGCCAGTGTTTTGCAGGAGATCTGCCAGTGTGTTACAGGTAACCTGCCAGTGTTTTCCCGGAGACATGCCAGTGTTTTGCAAGAGACCTGCCAGTGTGTTGCAGGAGACCTGCCAGTGTGTTGCAGGAGACCTGCCAGTGTGTAGCAGGAGACCTGCAAGTGTGTTGCAAGAGATCAGCCAGTGTGTTGCTGGAGAAATGATAGTGTAGAAGGTGACCTGCCAGTGTGTTGCAGGATACCTGCCAGTGTGTTGCAGGAGACCTGCCAGAGTGTAGCAGGTTATCTGCAAGTGTGTTGCCGGAGACCTGCCAGTGTGTTGCAGGAGACCGGCCAGTGTGTTGCAGGAGACCTACGAGTGTGTTGCAGGAGACCTGCCAGTGTGTTGCAGGAGACCGGCCATTGTGTTGCAGGAGACCTACGAGTGTGTTGCAGGAGACCTGCCAGTGTTTTGCAGGAGATCTGCCAGTGTATTGCAGGAGACCTGCCAGTGCGTAGCTCGAGACCTGCCAGGGTGTTGCCGGAGACCGGCCAGTGTGTTGCAGGAAACCTGCCAGTGTGTTGCAAGAAACCTGCCAGTGTGTTGCAGGAGACTTGCCAGTGTGTTGCAGGAGACCTGCCAGTGTGTTGCAGGAGACCTGCCAGTGTGTAGCAGGAGACCTGCCAGTGTGTTGCCGGTGACCTGCTAGTGTATTGTAGGAGACTTGCCAGTGTGTTACAGGAGACTTGCCAGTGTGTTGCAGGAGACCTGCCAGTGTGTTATAGGAGACCTGCCTGTGTGTTGCAGGAGACCTGCAAGTGTGTTGCAGGAAACTTGACATTGTGTTACAGGAGACCTGCCAGTGTGTTGCCGGATACATGAGAGTGTGTTGCAGGAAACCTACCAGTGTGTTGCAGGAGACCTGCCAGTGTGTTGCAGGAGACATGCCAGTGTGTTACAGGTAACCTGCCAGTGTTTTCCCGGAGACATGCCAGTGTTTTGCAAGAGACCTGCCAGTGTGTTGCAGGAGACCTGCCAGTGTGTTGCAGGAGACCTGCCAGTGTTAGCAGGAGACCTGCAAGTGTGTTGCAAGAGATCAGCCAGTGTGTTGCTGGAGAAATGATAGTGTAGAAGGTGACCTGCCAGTGTGTTGCAGGATACCTGCCAGTGTGTTGCAGGAGACCTGCCAGAGTGTAGCAGGTTATCTGCAAGTGTGTTGCCGGAGACCTGCCAGTGTGTTGCAGGAGACCGGCCAGTGTGTTGCAGGAGACCTACGAGTGTGTTGCAGGAGACCTGCCAGTTTGTTGCAGGAGACCGGCCATTGTGTTGCAGGAGACCTACGAGTGTGTTGCAGGAGACCTGCCAGTGTTTTGCAGGAGATCTGCCAGTGTGTTACAGGTAACCTGCCAGTGTTTTTCCCGGAGACATGCCAGTGTTTTGCAAGAGACCTGCCAGTGTGTTGCAGGAGACCTGCCAGTGTGTTGCAGGAGACCTGCCAGTGTGTAGCAGGAGACCTGCAAGTGTGTTGCAAGAGATCAGCCAGTGTGTTGCTGGAGAAATGATAGTGTAGAAGGTGACCTGCCAGTGTGTTGCAGGATACCTGCCAGTGTGTTGCAGGAGACCTGCCAGAGTGTAGCAGGTTATCTGCAAGTGTGTTGCCGGAGACCTGCCAGTGTGTTGCAGGAGACCGGCCAGTGTGTTGCAGGAGACCTACGAGTGTGTTGCAGGAGACCTGCCAGTGTGTTGCAGGAGACCGGCCATTGTGTTGCAGAGACCTACGAGTGTGTTGCAGGAGACCTGCCAGTGTTTTGCAGGGATCTGCCAGTGTATTGCAGGAGACCTGCCAGTGCGTAGCTCGAGACCTGCAGGGTGTTGCCGGAGACGCGGCCAGTGTGTTGCAGGAAACCTGCCAGTGTGTTGCAAGAAACCTGCCAGTGTGTTGCAGGAGACTTGCNTTTAATATACTTTAAAAGTTTATAATTATTTCACTGTCCTGACATTATTATTCTATGTACGTCATTCATTTTGTGTGCCAAGTGTTTCGCAATAGAATGTTCTATGAGCACGTAGGTAAAAAGATCAACAAAGCGTAAGTTAGAATAGCGCAAATATAAAACAACGCTGGAACATATCAGTGAGCTTCAACACACAGGAAATGTTTTTACTGATGTTATGTTTGTCAAGTTTATACTTGTTGCACACAGTTATTTTGGTTGTACATTGATCGGAATAAAATTCCCTAAACAGTCATATGCATATAGTACACATGATATGGGGGAAGCATTACCAGTATACACGGCTAAAGTCACCCACCTGCAACCCTTTGGGACACTCATCAGACACACGCTACACCCCAAAAAAATCTATGAAGGTTCGAGTCTACTTACGGCAGTTTATGTGATAGTGTTCATTCTGGTATCAAAATACTCGTTTCAGTTTGTAGTTCATGCGATTTTCAGAATCAATTGAATCGCTGGAGGTTCAACATTTGAGTCAGAGTCAGAGTCATCTGACAACACCGTCTCGTCAAATGGCAGTGTGCCAGACATCTCGGGTTCTGATTCGGTTGCTGCTTCAACTTGAGGTGTTGAAGCGAACAAAGGCCGCCTCACACCAGATGGTCCCGGTTTTTGCATGGCGTCAGCATAGGCAGGACCTGTGTCACCATTTTATGTCTGGAGCGTGCCGCAAGTGTTGAATACTGTTGCTGTTTGAGGCCAATCTTCGGGTCCCAGCACAATAGGGCCCAAATTGCCACCTCGTGGAACTGTAGCAATGTTAGCTTTTTTAGATCAGTTGTGTTGTATTTGTACAAAACAAGGCATTATGCAATGCCAATGCAGGAAATAAACGTTATCTTTTTGGTCCACTTGTGAGTTTTCCCTGGTAAAATGGTAATAGCATTTGATCGAAGTGGTCCACACCTCTCATGAACTTATTGTACCATGCAGCCTAGTGGTGAAAAAGAGAACCTCAAGCGCGCAGTTTGAAACAAACCCAAAGTAAATCAGATTAAATTGAATTTTATACAAATATTTTTGAGGACATCGTTTTATGTCCACATTGCAGAAGTGGTTAGGCAAACAGGACTCCAGGTGATGTACTGACCCGCATAATTAAAGTATAATTGTGTTGAGAAAAATAGAAAAAATGGAAAAAGGGGGGGGGACCATGGCAGAAAAAGGTAAAAATACAATTTGGTCAACCCAGAGTTAAACTTAATCTGTGTAAACACTCTATGCAAATAGGGACCCAGTTTATGGAACTCACTCCCTATTGAATTGAAAGCTGTCCAACTTTTACATCATTCAAAATCAATACTAAAAAGTACCTAATTTCATCTTCATAGTTTTTCACCTTTTGCCTTAAAATTGCACTGTATCTATTGCTACCCAATCTCCCAACCTTTATGTTCCCAATTTGAACATCTTTACCATTGTGATCATTGCTGTCTTCCTATATGTGCTGCCAATCTGCTGTATGGTGTTTATTAATCTTGTTTATCTGTATCTATTGCTACCCAGTCTCCCAATCTTTATGTACCCAACTGAAAATCTTTACCATTGTGATCATTGATGTCTTATATGTGCTGTCAATCTGCTGTATGGTGTCTATTAATCTTCTTTAATTACCAATCAAGCTGTCAATGTAATCAATCAGAGCTTTAATATAACAATGTGCTTTAATATACTTACTAAGCTCTCTCATCTCAATTTTTCTCTTGCAATGTATTTGTTATCATTTATCAATTCTGACAGAAATTACCTACTTAAAATTATCTGTTAGCTTAAGGACCTGCCCGAAACGCTGTGCGTACTAGTGGCTTTACAAGACTGTAAATACTGTACTATTCAATGTATTCTCACAAACCCAATGTACCTTCTTGTATATAATAAATAAATAAATAAACAAATAAATAAGTATACTTATATACTATGTGGTTTTGTTATTCCCTATCGTTTGTTAGAAAAAAAATGACTAATACGTTCGGCCAATGACTTTGACTTCGACTTGACTTTGACTTCGTTCATGGCATTGTATTTCCAAAATATATAGGGTATGACATTGCAATTATATTATTGTGTATAAATAAGTTGGAAATTTCATGTATCCTAAAAATAGTAAAATAAAGAATAAGAATAATTAAATAATTGTTGTAGTAAATTGTCACACGTTCATCATACGCAAACGAACACTCAGTGTGGAGCGTCAGTACAACAAGATCCCCGCCATTTTAAAACACGGCTTCGAATGTAAGTAACATTTTTCTCGTACTAACACTGTGTTATACAATAGAATTGATCTTGAATTCACAAATTTAGCTGTTACATCTGACAGAGTATGTTAGACGGTGTAATGCTGGTTGATGTTGACGTATTTGTGGGCTTTGTGGTGGTTTAAATGTGATGGCATGGTCCGGTGTTGGAGACTGTTTTGATAGTATGGTATAGGTTTGATATTGGTCTATAGTTTGTGGTGGTGGTGGTTGTAATGTGTAATATTGGTTGTTAGTGTGTGGTGGTGATTGTAGTGTGTGGTGGTTGTGGTAGTGTGTGGTAGTGTGTGGTGGTGGTGGCAGTGTGTGGAGAGGGTTGTAGTGCGTGGTGGTGGTTGTAGTGTGGTGGTGGTGGTTGTAATGTGTGGTGGTGGTTGTGGTAGTGTGTGTGGTTGTGGTAGTGTGTGGTGGTTGTGGTAGTGTGTAGTGGTGGTGGTAGTGTGTGGAGGGGTTGTAGTGTGTGGAGGGGGTTGTAGTGTGTGGTGGTGGTTGTATTGTGTGGTGGTGCTGGTAGTGTGTGCAGGGGGGTTGTAGTGTGTGGTGGTGGTTGTAGTGTGTGGTGGTGGTTGTAATGTGTGGTGGTGGATGTTATATGTAATGGTGGAGGTTGTAATGTGTGGTGGTGGTTGTAGTGTGAGGTGGTGGTGGAGGTTGTAATGTGTGGTGGTAGTTGTAGTGTGAGGTGGTGGTGGTAGTGTGTGGTGGAGGTTGTAGAGTGAGATAATAACAGTAGTGTGTGGTGGTGGTTGTAGTGTGTGGTGGTAGTGTGTGGTGGAGGTTGTAATGTGTGGTGGTAGTGTGTGATGGAGGTTGTAGAGTGAGATAATAACAGTAGTGTGTGGTGGTGGTTGTAGTGTGTGGTGGTAGAGTGTGGTGGAGGTTGTAGAGTGAGATAATAACAGTAGTGTGTGGTGGTGGTTGTAGTGTGTGGTGGGCTTCTTATAGGTGCTATCAATCTTCTGTATGGTGCCTATTATTCTTGTTTAAATTACCAATCAAGCTGTCAATGTAATCAGTCAGAGCTAGTGGCTTTATAAGATTGTAAATACTATGCTATGTATTCTCACAAACCCAATGTACCTTCTTGTATATAAATAAGTAAATAAATAAAAATAAATAAATATTTGCTATGGTACATTAAATAATTTTGTACATTACATTAATTATAAATGAACATTAATTAACATTAATTAAAAATTGTACATTACATAAATTTAATTTAATACATTTAACTATATTTTGCTATACACTGTAGTCCTAAACTTCCTTTGTCCTAGCTGGTAGCATTTAATCCCTGGTCCCAGTAGACCACTTTTGGCTTTGGGCCTGGTGGAGGTTGGTCCACCAGGCTGTTGCTTGGAGCGGCCCGCAGGCCACTCTGCTCTTTCTGAATCCTTTCCCCACATTCAGTGCACTTGAAATGTTTAGCCACCGTATGTATCATTCTATGAGCATTTATTTATTTATATATATATATATATACATATAATATATACTAGAAGGTACATTAGGTTTGAGTACAAAGCATTGATATTTTTAAATTCTTGTAAAGCAATTAACACCCATAGGGCTTTGGACAGATTCTTAATTGCAGATAAATTTTATTTGGTAATTTGTATAAAAATTTAAAAATGTTAATAGGTGTATTGTAAGAAAATTAAAAAAAATTACTAGTAACGGAAAAGGACGAAAATCATTATTCGTATGTCCCAGTTGACCAAATCCATTCCCACGCTCTGGACGTTCATAAGGTTTGTCACCTGTATGCACGATCATGTGAGTCTTCACATGAGAAAGTTGACTAAATCTTTTCCCACATTCTGGATACCCATACGGTTTAAAACCCAAATGCACCATCATGTGAACCTTAATATGAGCAGGTTGACTGAATCTTTTTCCACATTTTAAATATTCATGAGGTTTATTGCCTGAATGTATTAGCATGTGACTCTTAATATTGCTTAGTAGCTCTGTGCATATCAGGTGCTGTTTAATATACAGACCTACTCCTCCATTTGACCTAGTTTCTCTATCACATCTATATAAATTGTAGTTGGGAATCCAGATTTTACTATCCATGTAATCTTTTTTTTTTCTTTTTATATATCTAATTGATTTTTTCTAACAGTTAAAAAGAAAATAGTTTAATATTACATTATTAATTTATTACATTAGAAAGTTATAAAATCTAATGTTGAGATTGAAAGACATACATTATACTCTATTGCCTTAAAGTTTATGCATTATTGTAACAGGTACACATGCTGTCCTAGTCGAGGACAGTCGACGTGGAGGCCTGGTCGACGACCGGGCCGTGGGGACGCTAAGCCCGGGAAGCACCTCAAGGAAGCACATCAAGGTAGTTGGGAGGTGCAAATTGTAATGACACAGTGAGATGAATGATGAAGAAGATAGAGCCCTTTGCTTTGTGGTGCAAGAAGAAAAGTGTCTTCATAACCTTGAATATTTGCAATGTAATATTAAGTAAGTAAATTTGATAATTTTTGTATTATATATGTATGTGTATATACTGTATATGGATATAAGTGTTTATATTTGCATATCAAGCTGATATGTTGAAGCATGTACTGAACAAGATTGGTGGAAACAGATACAAGGTTAAGATTGCCAATTTACTGTAGTCTAGTCTAATTCAATCATTTTTAGTAATCTTTGAGAACATTTTGAGAATCTTTGAGAACTCAGCTCAAAGAACTGTTGAGAACAATCTCAACATTCTTTGAGCTTATACATAGCACAAACATTATGCTATGTATAAGGTAAAATAAAGTAACTTTGACTTTGACTAAATATGTAGACATATCTTGAATTTTCTCTACAATAATAATGAAAGAAAGCCTAGATTAGTTTTTGGTTGAAGTTGCCGGTGCCAGTGGACCACTTTGTGCTTTAGGCCTGGTGGAGCTTGGTTTACCAGGCTGTTGTGTGGAGTGGCCCGCAGTCCCACATACAGTCTGCATATAATATACAGTCTGTTGATCAATTGAACTACAGTAGTTAGTTTTTATCACCCCAATGCACCAATATGTCTTCATTCTTCCCAGATGAAGGAACTAGGTAATGTTCATCATCTGAATGCACCATCTGAAGCTTTTCCACACTCATGATAAACGAGAGGTTTATCAGCTGTATGCACCATCCTGTGAGTTTGTATAAGTCGCAAACAACTGAATCCCTTGCCACACTCGGGACATTCATGAGGTTTATCATCCGTATGCACAATCCTGTTGCAGGAGACCTGCCAGTGTGTTGCCGGAGATCTTCCAGTGTGATGCAGGAGACCTGCCAGTGTGTGTTGCAGGAGACCTGCCAGTGTGTTGTAGCAGACCTGCCAGTGTGTTGCAAGAAAACTGCCAGTGTTTTGCAGGAGACTTGCCAGTGTGTTACCGGAGACCTGCCAGTGTGTTGCAGGAGACATGCCAGTGTGTTGCAGGAGACCTGCTTGTGTGTTGCAAGAGAAATGCCAGTGTGTTGCAGGTGACCTGTCAGTGTGTTGCAGGAGACCTACCAGTGAGTTGCAGGAGACCTGCCAGTGTGTTGCCGGAGACCTGCCAGTGTGTTGCAGGAGACCTTCCAGTGTTTAGCAGGAAATCTACAGGTGTGTTGCATGAGACCTATCAGTTTTTAGTTGGAGACCTGCCAGTGTGTTGCACGAGGCCTGCCAGTGTGTTGCAGGAAATCTGCCAATGTGTAGCAGGAGACCTGCCAGTGTGTTGCAGGAGACCAGCCAGTGTGTTGCAGGAGACATGCTAGTGTGTTGCAGGAGACCTATCAGTGTTTTGCAGGAGACCTGCCAGTTTGTTGCAGGAGACCTACCAGTGTGTTGCAGGAGACCTGCCAGTGTTTTGAAGGACACCTGCCAGTGTGTTGCAGGAGACCTGCCAGTGTGTTACAGGTAACTTGCCATTGTGTTGCCGGAGACATGCCAGTGTGTTGCAAGAGACCTGCCAGTGTGTTTCCGGAGACCTGCCAGTGTGTTGACGGAGACCTTCTAGTGTTGCCGGAGACCTGCCCGTGTGTTGACGGAGACCTTCTAGTGTTGCAGGAGACCTGCCAGTGTGTTGCAAAAGACCAGCTAGTGTGTTGCTGGAGACCTGCCAGAGTGTTGCAGGTGACCTGCCAGTGTGTTACCGAAGACCTGCCAGTGTGTTGCAGGACACCTGCCAAAGTGTAGCAGGTTACCTGCCAGTGTATTGCCGGAGATCTGCAAGTGTGTTGCCGGAGACCTGCCAGTGTGTTGCAAGAAACCTGCCAGTGTGTTGCAGGTGACCTGCCAGTGTGTTCCAGAGACCTACGAGTGTGTTGCAGGAGACCTGCCAGTGTGTTGCAGGAGACCTGCAAGTGTGTTGTAGCAGACCTGCCAGTGTGTTGCAGGAAACCTGCTAGTGTTTTGCAGGAGACTTGCCAGTGTGTTACCGGAGACCTGCCAGTGTGTTGCATGAGACATTCCAGTGTTTTGCAGGAGACCTGCTTGTGTGTTGCAGTAGACCTGCAAGTGAGTTGCAGGAGACCTGCCAGTGTGTTGCCGAAGACCTGCCTCTGTTTTGCCGAAGACCTGTCAGTGTGTTGCACGAGACCTGCCAGTGTGTTGCAGGAAAACTGCCAATGTGTAGCAGGAGACCTGCCAGTGTGTTGCAGGAGACCCGCCAGTGTGTTGCAGGAGACCTGCTAGTGTGTTGCAGGAGACCTATCGGTGTTTTGCAGGAGACCTACCAATGTGTTGCACGAGACCTGCCAGTGTGTTGTCGGAGATCTGCCAGTGTGTTGCCGGAGACATGCCAGTGTGTTGCAGGAGACCTATCAGTGTTTTGCAGGAGACCTGCCAGTGTGTTGCAGGAGACCTGCCAGTGTGTTGCAGGAGACCTATCAGTGTTTTGCAGGAGACCTGCCAGTGTGTTGCAGGAGACTTACCAGTGTTTTCCAGGAGACCTGCCAGTGTTTTGTCGGAGTCGTGCCAGTGTGTTGTCGGAGATCTGCCAGTGTGTTGCAGGAGTCCTATCAGTGTTTTGCAGGAGACCTGCCAGTGTGTTGCACGAGACCTATCAGTGTTTTGCAGGAGACCTGCCTGTGTGTTGCAGGAGACCTACCAGTGTGTTGCAGGAGACCTGCCAGTGTGTACCTGGAGACCTGCCAGTGTGTGTTGTAGGAGAACTGCAAGTGTGTTACAGGAGACCTGCCAGTGAGTTGCCGGAGACCTGCCAGTGTGTGTTGCAGGAGACCTGCCAGTGAGTTGCCGGAGACCTGCCAGTGTGGTGCAGGACACCTGCCAGTCTTTTACAGGAGACCTTCCAGTGTGTTTTAGTAGACCTGCCAGTGTGGTGCAGGAGACCTGCCAGTCTTTTACAGGAGACCTTCCAGTGTGTGTTGCAGGACACCTGCCAGTGTGTTGAAGGAGACCTGCCAGTGTGTTGAAGGAGACCTGCCAGTGTTTTGCAGGAGACCTGCCAGTGTGTAGCAGGATACCTGCAGTATGTAGTTGGATACCTGCCAGTGTGTTGCATGAGACCTGCCAGTGTGTTTCTGGTAACCTGCCACTGTGTTGCCGGAGACTTGCCAGTGTGTTCCAACAGACCTGCCATTGTGTTTCCGGAGACCTGCCAGTGTGTTGACGGAGACCTTCTAGTGTTGGCGGAGACCTGCCAGTGTGTTGACGGAGACCTTCAAATGTTGGCGGAGACCTGCCAATGTGTTGCAAGAGACCTTCAAGTGTGTTGCAGGAGACCTGCCAGTGTGTGTTGCAGGAGACATGCCAGTGTGTTGCAGGAGACCTGGCAGTGTTTTCAGGAGACCTTCCAGTGTGTTTCAGTAGACCTGCCAGTGAGTTGCAGGAGACCTGCCAGTGCGTTGCAGAAGACCTGCCAGTGTGTTGCAGAAGACCTGCCAGTGAGTCGCAGGAGACCTGCCAGTGAGTTGCAAGAGACCTGCCAGTGTGTTGCAGGAGACCTGCCAGTGTGTAACTGGAGACCTGCCAGTGTGTTGCCGGAGATCTTCAAGTGTGTTCCCGGAGACCTGCCAGTGAGTTGCAGGAGACCTGCCAGTGTGTTGCAGGAGTCCTGCGAGTGTGTTGCAGAAGACCTGTCCCTGTGTTGCAGGAGACCTGGCAGTGTGTTGCAGGAGACCTGCCAATGTGTTACAGGAGACCTACCAGTGAGTTGCCGGAGACCTGCCAATGTGTTGGAAGAGACCTGCCAGTGTGTTGCAGGTGACCTGCCAGTGTGTTGCTCGAGACCTGCCAGTGTGTTGCCGGAGACCATCCAGTGTGTTGCCGGAGACCTGCTAGTGTGTTGCAGGAGTCCTGCCAGTGTGTTGCAGGAGAATTGCCATTGTGTTGCAGGAGAATTGCCATTGTGTTGCAGGAGACCTGCCAGTGTGTTACAAGAGACCTGCCAGTGTGTTGCATTAGACCTGCAAGTGTGTTGCAGGACACCTGCCAGTGTGTTGCTTGAGACCTTCCAGTGTGTTGTTGGATACCTGCCAGTGTGTTGCTTGAGACCTATCTGTGTGTTGCAGGAGACCTGCCAGTGTGTTGTTGGATACCTGCCTGTGTGTTGCTTGAGAACTGCCAGTGTGTAGAAGTATACCTGCCAGTGTGTTGCTGTACACCTGCCAGTGTGTTGGAAGAGACCTACTAGTGTGTTGAAGGAGACCTGCCAGCGTGTTGCAGGAGACCTGCCAGTGTGTTACAGGTAACCTGTCATTGTGTTGCCGGAGACATGCCAGTGTGTTGCAAGAGACCTTCTAGTGTGTTGCAGGAGACCTGCCAGTGTGTTGACGGAGACATTCTAGTGTTGCAGGAGACTTGTCAGTGTGTTGCAAGAGACCAGCCAGAGTGATGCTGGATACCTGCCAGAGTATAGCAGGTTACCTGCCAGTGTGTTGCCGGAGACCTTCCAGTGTGTTGCAGGAGACCGGCTAGTGTGTTGCAAGAGGCCTACCACTGAGTTGCAGGTGACCTACGAGTGTTTAGCACGAGACCTGCCACTGTGTTGCAGGAGACCTGCCAGTTTGTTGCAGGACACCTGCCAGTGTGTACCTGGAGACCTGCCAGTGATTGTTGTAGGAGAAATGCCAGTGTGTCGCTGGAGACCTGCAAGTGTTTAGAAGGAGACCTGCAAGTGTTTGGAAGGAGACCTGCCAGTGTGCTGCAGGAGACCTGCCAGTGTGTTGCAGGAGATCTGCCAGTGTGTTATAGGAGACCTGCCAGTGTGTTGCATGAGACCTGCAAGTGTGTTGCATGAGAGCTGCCAGTGTGTTGCAGGAGACCTGCCAGTGTGTTGCAGGAGACCTGCCAGTGTGTTGCAGGAGACCTGCCAATGTGTTGCAGGAGACCTGCCATTGTGTTACAGGAGACCTGCCAGTGTGTTGCCGGAGACATGACAGTGTGTTGCAAGAAACCTACCAGTGTGTTGCAGGAGACTTGTCAGTGTGTTGCAGGTGACCTGCCAGTGTGTTGCAGGAGACCTTCTAGTGTGTTGCAGAAGACGTAAAAGTGTGTAGCTGTAGACATGCCAATGTGTATTGCAGGAGACCTGCCAGTGTGTTGCAGGAGACCTGTTAGTGTTGCAGGAGACCAGCCAGTGTGTTGCCGGATATCTTCCAGTGTGATGCAGAAGACCTGCCAGTGTGTGTTGCAGGAGACCTGCCAGTGTGTTGTAGCAGACCTGCCAGTGTGTTGCAAGAAAACTGCCAGTGTTTTGCAGGAGACTTGCCAGTGTGTTACCGGAGACCTGTCAGTGTGTTGCAGGAGACATGCCAGTGTGTTGCAGGAGACCTGCTTGTGTGTTGCAAGAGAAATGCCAGTGTGTTGCAGGTGACCTGTCAGTGTGTTGCAGGAGACCTACCAGTGAGTTGCAGGAGACCTGCCAGTGTGTTGCCGGAGACCTGCCAGTGTGTTGCAGGAGACCTTCCAGTGTTTAGCAGGAAATCTACAGGTGTGTTGCATGAGACCTATCAGTTTTTAGTTGGAGACCTGCCAGTGTGTTGCACGAGACCTGCCAGTGTGTTGCAGGAAATCTGCCAATGTGTAGCAGGAGACCTGCCAGTGTGTTGCAGGAGACCAGCCAGTGTGTTGCAGGAGACATGCTAGTGTGTTGCAGGAGAACTATCAGTGTTTTGCAGGAGACCTGCCAATGTGTTGCAAGAGACCTATCAGTGTTTTGCAGGAGACCTGACAGTGTTTTGCAGGAGACCTGCCAGTGTGTTGCAGGAGACTTACCAGTGTTTTCAAGGAGACCTGCCAGTGTTTTGCTGGAGTCCTGCCAGTGTGTTGTCGGAGATCTGAAAAGTGTGTTGTACGAGACCTATCAGTGTTTTGCAGGAGACCTGCCAGTTTGTTGCAGGAGACCTACCAGTGTGTTGCAGGAGACCTGCCAGTGTTTTGAAGGACACCTGCCAGTGTGTTGCAGGAGACCTGCCAGTGTGTTACAGGTAACTTGCCATTGTGTTGCCGGAGACATGCCAGTGTGTTGCAAGAGACCTGCCAGTGTGTTTCCGGAGACCTGCCAGTGTGTTGACGGAGACCTTCTAGTGTTGCCGGAGACCTGCCAGTGTGTTGACAGAGACCTTCTAGTGTTGCAGGAGACCTGCCAGTGTGTTGCAAAAGACCAGCTAGTGTTTTGCTGGAGACCTGCCAGAGTGTTGCAGGTGACCTGCCAGTGTGTTGCCGAAGACTTGCCAGTGTCTTGCAGGACACCTGCCAAAGTGTTGCAGGTTACCTGCCAGTGTATTGCCGGAGATCTGCAAGTGTGTTGCCGGAGACCTGCCAGTGTGTTGCAAGAAACCTGCCAGTGTGTTGCAGGTGACCTGCCAGTGTGTTCCAGAGACCTACGAGTGTGTTGCAGGAGACCTGCCAGTGTGTTGCAGGAGACCTTCAAGTGTGTTGCAGGAGACCTGCCAGTGTGTGTTGCAGGAGACCTGCGAGTGTGTTGACGGAGACCTGCCAGTGTGTTGTAGCAGACCTGCCAGTGTGTTGCAGGAAACCTGCCAGTGTTTTGCAGGAGACTTGCCAGTGTGTTACCGGAGACCTGCCAGTGTGTTGCATGAGACATGCCAGTGTGTTGCAGGAGACCTGCTTGTGTGTTGCAGTAGACCTGCAAGTGAGTTGCAGGAGACCTGCCAGTGTGTTGCCGAAGACCTGCCTCTGTTTTGCCGGAGACCTGTCAGTGTGTTGCAGGAGACCTGCCAGTGTGTTGCACGAGACCTGCCAGTGTGTTGCAGGAAAACTGCCAATGTGTAGCAGGAGACCTGCCAGTGTGTTGCAGGAGACCCGCCAGTGTGTTGCAGGAGACCTGCTAGTGTGTTGCAGGAGACCTATCAGTGTTTTGCAGGAGACCTACCAATGTGTTGCACGAGACCTGCCAGTGTGTTGTCGGAGATCTGCCAGTGTGTTGCCGGAGACATGCCAGTGTGTTGCAGGAGACCTATCAGTGTTTTGCAGGAGACCTGCCAGTGTGTTGCAGGAGACCTGCCAGTGTGTTGCAGGAGACCTATCAGTGTTTTGCAGGAGACCTGCCAGTTTGTTGCAGGAGACTTACCAGTGTTTTCCAGGAGACCTGCCAGTGTGTTGCAGGAGACCTGCCAGTGTGTTGCAGGAGACCTATCAGTGTTTTGCAGGAGACCTGCCAGTGTGTTGCAGGAGACCTGCCAGTGTGTTGCAGGAGACCTGCCAGTATGTTGCAGGAGACCTGCCAGTGTGTTGCCGGTGACCTGCCAGTGTGTTGCAGGAGACCTGAATGTGTGTTGCCGGAGACCTGCCTGTGTATTGCAGGAGACCTGCCAGTGTGTTGCCGTAGACCTGCCAGTGTGTTGCAGGAGACTTGCCAGTATGTTGCAGGAGACATGCCAGTGTGTTACAGGAGACCTGCCAGTGTGTTACAGGAGACATGCCAGTGTGTAGCAGGAGACCTGCCAGTGTGTTGCATGAAACCTGCCAGTGTGTTGCACGAGACCTGCCAGTGTGTTGCCGGAGACCACCCAGTGTGTTGCCGGAGACCTACTAGTGTGTTGCAGGAGTCCTGCCAGTGTGTTGCAGGAGACCTGCCACTGTGTTGCAGGAGACCTGCCAGTGTGTTGCAGGAGACCTGCAAGTGTGTTGCAGGAGACCTGCCATTATGTTACGGGAGAAATGCAAGTGTGTTGCAGGAGAGGTCTCCTGCAACACAGTGAGTTGCAGGAGGTCTCCTGCCAGTGAGTTGCAGGAGACCTGCAATTGTGTTGCAAGTGACCTGCCAGTGTGTTGCAGGACACCTGCCAGTGTGTACCTGGAGACCTGGCAGTGTGTGTTGTAGGAGAACTGCTAGTGTGTTGCTGGAGACCTGCAAGTGTTTAGAAGGAGTCCTGCCAGTGTGTTGCAAGAGACATGCCAATGTGTTGCAGGAGACCTGCCAGTGTGTTGCAGGAGACCTGCCAGTGTGTTATAAGAGACCTGCCTGTGTGTTGCAGGAGACCTGCAAGTGTGTTGCAGGAAACTTGACATTGTGTTACAGGAGACCTGCCAGTGTGTTGCCGGATACATGAGAGTGTGTTGCAGGAAACCTACCAGTGTGTTGCAGGAGACCTGCCAGTGTGTTGCAGGAGACCTGCCAGTGTGTTACAGGTAACCTGCCAGTGTTTTGCCGGAGACATGCCAGTGTTTTGCAAGAGACCTGCCAGTGTGTTGCAGGAAAACTGCCAATGTGTAGCAGGAGACCAGCCAGTGTGTTGCAGGAGACCCGCCAGTGTGTTGCAGGAGACCTGCTAGTGTGTTGCAGGAGACCTATCAGTGTTTTGCAAGGAGACCTACCAATGTGTTGCACGAGACCTGCCAGTGTGTTGTCGGAGATCTGCCAGTGTGTTGCCGGAGACATGCCAGTGTGTTGCAGGAGACCTATCAGTGTTTTGCAGGAGACCTGCCAGTGTGTTTCCGGAGACCTGCCAGTGTGTTGACGGAGACCTTCTAGTGTTGGCGGAGACCTGCCAGTGTGTTGACGGAGACCTTCAAGTGTTGGCGGAGACCTGCCAGTGTGTTGACGGAGACCTTCTAGTGTTGGCGGATACCTGCCAATGTGTTGCAGGAGACCTTCAAGTGTGTTGCAGGAGACCTGCCAGTGTGTGTTGCAGGACACATGCCAGTGTGTTGCAAGAGACCAGCCAGTGTGTTGCAGGAGACCTGCCAGAGTGTAGCAGGTTACCTGCCAGTGTGTTGCCGGAGACCTGCACGTGTGTTGCCGGAGACCTGCCAGTGTGTTACAGGAGACCGGCCAGTGTGTTGCAAGAGTGTTGCAGGAAACTTGACATTGTGTTACAGGAGACCTGCCAGTGTGTTGCCGGATACATGAGAGTGTGTTGCAGGAAACCTACCAGTGTGTTGCAGGAGACATGCCAGTGTGTTGCAGGAGACCTGCCAGTGTGTTACAGGTAACCTGCCAGTGTTTTGCCGGAGACATGCCAGTGTTTTGCCGGAGACCTGCCAGTGTGGTGCAGGAGACCTGCCAGTCTTTTACAGAAGACCTTCCAGTGTGTGTTGCAGGACACCTGCCAGTGTGTTGAAGGAGACCTGCCAGTGTTTTGCAGGAGACCTGCCAGTGTGTAGCAGGATACCTGCAGTATGTAGTTGGATACCTGCCAGTGTGTTGCATGAGAGCTGCCAGTGTGTTACTGGTAACCTGCCACTGTGTTGCAGGAGACTTGCCAGTGTGTTCCAACAGACCTGCCAGTGTGTTTCCGGAGACCTTCTAGTGTTGGCGGAGACCTGCCAGTGTGTTGACTAAGACCTTCTAGTGTTGGCGGATACCTGCCAATGTGTTGCAGGAGACCTTCAAGTGTGTTGCAGGAGACCTGCCAGTGTGTGTTGCAGGAGACATGCCAGTGTGTTGCAAGAGACCAGCCAGTGTGTTGCTGGAGACCTGCCAGAGTGTAGCAGGTTACATGCCAGTGTGTTGCCGGAGACCTGCACGTGTGTTGCCGGAGACCTGCCAGTGTGTTACAGGAGACCGGCCAGTGTGTTGCAAGAGTCCTATCAGTGAATTGCAGGAGACCTACGAGTGTTTAGCACGAGACCTGCCAGTGTGTTGCAGGAGACCTACGAGTGTTTAGCACGAGACCTGCCAGTGTGTTGCAGGAGACCAGTCAATGTGTAGCTGGAAACCTGCCAGTGTGTTGCTGCAGATCGGCCAGTGTGTTGCTGGTGACCTGTCAGTGTGTTGCAAGAAACCTGCCAGTGTGTTGCAGGTGACCTGCCAGTTTGTTCCAGAGACCTATGGGTGTGTTGCAGGAGACCTGTCAGTGTGTTCCAGAGACCTACGAGTGTGTTGCAGGAGACCTGCCAGTTTGTTGCAGGAGACCTGCTAGTTTGTTGCAGGAGACCTGCCTGTGTGTTGCAAGGAGACCTGCCAGTGTGTTGCAGGAGACCTGCCTGTGTCTTGCAGAAGACCTGCCAGTGAGTTGCAGGAGACCTTCCAGTGTGTTGCAGGAGACCTGACAGTGTGGAGCAGGAGACCTGCCAGTGTGTTGCAGGAGACCTGTCAGTGTTTTACAGGAGACATTCCAGTGTGTTTCAGTAGACCTGCCAGTGTGTTGCAGGAGACCTGCCAGTGTGTTGCAGAAGTCCTGCCAGTGTTTTTCAGGAGACCTTCCAGTGTGTTTCAGTAGACCTGCCAGTGAGTTGCAGGAGACCTGCCAGTGCGTTGCAGAAGACCTGCCAGTGTGTTGCAGAAGACCTGCCAGTGAGTCGCAGGAGACCTGCCAGTGAGTTGCAAGAGACCTGCCAGTGTGTTGCAGGAGACCTGCCAGTGTGTAACTGGAGACCTGCCAGTGTGTTGCCGGAGATCTTCAAGTGTGTTCCCGGAGACCTGCCAGTGAGTTGCAGGAGACCTGCCAGTGTGTTGCAGGAGTCCTGCGAGTGTGTTGCAGAAGACCTGTCCCTGTGTTGCATGAGACCTGGCAGTGTGTTGCAGGAGACCTGCCAATGTGTTACAGGAGACCTACCAGTGAGTTGCCGGAGACCTGCCAATGTGTTGGAAGAGACCTGCCAGTGTGTTGCAGGTGACCTGTCAGTGTGTTGCCGGAGACCTGCCAGTGAGTTGCAGGATACCTGCCAGTGTGTTGCAGGAGACCTGCCTGTGTGTTGCAGGAGACATGTCAGTGTGTTACAGGAGACCTGCCAGTGTGTTGCACGAAACCTGCCAGTGTGTTGCTCGAGACCTGCCAGTGTGTTGCCGGAGACCATCCAGTGTGTTGCCGGAGACCTGCTAGTGTGTTGCAGGAGTCCTGCCAGTGTGTTGCAGGAGAATTGCCATTGTGTTGCAGGAGAATTGCCATTGTGTTGCAGGAGACCTGCCAGTGTGTTACAAGAGACCTGCCAGTGTGTTGCATTAGACCTGCAAGTGTGTTGCAGGACACCTGCCAGTGTGTTGCTTGAGACCTTCCAGTGTGTTGTTGGATACCTGCCAGTGTGTTGCTTGAGACCTATCTGTGTGTTGCAGGAGACCTGCCAGTGTGTTGTTGGATACCTGCCTGTGTGTTGCTTGAGAACTGCCAGTGTGTAGAAGTATACCTGCCAGTGTGTTGCTGTACACCTGCCAGTGTGTTGGAAGAGACCTACTAGTGTGTTGAAGGAGACCTGCCAGCGTGTTGCAGGAGACCTGCCAGTGTGTTACAGGTAACCTGTCATTGTGTTGCCGGAGACATGCCAGTGTGTTGCAAGAGACCTTCTAGTGTGTTGCAGGAGACCTGCCAGTGTGTTGACGGAGACATTCTAGTGTTGCAGGAGACTTGTCAGTGTGTTGCAAGAGACCAGCCAGAGTGATGCTGGATACCTGTCAGAGTATAGCAGGTTACCTGCCAGTGTGTTGCCGGAGACCTTCCAGTGTGTTGCAGGAGACCGGCTAGTGTGTTGCAAGAGGCCTACCACTGAGTTGCAGGTGACCTACGAGTGTTTAGCACGAGACCTGCCACTGTGTTGCAGGAGACCTGCCAGTTTGTTGCAGGACACCTGCCAGGTGTACCTGGAGACCTGCCAGTGATTGTTGTAGGAGAAATGCCAGTGTGTCGCTGGAGACCTGCAAGTGTTTAGAAGGAGACCTGCAAGTGTTTGGAAGGAGACCTGCCAGTGTGCTGCAGGAGACCTGCCAGTGTGTTGCAGGAGACCTGCCAGTGTGTTATAGGAGACCTGCCAGTGTGTTGTATGAGACCTGCAAGTGTGTTGCATGAGACCTGCCAGTGTGTTGCAGGAGACCTGCCAGTGTGTTGCAGGAGACCTGCCAGTGTGTTGCAGGAGACCTGCCAATGTGTTGCAGGAGACCTGCCATTGTGTTACAGGAGACCTGCCAGTGTGTTGCCGGAGACATGACAGTGTGTTGCAAGAAACCTACCAGTGTGTTGCAGGAGACTTGTCAGTGTGTTGCAGGTGACCTGCCAGTGTGTTGCAGGAGACTTCTAGTGTGTTGCAGAAGACGTAAAAGTGTGTAGTTGTAGACATGCCAGTGTGTATTGCAGGAGACCTGCCAGTGTGTTGCAGGAGACCTGTTAGTGTTGCAGGAGACCAGCCAGTGTGTTGCCGGATATCTTCCAGTGTGATGCAGAAGACCTGCCAGTGTGTGTTGCAGGAGACCTGCCAGTGTGTTGTAGCAGACCTGCCAGTGTGTTGCAAGAAAACTGCCAGTGTTTTGCAGGAGACTTGCCAGTGTGTTACCGGAGACCTGTCAGTGTGTTGCAGGAGACATGCCAGTGTGTTGCAGGAGACCTGCTTGTGTGTTGCAAGAGAAATGCCAGTGTGTTGCAGGTGACCTGTCAGTGTGTTGCAGGAGACCTACCAGTGAGTTGCAGGAGACCTGCCAGTGTGTTGCCGGAGACCTGCCAGTGTGTTGCAGGAGACCTTCCAGTGTTTAGCAGGAAATCTACAGGTGTGTTGCATGAGACCTATCAGTTTTTAGTTGGAGACCTGCCAGTGTGTTGCACGAGACCTGCCAGTGTGTTGCAGGAAATCTGCCAATGTGTAGCAGGAGACCTGCCAGTGTGTTGCAGGAGACCAGCCAGTGTGTTGCAGGAGACATGCTAGTGTGTTGCAGGAGAACTATCAGTGTTTTGCAGGAGACCTGCCAATGTGTTGCAAGAGACCTATCAGTGTTTTGCAGGAGACCTGACAGTGTTTTGCAGGAGACCTGCCAGTGTGTTGCAGGAGACTTACCAGTGTTTTCCAGGAGACCTGCCAGTGTTTTGCTGGAGTCCTGCCAGTGTGTTGTCGGAGATCTGAAAAGTGTGTTGTACGAGACCTATCAGTGTTTTGCAGGAGACCTGCCAGTTTGTTGCAGGAGACCTACCAGTGTGTTGCAGGAGACCTGCCAGTGTTTTGAAGGACACCTGCCAGTGTGTTGCAGGAGACCTGCCAGTGTGTTACAGGTAACTTGCCATTGTGTTGCCGGAGACATGCCAGTGTGTTGCAAGAGACCTGCCAGTGTGTTTCCGGAGACCTGCCAGTGTGTTGACGGAGACCTTCTAGTGTTGCCGGAGACCTGCCAGTGTGTTGACAGAGACCTTCTAGTGTTGCAGGAGACCTGCCAGTGTGTTGCAAAAGACCAGCTAGTGTTTTGCTGGAGACCTGCCAGAGTGTTGCAGGTGACCTGCCAGTGTGTTGCCGAAGACCTGCCAGTGTCTTGCAGGACACCTGCCAAAGTGTTGCAGGTTACCTGCCAGTGTATTGCCGGAGATCTGCAAGTGTGTTGCCGGAGACCTGCCAGTGTGTTGCAAGAAACCTGCCAGTGTGTTGCAGGTGACCTGCCAGTGTGTTCCAGAGACCTACGAGTGTGTTGCAGGAGACCTGCCAATGTGTTGCAGGAGACCTTCAAGTGTGTTGCAGGAGACCTGCCAGTGTGTGTTGCAGGAGACCTGCGAGTGTGTTGACGGAGACCTGCCAGTGTGTTGTAGCAGACCTGCCAGTGTGTTGCAGGAAACCTGCCAGTGTTTGCAGGAGACTTGCCAGTGTGTTACCGGAGACCTGCCAGTGTGTTGCATGAGACATGCCAGTGTGTTGCAGGAGACCTGCTTGTGTGTTGCAGTAGACCTGCAAGTGAGTTGCAGGAGACCTGCCAGTGTGTTGCCGAAGACCTGCCTCTGTTTTGCCGGAGACCTGTCAGTGTGTTGCAGGAGACCTGCCAGTGTGTTACAGGTAACTTGCCATTGTGTTGCCGGAGACATGCCAGTGTGTTGCAAGAGACCTGCCAGTGTGTTCCGGAGACCTGCCAGTGTGTTGACGGAGACCTTCTAGTGTTGCCGGAGACCTGCCAGTGTGTTGACAGAGACCTTCTAGTGTTGCAGGAGACCTGCCAGTGTGTTGCAAAAGACCAGCTAGTGTTTTGCTGGAGACCTGCCAGAGTGTTGCAGGTGACCTGCCAGTGTGTTGCCGAAGACCTGCCAGTGTCTTGCAGGACACCTGCCAAAGTGTTGCAGGTTACCTGCCAGTGTATTGCCGGAGATCTGCAAGTGTGTTGCCGGAGACCTGCCAGTGTTTGCAAGAAACCTGCCAGTGTGTTGCAGGTGACCTGCCAGTGTGTTCCAGAGACCTACGAGTGTGTTGCAGGAGACCTGCCAATGTGTTGCAGGAGACCTTCAAGTGTGTTGCAGGAGACCTGCCAGTGTGTGTTGCAGGAGACCTGCGAGTGTGTGTTGACGGAGACCTGCCAGTGTGTTGTAGCAGACCTGCCAGTGTGTTGCAGGAAACCTGCCAGTGTTTTGCGGAGACTTGCCAGTGTGTTACCGGAGACCTGCCAGTGTGTTGCATGAGACATGCCAGTGTGTTGCAGGAGACCTGCTTGTGTGTTGCAGTAGACCTGTCAGTGTGTTGCAGGAGACTGCCAGTGTGTTGCACGAGACCTGCCAGTGTGTTGCAGGAAAACTGCCAATGTGTAGCAGGAGACCTGCCAGTGTGTTGCAGGAGACCCGCCAGTGTGTTGCAGGAGACCTGCTAGTGTGTTGCAGGAGACCTATCAGTGTTTTGCAGGAGCCTACCAATGTGTTGCCACGAGACCTGCCAGTGTGTTGTCGGAGATCTGCCAGTGTGTTGCCGGAGACATGCCAGTGTGTTGCAGGAGACCTATCAGTGTTTTGCAGGAGACCTGCCAGTGTGTTGCAGGAGACCTGCCAATGTGTTGCAGGAGACCTATCAGTGTTTTGCAGGAGACCTGCCAGTGTGTTGCGGAGACTTACCAGTGTTTTGCAGGAGACCTGCCAGTGTGTTGCAGGAGACCTGCCAGTGTGTTGCAGGAGACTATCAGTGTTTTGCAGGAGACCTGCCAGTTGTTGCAGGAGACCTGCCAGTGTGTTGCAGGAGACCTGCCAGTATGTTGCAGGAGACCTGCC
>WNGS01163555.1:18129215-18187081 GCA_020271785.1 Procambarus virginalis
CCATTCTCGCTCTTGGAATAGAGCATTGTTGCGTCTACTGCACAATATATATAGATGGAGCGTTAGAAGATAAGAGCAGCAATCTGGACACGGTCGCCGTCTTTATCAGTGAAAGAAAGCCGCTTTAGCGCCGAAGAAGAGTAATACCCAGCAAACACAAATCATCTAGAAAACGTTCGTCTATCTCTTCCCATAGGCGTGGGAATGATTTACATTGAGAATGGTGCAGGAGAGCCTTTGAGAAACTTTTAATCAAAAAATCCAAACACAAAGGTTTTATAATAAATTGTTTTTCTACAACTATTTTGTTCCTAATGTATTACAAATAGTTTTTACATGTTTAAATATAAAATTTATGGTGTTTTTTGTAAAATTCATTAATAAATTGTGAATGATATTTATTGGCTGAGTGAAACCTTCACAATCCATTTAGTTATATATATGATCAGAAAAAGTAGTTTTCCAAATTTCAAAAAATCGCTCTTTTTAACACAATTTGACTCGTTATGCATTCCACTAAACACTAATATCATGTTTAAATATATAATTTATGTATTATTCCCTAAAATAATTTATATAAATTATAAAAGTTGCTGGAAAGTGGTGTGAAAGAATCTGAAAACGTTTTGTTGTCTTATATTGGCGTGTTCTTATTAACTATGTCTCGAGTGCACAGTTTATCAAACAAGAAGATTAACATTCGTCAACCCTTAAAATCTTATATGTTATCTTGCTGTTGCAAAATGGGTGAATCTTTAAGAACAGCTAGTATATATGACAAATGGTGTTTTCCCGAACTCAAACATTGTAGGGTTTATTATTCTACACATATTTCTAATGACTCTTAGATGTTTACATTCTCTGAAGTATAATTGTGAAGGCTGTGTCCATCACTCTCACCACAGATTCTTAAACTCCTCTCTGCAGGTTCAACTATAATTAATTTCCATTCTGAATCTCCATGGACATTTGTATCCAAAATGAAACCAATATGGTTTCCTTCAGGGCCTTCAGCCAGCACATTTGCTCATTAATTTCCACAGATTCCAACATGGTAGGGGATTTACAGAAATTTGGCTATTCATATTGTTATTTTAAAATATGAATGCATTTCCATATGATAAGACAAATACATGAGTTTATGATAAATTCGTTTTCTGTGATATAACATTGATATGCTCTTTTTTCTTTAAACCGCATACTAAACTAAATCACGATCGAGCGTATATATTGCTTTTTAAGAATTAAGCGCCACCACTGACCGCCAATAAGTGCTCACATCAACAGAGTTGATGTATAAATGTTCAACGCTCAACAGAGTTAGTATAAATGGGATTAAATCAGAGTTGGAAAATGTTGTAGGTTGAGTACCTCAAGGCTCTGTCCTGGGACCTCTGTTGTTTATAATACTGTATATATAAATGATTTAGATTCAGGTTTGAGTAACAACATTTGCAAATTTGCCGATGATACAAAAATCGGTAGGGAAATAACACAGAAGAAGACTCACTATCTCTTCAAGTTGATCTAAATAGAGTTTTGAAATGGGCAAAAGGTTGACAGATGCAGTTCAATGCTGATAAATGTAAAGTTTTGAGGTTAGGTAATGATATGATAGAGTTACAAGATACGAGATAGATGGTGTTGTGATTGCAAAGTCGGGTATTTCGAAAGGGAACTTGGAGTTATGATTAGTAAGAATTTAAACCAAAAGATCAATGCATGAATGTTCGTAATAAGGCAAATAGTACACTAGGATTTATTAATCGAAGGGTTAATAACAAGACACCTGGTTTTGTTCTTCAGCTATAGCTTGCTCTTTAAAGCTCTTCATTCCCGTGCTGTCTCTTGGGTGGCTTAATTCTTATCAATCAATCAATTTGTTGCTTTGGTTAGGCCCCATTTTGATTATGCAGTTCAGTTTTAGTCGCCGTACTATAGAATTGATATAAATTCACTTGAACGTATCCAGCATAGTTAATTAACAAAGTTAATTCCCCAATTGCATTCACTGAAAAGGCGAAGAGTTAGGTGTGACATGATAGAGGTTTACAAGTTGATGAATGGACATAACAAATGGGATATTAAAAGTATCAGCACCAGACGAAATAATGGGTATAAATTGCATAAGTTTAGATTTAGGAAAGACCTGGGAAAATACTGGTTCGGTAACAGGGTTGTTGATTTGTGGAACAAATTACCGCCAAACGTGGATTGATTGTTTCAAACGTGGGTTCGACATGTATATGAGTGGGCTTGGGTGGTTATAAGAGTGGAAAAATGTTGTAAGCTGAGTGCCTCAAGCCTCTGGACTGGGACCTCTGTTGTTTATAATAAATATAAATATTTTAGACTAAGGTTTGAGTAGCAGCATTTGCAAATTTGCCGATGATACAAAAATCGAATATCAAAAAATATCAAAATATCAAAAATCGAAAATCCAATATATGATCTGTCTTGGTCTTTAATGGACCTATCCTTTCCCTAACCTTTGTTCGATATAACTGAAAAAAACTTTAGGATTTGCCTTTGCTTAACCTGTTATACGGACTTCAGAGTTTCTTCTTTTTCAACTTCATAGTGGTGGAGGAATTATTTTTCGAACTTCATAGTAGTGGAGGTGGGCTGCCTCGATTGTTTCAAGCGCGGGTTAGACATGTATATTAGTAGGATTGGGTGGTTATAGATAGGAGCTGCCTGGTATGGGCCAATAGGCCTTCTGCAGTTACCTTTGTTCTTATGTTTTTGCCCTGTAACCTAAATGGTTACAGAGGCACATATATGGGCTTAGGGACTGAACCCCACAATACATTTAGCTAAACTGGTTACAATCTTGATGATATAGTTACAAAATTCATTATAAGTCGTCACATTCGAGATCGACCATTCGTCGAGTCGTCGATCGTCACATTCGAGATGGGTTCGAGATCAACCACAATTACAGTTTCTATGCAGGCGATGAGTCACAATAACCTGGCTAAAGTATGTTGACCAGACCACACGAAGGTGAAGGGATGACGATGGGATGTTGCTTAAGCGTCAAAACGAAAATGTGTATACTCTTTTTACTCTCCTGACCTTAGTTCTCTAGCTACGTATTTCATTTTGGTACCAACGTGTTCGCAATAAAATTCTCTAGAAGAACATTAGTAAAAAAGGTCACGAAAGGTATAGGGATACCAGCACCAAATAAATAACTAAGGAGATGACTCGCCATGAGCGCCCAACAGCAACAAAATGTTTTTACTCTTGGGATTGTTATCACTTCCACACTTGTTCTACAGCGTTAATTTTGGTATCAATGGACTCGCAATGAAATTCCCAACACGGTGATATGAATATAAACGTAGAATAATGGTCGCGGCCCACCCGCAAGAGTGTGGTAAGTGGCGGAACTGTTATCCAGTATAGGTGATGGGACGACACATGTGCGATACAGAGCTTTAAAAGTTTATAATTATTTCACTGTCCTGACATTATTATTCTATGTACGTCATTCATTTTTGTGCCAATGTGTTCGCAATAGAATGTTCTATGAGCACGTAGGTAAAAAAGATCAACAAAGCGTAAGTTAGAATAGCGCCAAATATAAAACAACGCTGGAACATATCAGTGAGCGTCAAACACACAGGAAATGTTTTTACTGATGTTATGTTTGTCAAGTTTATACTTGTTGCACACAGTTATTTTTGGTTGTACATTGATCGGAATAAAATTCCCTAAACAGTCATATGCATATAGTACATGATATGGGGGAAGCATTACCAGTATAAACGGCTAAAGTCACCCACCTGCAACCCGTTTGGGACACTCATGCAGACACACGCTACACCCAAAAAAAATCTATGAAGGTTCGAGTCTACTTACGGCAGTTTATGTGATAGTGTTCATTCTGGTATCAAAATACTCGTTTCAGTTTGTAGTTCATGCGATTTTCAGAATCAATTGAATCGCTGGAGGTTCAACATTTGAGTCAGAGTCAGAGTCATTGTGGGATGTTTCTTTTTTTTGCTGTCACGACTGCAATGCGTACGTCGCCAATGTACATGTGGCAGACGCTTCACGAAGCTGTCGGAATTAGCAAAATAGAAAATACGAGAGCAACCGTACAGGGCCTGGGAGCAAGGTCGAGTTAGAGTCCTTGTGGGTCTCTTCTCAGACTAGCCTCACCTGGTCCTGCTCCACGTTGGTCGTTGGAATCTCCTCAATGATGTAACACTTTAAGGGACTCCTAGGGTCCTCATCAAATTTATAGTTTAGTGACTTACAGGCAACTCGGTGTTGAAGACACTTAGAGCTGAAGGCTTGAGTAATATTGGCAGTATTCAGAAGTGGTTCAACGGAAACACCGCATAAAGCTTAACAGTAGTTTATTTACTAACTTAACCACTAATACACAGGGTGCTTGATTTACTTTAGATTGGCGTCAGCAAAGCTATGGTTGCATTAGCGAGACTCTTGACGTCTGGCTAATCGACTCGTATCCACTCGTGGAGAAACACCTAACTTAACACAGTTGACAGCCAATCACTAACACGGCAACCTAACTGCCGGTATGCAAAGGGATCACAAGAGTTCCAACCGGATACTCGGTAATGATGATATGCAATAAGCACAATAATAATCACACAATAACTAAATGTGTGGTGTATGTGAAGCTCACATTCACAGACGAATGAAATGCAGTGATACCACACAGATAAACACGCATTCACCGTCGATTCACCTATAACCTGCGACAGGTATAGAAGGTGAGAACTGTGGTTGATCCCTCAGATCAACACAGACACAATAAAACAATGACAAAATCTTGTACTTACAGATAAGGTACCTTTCCTTACGCACTCACTCAGACTCGTTTATACAAGCACTCGTAGGTGGCCTGATAGCTGGTTTCGCTCGTAGACACGGAGGGTACTCGCATTATCTTGAGATGATTTCGTGAGTAGGGGCGTGCTGTATGCTTAACAGACAGACACACGCGCACACACTGGCACTGACGGTGCTAAGGTGGTGACGTCACGTTGGAGCTAGGGCGGCGGCGGCTGGCGGCGGGCGCTCGAGGCGGCGGCTGGCGGCGGCTGGCGGCGGTACCATGCACTACACTGTACACTGTGGTACAGGTACACTGTGGTAATGTCACACACAGATTACTTAGGCGGCGGCACTGACTTAGTTCACTCTAGGTCACTCACGACGATCTTTGTCACCAGGGGTTACCTGATACCAGTCTGTTTCGCTCTGGAGATTTGTCACTTTAGGCTTCTAAACAATATATTCGCACTCGTGATTCTGGCGAGTGTGTGGTATATCGCAAAGACGCTGAGTTAACTTGACGGTGAGGGATAGACGGTGATCAGTCTATTGGCCGGTAGAACAGAACACGTCCTCTTCGTATGGTCTCTCTCACGTGAATGAGTTTGCAAGGGTGCCGGGCATCTCGTGGCACACAACACAAAAGGAGTTACAATTTGACCAATAGCATTGCAGCAAATGAGCGGGAACCAATCATATTAGCTCGTTCGATGAGCAGTAGCAGGAGTGACGTCATGAACACGTCATAGCTGTTATTCTCCATGCGCCGGTTGACCCCAGAGGTCAGATGCTGCTGGCGCCTTCCCCTCTGTCTCAGCGGGCACCAGCCATGTACTCACTGACCCTTGGTGGACAGTATGTTTAACTTCCTGTATCTACTTCCTGATTTGGACATACGGCGGCCTACGTATTTTAACAGTGTTCCTGGTTAAGTGGGCATTCTGGAGATACCCAACATGCTAGGTCACTATCCAGGATTAAGAGAGATAGGCTTTGTGCACGAAGATCTGTGCACTGTGCACTGCAATGCCATTCAAGTCAGCTGTGGGAGCATCTTGGGAGACATACTCCCCCAGTCATCTGACAAAACCGTCTCGTCAAATGGCAGTGTGCCAGACATCTCGGGTTCTGACTCGGTTGCTGCTTCAACTTGAGGTGTTGAAGTGAACAAAGGCCGCCTCACACCAGATGGTCCCGGAGTTTGCATGGCGTCAGCATAGGCAGGACCTGTGTCACCATTTATGTCCGGAGCGTGCCGCAAGTGTTGAGATACTGTTGCTGTTTGAGGCCAATCTTCCGGGTCCCAGCACAATAGGGCCCAAATTGCCACCTCGTGGAACTGTAGCAATGTTAGCTTTTTTAGATCAGTTGTGTTGTATTTGTACAAAACAAAGGCATTATGCAATGCCAATTGCAGGAAATAAACGTTGTCTTTTTGGTCCACTTGTGAGTTTTCCTGGTAAAATGGTAATAGCATTTGATCGAAGTGGTCCACACCTCTCATGAACTTATTGTACCATGCAGCCTAGTGGTGAAAAAGAGAACCTCAAGCCGCGCAATTTGAAACAAACCCAAAGTAAATCAGATTAAATTGAATTTTATACAAATATTTTTTTGAGGACATCGTTTTATGTCCACATTGCAGAAGTGGTTAGGCAAACAGGACTCCAGGTGATGTACTGACCCGCATAATTAAAGTATTAATTGTGTTGAGAAAAAATAAGAAAAAATGGAAAAAAGGGGGGGGGGAACCATGGCAGAAAAAGAGTAAAAATACAATTTGGTCAACCCCAGAGTTAGAGTTAAACTTAATCTGTGTAAACACTCTATGCAAATAAAGGGACCCAGTTTATGGAACTCACTCCCTATTGAATTGAAAAGCTGTCCAACTTTTACATCATTCAAAAGCAATACTAATAAGTACCTAATTTCATCTTCATAGTTTTTCACCTTTTGCCATAAAATTGCACTGTATCTATTGCTACACAATCTCCCAACCTTTATGTTCCCAATTTGAACATCTTTACCATTGTGATCATTGCTGTCTTCTTATATGTGCTGCCAATCTGCTGTATGGTGTCTATTAATCTTGTTTATCTGTATCTATTGCTACCCAGTCTCCCAATCTTTATGTACCCAATCTGAAAATCTTTACCATTGTGATAATTGATGTCTTATATGTGCTGTCAATCTGCTGTATGGTGTCTATTAATCTTCTTTAAATTACCCATCAAGCTGTCAATGTAATCAATCAGAGCTTTAATATAACAATGTGCTTTAATATACTTACTAAGCTCTCTCATCTCATTTTTCTCTTGCAATGTATTTGTTATCATTTATCAATTCTGACAGAAATTACCTACTTAAAATTATCTGTTAGCTTAAGGACCTGCCCGAAACGCTGTGCGTACTAGTGGCTTTACAAGACTGTAAATACTGTACTATTCAATGTATTCTCACAAACCCAATGTACCTTCTTGTATATAAATAAATAAATAAATAAACAAATAAATAAGTATACTTATATACTATGTGGTTTTGTTATTCCCTATCGTTTGTTAGAAAAAAAATGACTAATACGTTCGGCCAATGACTTTGACTTCGACTTGACTTTGACTTCGTTCATGGCATTGTATTTTCCAAAATATATAAGGGTATGACATTGCAATTATATTATTGTGTATAAATAAGTTGGAAATTTCATGTATCCTAAAAATAGTAAAATAAAGAATAAGAATAATTAAATAATTGTTGTAGTAAATTGTCACACGTTCATCATACACAAACGAACACTCAGTGTGGAGCGTCAGTACAACAAGATCCCCGCCATTTTAAAACATGGCTTCGAATGTAAGTAACATTTTTCTCGTACTAACACTGTGTTATACAATAGAATTGATCTTGAATTCACAAATTTAGCTGTTACATCTGACAGAGTATGTTAGACGGTGTAATGCTGGTTGATGTTGACGTATTTGTGGGCTTTGTGGTGGTTTAAATGTGATGGCATGGTCCGGTGTTGGAGACTGTTTTGATAGTATGGGTATAGGTTTGATATTGGTCTATAGTTTGTGGTGGTGGTGGTTGTAATGTGTAATATTGGTTGTTAGTGTGTGGTGGTGATTGTAGTGTGTGGTGGTGGTGGTAGTGTGTGGTGGGGGTTGTAGTGTGTGGAGGGGGTTGTAGTGTGTGGTGGTGGTTGTAGTGTGTGGTGGTGGTTGTGTGTGGAGGTGGTTGTAGTGTGCGGTGGTGGTTGTAATGTGTGGTGGTGTTGTTATATGTGTGTGGAGGTGGTTGTAATGTGTGGTGGTTGTCGTAGTGTGTGGTGGTGGTAGTGTGTGGTGGTGGCAGTGTGTGGAGGGGGTTGTAGTGCGTGGTGGTGGTGGTTGTAGTGTGGTGGTGTGGTGGTAGTGTGTGGTGGTTGTGGTAGTGTGTGGTGGTGGTGGTAGTGTGTGCAGGGGGTTGTAGTGTGTGGTGGTGGTGTAGTGTGTGGTGGTGGTTGTAATGTGTGGTGGTGGATGTTATATGTAATGGTGGAGGTTGTAATGTGTGGTGGTGGTTGTAGTGTGAGGTGGTGGTGGCGGTTGGAATGTGTGGTGGTAGTTGTAGTGTGAGGTGGTGGTGGTAGTGTGTGGTGGAGGTTGTAATGTGTGGTGGTAGTGTGTGATGGAGGTTGTAGAGTGAGATAATAACAGTAGTGTGTGGTGGTGGTTGTAGTGTGTGGTGGTAGTGTGTGGTGGAGGTTGTAGAGTGAGATAATAACAGTAGTGTGTGGTGGTGGTTGTAGTGTGTGGTGGGCTTCTTATAGGTGCTATCAATCTTCTGTATGGTGCCTATTATTCTTGTTTAAATTACCAATCAAGCTGTCAATGTAATCAGTCAGAGCTAGTGGCTTTATAAGATTGTAAATACTATGCTATGTATTCTCACAAACCCAATGTACCTTCTTGTATATAAATAAGTAAATAAATAAAAATAAATAAATATTTGCTATGGTACATTAAATAATTTTGTACATTACATTAATTATAAATGAACATTAATTAACATTAATTAAAAATTGTACATTACATTAATTTAATACATTTAACTATATTTTGCTATGCACTGTAGTCCTAAACTTCCTTTGTCCTAGCTGGTAGCATTTAATCCCTGGTCCCATAGCAGGTATTTGCTATACACTGTAGTCCTAAACTTCCTTTGTCCTAGCTGGTAGCATTTAATCCCTGGTCCCAGTAGACCACTTTTGGCTTTGGGCCTGGTGGAGGTTGGTCCACCAGGCTGTTGCTTGGAGCGGCCCGCAGGCCACTCTGCTCTTTCTGAATCTTTTCCCCACATTCAGTGCACTTGAAATGTTTAGCAACCGTATGTATCATTCTATGAGCATTATTTAATTATATATATATATATATATATATATATATATATATATATATATATATATATATATATATATATATATATATATATATATATATATATATATATATATATATATATAGAAGGTACATTAGGTTTGAGTACAAAGCATTGATATTTTTAAATTCTTGTAAAGCAATTAACACCCATAGGGCATTGGACAGATTCTTAATTGCAGATAAATTTTATTTGGTAATTTGTATAAAATTTAAAAATGTTAATAGGTGTATTGTAAGAAAATTAAAAAAAAATTACTAGTAACGGAAAAGGACGAAAATCATTATTCGTATGTCCCAGTTGACCAAATCCATTCCCACGCTCTGGACGTTCATAAGGTTTGTCACCTGTATGCACGATCATGTGAGTCTTCACATGAGAAAGTTGACTAAATCTTTTCCCACATTCTGGATACTCATACGGTTTAAAACCCAAATGCACCATCATGTGAACCTTAATATGAGCAGGTTGACTGAATCTTTTTCCACATTTTAAACATTCATGAGGTTTATTGCCTGAATGTATTAGCATGTGACTCTTAACATTGCTTAGTAGCTCTGTGCATATCAGGTGCTGTTTAATATACAGACCTACTCCTCCATTTGACCTAGTTTCTCTATCACATCTATATAAATTGTAGTTGGGAATCCAGATTTTACTATCCATGTAATCTTTTTTTTTCTTTTTATATATCAAATTGATTTTTTCTAACAGTTAAAAAGAAAATAGTTTAATATTACATTATTAATTTATTACATTAGAAAGTTATAAAATCTAATGTTGAGATTGAAAGACATACATTATACTCTATTGCCTTAAAGTTTATGCATTATTGTAACAGGTACACATGCTGTCCTAGTCGAGGACAGTCGACGTGGAGGCCTGGTCGACGACCGGGCCGTGGGGACGCTAAGCCCGGGAAGCACCTCAAGGAAGCACATCAAGGTAGTTGGGAGGTGCAAATTGTAATGACACAGTGAGATGAATGATGAAGAAGATAGAGCCCTTTGCTTTGTGGTGCAAGAAGAAAAGTGTCTTCATAACCTTGAATATTTGCAATGTAATATTAAATAAGTAAATTTGATAATTTTTGTATTATATATGTATGTGTATATACTGTACTTACCTATCTTACCTATCTGTGCTTGCAGGATCGAGCATTGACTCTTGGATCCCGCCTTTCCAGCTATCGGTTGTTTACAGCAATGACTCCTGTCCCATTTCCCTATCATACCTAGTCTTAAAAGTATGAATAGTATTTGCTTCAACAACCTGTTCCCCAAGTGCATTCCATTTTTCCACTACTCTCACGCTAAAAGAAAACTTCCTAACATCTCTGTGACTCATCTGAGTTTCCAGTTTCCACCCATGTCCCCTCGTTCTGTTATTATTACGTGTGAACATTTCATCTATTTCCACTTTGTCAATTCCCCTGAGTATTTTATATGTCCCTATCATATCTCCTCTCTCCCTTCTTTTCTCTAGTGTCGTAAGGTTCAGTTCCTTCAGTCGCTCTTCATATCCCTTCCCTCGTAACTCTGGGACAAGCCTCGTCGCAAACCTCTGAACCTTCTCCAGTTTCCTTATGTGTTTCTTCAGGTGGGGGCTCCATGATGGCGCGGCATACTCTAAGACGGGTCTCACGTATGCAGTGTAAAGCGCCCTAAAAGCCTCCTCATTTAGGTTTCTGAATGAAGTTCTAATTTTCGCCAGTGTAGAGTACGCTGCTGTCGTTATCCTATTTATATGTGCCTCAGGAGTTAGATTAGGTGTCACATCCACTCCCAGATCTCTTTCTCGAATCGTTACAGGTAGGCTGTTCCCCTTCATTGTGTACTGTCCCTTTGGTCTCCTATCACCTGATCCCATTTCCATAACTTTACATTTACTGGTGTTAAACTCCAGTAGCCATTTCCCTGACCATCTCTGCAACCTGTTTAAGTCCTCTTGGAGGATCCTACAATCCTCGTCTGTCACAACTCTTCTCATTAATTTTGCGTCATCCGCAAACATTGACATGTATGACTCCACTCCTGTAAACATGTCATTTACGTAAATTAGAAAGAGGATTGGTCCCAGCACCGATCCTTGAGGTACTCCACTTGTTACTGTTCTCCAGTCCGACTTCTCGCCCCTTACCATTACCCTCTGGCTCCTTCCTGTTAGGTAGTTCTTCACCCATTCTAGGGCCTTTCCGCTTACTCCTGCCTGCCTCTCAAGTTTGTATAGCAGTCTCATGTGCGGTACTGTATCAAAGGCCTTTTGGCAGTCAAGAAATATGCAGTCTGCCCAGCCTTCTCTGTCCTGCCTTATCCTTGTTACTTTATCATAGAATTCTAAAAGGTTTGTTAGGCATGATTTCCCTGTCCAGAAACCATGTTGGTGCTTGTTTACAAACCCAATGCTCTCCAGGTGCTCAACAAGTCTTAGCCTAATTATTCTTTCAAGTATTTTGCAGGGGATGCTTGTCAATGATACGGGTCTGTAGTTAAGTGCCTCCTCCCTGTCACCTTTCTTGAAAATCGGTACGACATTTGCCTCCTTCCAGCAACTGGGCAATTCTCCCGACATAAGTGACTCATTAAAGATCATTGCCAGAGGCACACTGAGAGCCTGCGCTGCCTCTTTAAGTATCCACGGTGATACTTTGTCTGGTCCAACAGCTTTGTTTGCATCCAGTGTTGTCAACTGTTTCATTACCTCCTCTGCTGTCACCTCTATGTCTGATAGTCTGTCATTTAGGGTAATCGCTTCTAACAATGGGAGCTGCTCAGGCTCGGTTGTGAACACTCCATGGAAATTTGCATTCAGTACCTCGCAGATTTCCTTGTCGCTTTCTGTATATGCCCCTTCTGTTTTCCTCAGTCTTGTCACTTGGTCATTTACCGACATCTTCCTTCTTATATGGCTATGTAGTAATTTAGGTTGCTTTTTCGCTTTGACTGCAATATCATTCTCATAATTTCTTTCCGACATTCGTCTTATGTTAATGTAATCATTCCTAGCTCTGTTACATCTAATCCTGTTGTCCTCTGTCCTTTGTCTTCTGTACTTCCTCCACTCCCTCCTGCTTCTCACCTTTGCTTCCTTACATTGTCTATCAAACCATGGGTTATTATATTCCCTCCTGCTTTTTTCCTTTATTGTTGGAATAAATCTCTCTTCAGCCTCTTTGCATTTCAATATGACTTGGTTCATCATACCTTGCACTGTTTTTCCTATAAGCTCTTCCTCCCACTGCACTTCTCCCAGGTAGTCCCTTATCCTTCTGTAGTCCCCTTTTCTGTAATCAATTCTCCTTCCCCTTACCTCTTGACCGTTGGTCACAATTTTAAGCTCCATCATGTAGTCAAAGACTAGGACACAATGGTCACTGGCTCCTAGTGGTATTTCATGTTCCAACTGCTCGATGTCTTCTACATTCTGGGTGAAGATGAGATCTAATAGGCTGGGCGTATCCCCTCCTCTTTCCCTAGTATCTTCCTTCACATGCTGTGTTAGGAAATTCCTGTCAATAACGTCTACCAGCTTCGCTCCCCAGGTCTCCTCCCCGCCATGGGGATTCCTCGTTTCCCAATCTATCTCTCCGTGGTTTAGGTCCCCCATGACCAGTAGCTTCGCCTTCATTCTATGCGCTATTGTTGCTGCCCTCTGCAGTTCATCTATACATGCCTTGTTGCTGTCCTCGTACTCCTGCCTGGGCCTTCTACTGTTTGGTGGGGGATTGTAGAGTATCAAGATTACAATCTTCTTCCCATCCACTGTCAGAGTTCCATGTATGGAGCTCGTGCTTTCATTGGTACCCGGATTTTCCAGCTCATCAAACTTCCATTTCCGCTTTATTAGGAGTGCCACTCCTCCTCCCTGTCTCTGTGTCCTTTCTTTTCTTATCACCTGGTACCCCTCCGGAAAGATTGCATCCGAGATCATGTCATTTATTTTAGTTTCCACTATTGCCACTATGTCTGGGTCTGCCTCACTAACTCTTCTTTTATCTCTTCTGCTTTATTGGCTACCCCATCAGCATTGGTGTACCACACCTTGAGACTCTTCTTGGAAACTCGGGTGTCTGAGTTCCCCCTTTCACCGGGGGTCTGGGGGGACTGGTGGGTGTCTGGGGGGCGAGTGGGGGCTGTGGGGGTGAATGGGGGGCGAGTGGGGGCTGTGGGGGTGAATGGGGGGGTGCTAGGGGGGTGCCTGGGAGTGCCTGGTAGGCGAATGGGGTCTGGGCATCTAGGGGGGTAGGAAGGGCATAATGGGTCTGAAAGTTAGGGGTCTGAATAGCATGTGGGGATTGAGAAATAGAGTGAGACTGAGAGTCAGATAGAGGTTGAGAAGTTGGGGGGAGAGGGATATTGAGGACAGAGGGCTGAGAGGAGAATGGAGCATGGGTGCTGGGAGTGGAAGAGAGGGCGTATTAGTTAGGGGGGAATCGGGGGTAGGTGGGGGTTTTGGGGTAGAAGAGGGGAAGAGGGAGATGGGGGAAGGTGTTAGGGGGTCACAAGGTGAGGGGGTTAAATGTGGGCTGAAGGTGCATAGGAGGGGTGAGGGTTGGGTGGGGTTTGGGGGTGAGTGTAAGAGGGGTGCAGTGGAAGAGAAGGGGCAGGGGTGTGGGAAGGGGTAGTAGGGGAGGGGGGATGGGAAGGTGGGTTTGGGGAGGGCATGGCTTGACCCACTGGGGTCGTTGACAGGTGTGATGTTGGAGGGGCAGGGGAATCGTTGGGGAGGTGCAAATGTGGAATGGACAGGGGGTTTTGGGGTGATGAAGCAGGGGGGTTTGGGGGGCTGAGGCAGGGGGGAGGTATAGGAGGGCTGAGTTGGGGATGATGCGACCTGGGGGGTGACCTGGGTTGTGACCTGGGGGGTGACCTGGGAGGTGAAACTACCTGAGAGGCTAGTTCGGTGTCGTGCTTGCCACCTATGCTTGTAGGCTATTTGCTCATCTTTCGTCATAAACCTCTCTATAAACACATTGTAATGGGTTTCACTTCCTCTGAGTAAATGCTTGTTCCTCATTATGTACTCCACAGCCTCCTCATTTGAGAATTGTACCAGAACAGGCCTATTTTTGGTACAATTGTAAGGTCCAACCCGGCGGCTGATATCCACCTCGTATTCTGCCATCCCTGCTCCAATACATCTCAATATCTCATGCAATTCATATTTTTCCGTCTCTATCCTGTCTTGTCTTGTTGATGCCCCAGATTCGAATAATCCATGTAGTATAATAGACCGTCTCCTCAGTAATTCTTTGTCATGCTGGTAGCCTGTCCCCTGGGGTTTCTCCATCCCAACCGCAGTCACTAACCCATCCCCCACTAATCCTCTGTCCTTAGCCATGCTGTTAATCCTTCCTAATTCGTTTGTGATCCGAGCACATTCCCTTTCCCAGTCCTCTCTTCCCTTCCTAATCTCTTCCTGAATATAGAGCATAAGTTCTTGTTTCTGCCTCTCTACCTCAACCTGTATTTGCTGAAATAACTCGCTTTTAATCCCTTGGATTAGATCCACCATCCAATCGCTCCTTCTCTCTACAAATTTCCCTATTAATTTGTCTATAAATCTGTCCTCCTCCTCATCCCTGCTGGTGATTGACCTTGAACCCCTTCCTGATCGTGTCATTGCAGTAACAACCCAGCCAAAAAAGGCGCTCCTCAATACCTTGCTCAATCTGCAGCACAAACAGGCGAGAAAGTACACCACGCGGCTGGTCCAGATGTGAGGTCTCTGCGTCCGCGTCCCAGCTGGTGAGTGTCATGATCACAGAAAATGGTACCATCCGTTTCTATGTGCGGCGGCTGGACGCCACTAGAGGGAGAAGGTAAACAGCACAGGACGCCTGCCAAGCTTGGGAGCTACTCTATCATGTAATCGTTTATTACTATTAAAGTCAGTAACCAGGAATGACTTTACATCAACCTTACTACCAAGACTATCTCAGCTACACACAGACACCACAGTGGCGACGAGGATGAACTGGGAACGCAGGTATTTTGTTCAAAAACACAAGGAAGGAGCATGCTGTCTCGCTCAGAGGAAGGAGAAGCTGTCTGTGAGCACTATACCCGATGCTGTATGCAACCCCATGCTGTGTGCTGACTGTTGCTGTGTGCTGATCGTTGCTGTGTGCTGGCCGTTGCTGTGGCTGGCCAATGCTGTGTGCTACCCAAGCTGTGCTGAGTGTTGCTGTGAGAGGAATCTGCCGACGCTGTGTACGAAACGACGCTTTGATGCAGTGTACAAAACCTGATGTTTTGGTTACGAAACGACGCTTCGTGCTACAAAATTCTTCACGCTGTGAACCAACTGCTGCCTACTGCTGTACCAACTGCTGCCTACTGCTTCCTACTGCTGCCTACTGCTGCCAATTGCTGTACCAACTGCTAACAACTGCTGTGTTGCTGTGAGTAGGAACAACACATGTACACAAGGGCTAGGTAAGAAGTCAGTTGCTGCTGTGTTGTGCACTGTTGTGAACTTTTGCATTAAAATGCTTGTGTGCTTTGCAAAATTAAAGTAATTACAGTGAATTCTTGAATAACATATACAGTGCAGTAAGTGTTATATATTCTGAGGAACATTTTAAGTGATAAGTTTAAATTTATTCAGTAAAAATGGCAAATATACCTCAGTTTCCTGCATTTGATCCTGACTGTGACCAGACAAACCTGTCACAGAGGTGGGTCAAATGGCTTAAAAGGTTTGAAAATTTGTTGATAGTTTCTGACATCAAAAGTGCTGAAAGAAAGCGTGCCTTTCTGCTTCATTATGCAGGTGATAGAGTTTGTGATATCTTTGATACACTGAAAGATACTGGTGGTGCTAAAGATTATGACACTGCCAAGGCCAAATTAACTGAGCATTTCAAACCAAGGCAAAATACTGCTATGGAAATTATGCATTTCAGGAGAGCAAAACAACTCTCTAATGAAACTGTTGATCAATACCATACACGTCTGCAGGGTTTAGCAGCCCACTGTGAGTTTGCTGATGTTGACAACGAAATCAAACAGCAAATAATTGAAACATGCACATCTACACGTCTCCGTCGAAGAGCTCTAGAACTTGTTGATGATGAAAGTTCTCTTACCAAGATACTGGATATGGCTCGTCGAATGGAAGATGCTGCACGTGATGCTCGTGCCATGGAGTGCAGTGCCAACAACGGTTCTGCCACTGTTACTAACAGTCAAGAAGTATATAAGGTTCAGGGAGTACACCATGATCATAGAAGATATCATGCCAAACCTAACATTAAATTGAGCCGAGAACCACATCACAACTGGAGTCAGGAACAAGACTCAAGCAGTCACAACGACTCGCATCAAAGGTTGTCAATAATAAATGTTACAATTGTGGAGGAGNACGAAACCACGAAGGAGGATATCCTCTAGAAAAGAAGAGTCGTCTCCAACATGTGGAGGGATACAAAAAGTATTCCTGCAGAGGGACAGACGAAGGAGGAGGAGAGAGCCAGGGCAGCAGAGGCAAGGAGGAAGCGCAGGGAGAGAGGAGCAAACCAGGAAATCACAGCCCCAACACAGCAGTCCCAGAGACAAGAGGGAACCCAAAAGCATCCAGCAACCCAGCAACACCACCACCCCCTCTGCATAGAAACCCTTCCTTCCCCTCACCCTACCTGCCCCCACCCCACCCTCCCTCCCCCCACCCCATTCTGACCCCGACACCCATCCCCATCCCCATCATGTCCCCCCTCCCACCTTTCCCCCCCAGTCCCCCTTCCCCCTTCATCCCATACCCTCCCTATTCCTCCTCCCCCTCACCCCCGTATCCTCCATGTCCCCCCTATCTCCTTAACCACACCCTACCCTTCCCCCTTCCCTTAAACCCCACCCCCCACCCCAAAACCCTCTGCGACCCTGCAAACCACCTCACAGATCCTCTCACCCACGGAACAGCTTCCCACACCAGTAGAGAATACTCGCCAAGAAAGGGATATGTAAATGAACAGAAGAAAGTGAGCTTCAAGGCGATGTACACTAACATAGATGGGATTACAAATAAAACTAGTGAACTTGGAGAGTGGGCACTAGAAGAAAACCCAGACATAATAGCACTCACAGAAACAAAGCTAACGAAAATCATAACAAATGCAGTGTTTCCACAGGGCTACTATGTAGTGAGGAAAGAGAGAGAAGGGAGAGGAGGAGGTGGTGTGGCTTTGCTACTAAGAGAAGGTTGGAGTTTCGAAGAGATGGTAATTCAGAACTGTGAAGGTTTCAGGGACTACATATTACGCACCATTGCAACTGGAGGACAGAAAATTATAATAGTAGTCATATATAACCCCCCACCGAATGACAGAAGACCCAGACAGGAATGTGATAGAAACAACATGGCCACCATCAATATAATAGAGAGAGCAGCTTCTGTGGCTAGCAGGAACGGATCCAGACTTCTAATCATGGGAGACTTCAACCATGGGAAGATAGATTGGGGGAACAGAGACCCACATGGAGGCCCAGACACATGGAGAGCTAAGCTGCTGGATGTGGCAACAAGGAACTTTCTAAGTCAACACGTCAAGGGACCGACAAGAATGAGAGGAGGGGATGAACCAGCCTTGGTTGATTTGATATTTACCCTAAATGAGTCGGATATAAGGGAAGTTAAGTTGGAAGCCCCCTTGGGAATGAGTGATCATAGTGTATTGAGCTTTGAGTACCTGGTTGAGCTAGGAATTATCACCCCCAAAAAAGAACTGGGAACCAAAGGGCTGGCGTACCGAAAGGGAAACTATGAGGAGATGAATAAATTCCTATGGGATATACATTGGGACACAGAACTCGGAACCAAGTCCGTACGAAACATGATGGACTATGTCACCCAAAAATGTCAGAAGGCTGTAAGCAGGTTTGTCCCAGCCCAACAGGAAAAAACAGAGAAGCAAAGGAAGAATCCGTGGTTTAATAGGGAATGTATGAAAGCAAAGGAGCTGAACAAAAAGGCATGGAGGAACTTCCGTAATAACAGAACACCAGAAAGTAGAGAGAGATACCAGAGAACCAGGAACGAGTATATCAGTGTGAGAAGAGCAGCTGAGACAAGGTATGAAAATGATATAGCTAATAAAGCCAAGACTGAACCAAAGCTACTACACAGTCACATCAGGAGGAAGACAACAGTGAAGGAACAGGTGATTAAACTTAGGGTGGGCGAGGACAGGTACACAGAGAATGACAAAGAGGTGTGTGAAGAACTCAACAAAAGGTTCCAGGAGGTCTTCACAATAGAACAGGGAGATATCACGGCGCTGGGAGAGGTGGCTGCAAACCAGGTGACCTTGGATAGGTTCGAAATTACAAGAGATGAGGTCAAAAAGCACCTATTGGAGCTGGATGTGAGAAAAGCTGTTGGGCCGGATGGAATCTCGCCATGGGTATTGAAAGAGTGTGCAGGAGCACTTTGCTTACCACTCTCCATAGTGTATAGTAAGTCACTGGAAACGGGGGACCTACCAGAAATATGGAAGACTGCTAATGTAGTACCAATATACAAAAAGGGTGACAGACAAGAGGCACTGAACTACAGGCCAGTGTCCTTAACTTGTATACCATGCAAGGTGATGGAGAAGATTGTGAGAAAAAACCTAGTAACACATCTGGAGAGAAGAGACTTCGTGACAACCCATCAACATGGGTTCAGGGAGGGTAAATCTTGCCTTACAGGCTTGATAGAATTCTACGATCAGGTGACAAGAATTAAGCAAGAAAGAGAAGGGTGGGCGGACTGCATTTTTTTGGACTGTCGGAAAGCCTTTGACACAGTACCCCATAAAAGGTTGATGCATAAGCTGGAGAAACAGGCAGGAGTAACAGGTAGGGCGCTCCAGTGGATAAGGGAGTACCTAAGCAATAGGAAGCAGAGAGTTACAGTGAGGGGCGAGACCTCAGACTGGCGTGAAGTCACCAGTGGAGTCCCACAGGGCTCTGTACTTGGACCTATCCTGTTTCTGATATACGTAAATGATCTCCCAGAGGGTATAGACTCATTCCTCTCAATGTTTGCTGACGACGCCAAAATTATGAGAAGGATTAAGACAGAGGAGGACAGCTTGAGGCTTCAAGAAGACCTGGACAAGCTGCAGGAATGGTCGAACAAATGGCTGTTAGAGTTTAACCCAAGCAAATGTAATGTAATGAAGATAGGGGTAGGAAGCAGGAGACCAGATACAAGGTATCATTTGGGAGATGAAATTCTTCAAGAGTCAGAGAGAGAGAAAGACCTGGGGGTTGATATCATGCCAGACCTGTCCCCTGAAGCTCATATCAAGAGGATAACATCAGCGGCATATGCCAGGTTGGCTAACATAAGAACGGCCTTTAGAAACTTGTGCAAGGAATCTTTCAGAACATTATATACCACATATGTCAGACCAATCCTGGAGTATGCGGCTCCAGCATGGAGTCCCTATCTAGTCAAGCATAAGACTAAACTGGAAAAGGTTCAAAGTTTGCCACCAGACTAGTACCCGAGCTGAGAGGTATGAGCTACGAGGAGCGACTGCAGGAATTAAACCTCACTTCGTTGGAAGACAGAAGAGTTAGGGGGGACATGATCACCACATTCAAGATTCTCAGGGGAATCGACAGGGTTGATAAAGACAGGCTGTTTAACACAAGGGGCACACGCACTAGGGGACACAGGTGGAAACTGAGTGCCCAAATGAGCCACAGAGATATTAGAAAGAACTTTTTTAGTGTCAGAGTGGTTGACAAATGGAATGCATTAGGAAGCGATGTGGTGGAGGCTGACTCCATACACAGTTTCAAGTGTAGATATGATAGAGCCCATTGGGCTCAGGAAACTGTACACCTGTTGATTGACGGTTGAGAGGCGGGACCAAAGAGCCAGAGCTCAACCCCCGCAAGCACAACTAGGTGAGTACAACTAGGTGAGGTGAGTACAGTGTGAACACAGCTGTAATATCACAGTGTGAACTCAGGTGTAATAACATTGTGAACACGGCTGTAATTCCACAGTGTGAACACAGCTGTAATACTACAGTGTGAACACTGCTGTAATACTATAGTGTGAACATAGCTGTAATACAACATTGTGAACACTGCTGTAATACTAAAGTGTTAACACTGCTTTAATACCACATTGTGAACAATGCTGTAACGCTACAGTGTAACAACAGCTGTATTACTAAAGAGTAAACATTGCTGTTATGCCACAGTGTGAACGCAGCTGTAATGCCACAGTGTGTAATGCACCAGTGTGAACACAGCTGTAATACTATAGTGAACACAGCTATAATAACACAATGTGAACACAGCTCTAATACTAAAGTGTGAACACAGCTCTAATACTAAAGTGTGAACACTGCTGTAATACCACATTGTGAACACAGCTGTAATGCTTCAGTGTTAACACAGCTGTAATATCAGTGTGAATGCAGCTGTTATACTGCTGTGTGAAGACAGATGTAATACTACAGTGTGAACACAGCTGTAATACCATTGTAAACTCAGCTGTAATACTAAAGTGTGAACACAGCTGTAATACTAAAGTGTGGACACAGCTGTAATACTAGTGTAAACACAGCTGTAATAATAAAGTGTGAACACTGCTGTAATACCACATTGTGAACACAGCTGTAATGCTACGGTTTGAACACTGATGTAATGCTAATTGTGAACACAGCTGTATTACTACAGTGTGAACCCTGCTTTAATACTATAGATTGAACACAGCTCTAATACTACATTGTTAACACTGCTTTAATACCACATTGTAAGACCAATCCTGGAGTATGCAGCTCCAGCTTGGAGTCTATACCAAGTTAAACACAAGACAAAGTTAGGGAAGACTCAGCGGTATGCCACCAGGCTCGTCCCGGAACTTAGAGGATTGAGCTACGAGGAAAAGCTAAAGGAGCTGAACCTCACATCCCTGGAAAACAGAAGAGTAAGGGAGACATGATAACCACCTACAAAATGCTCAGGGGAATTAACAGGGTGGACAAAGGCAAACTCTTCAGCACGGGTGGGACACGAACAAGGGGACACAGGTAGAAACTTAGTACCCAGATGAGCCACAGAGACGTTAGAAAGAATTTTTTCAGTGTCAGAGTAGTTAATAAATGGAATGCACTAGGAAGTGATGTGGTGGAGGCTGACTCCATACACTGTTTCAAATGTAGATATGATAGAGCCCAGTAGGCTCAGGAATCTGTACACCAGTTGATTGATAGTTGAGAGGCGGGACCAAAGAGCCAAAGCTCAACCCCCGCAAGCACAATTAGGTGACAATTAGGTGAGTACATTGTGAACACAGCTGTAATGCTACAGTGTAAACACAGCTGTAATACTAAAGTGTGAACACAGCTGTAATGCTGCAGAGTGAACACGGCAGTAACGCTGCAGTATGAACACAACTGTAATGCTACAGTGTGAACACAGCTGTAATACCACAGAGTAAACACTAAAGTGTGAACACCACAGAGTAAATACTAAAGTGTGAACACTGTTGTAATACCACAGTGTAAACGGAGCTATAATGCCACAGTGTGCAATGCTACAGTGTGAACACAGCTGTAATACCACAGAGTGAACACAGCTGTAATACTACAGTGTGAACAAAGCTGTAATAGTCCAGTGTGAACACAGCTGTATAGTCCAGTGTGAATACTGCTGTAATACCACAGTGTGAACACAGCTGTGATACCACAGAGTGAACACAGCTGTAATACTACGGTGTGAACAAAGCTGTAATAGTCCAGTGTGAACACAGCTGTAATAGTCCAGTGTGAATACTGCTGTAATACCACAGTGTGAACACTGCTGTAATACCACATTGTGAACACAGCTGTAATACCACAGTGTGAACACTGCTGTAATACTACAGTGTGAACATAGCTGTAATACCACATTGTGAACACAGCTGTAATACTACAGTGTGAACACAGCTGTCATACTACAGTGTGAACACAGCTGTAATACCACAGTGTGAACACAGCTGTAGTACTACAGTGTGAACACAGCTGTAGTACTACAGTATGAACACAGCTGTAGTACTACAGTGTGAACACAGCTGTAGTACTACAGTGTGAACACAGCTTTAGTACTACAGTGTGAACACAGCTGTAGTACTACAGTGTGAACACAGCTTTAGTACTACAGTGTGAACACAGCTGTAATACTACAGTGTGAACACAGCTGGAGTACTACAGTGAACACAGCTGCAGTACTACAGTGTGAACACAGCTGTAATACTACAGTGTGAACACAGCTATAATACTACAGTGTGAACACGGCTCTAATACTACAGTGTGAACACAGCTGTAGTACTACAGTGTGAACACAACTCTAATACTACAGTGTAAATACAGCTCTAATACTACAGTGTGAACACAACTGTAATACTACAGTTTGAACACAGCTGTAATACTACAGTGTGAGCACAGCTGTAATACTACAGTGTGAACACAGCTGTAATACTACAGTGTGATCGCAGCTGTAATACTACAGTGTGAACACAGCTGTAATACTACAGCGTGAACACAGCTGTAGTACTACAGTGTGAACACAGCTGTAATACTACAGTGTGAACACAGCTGTAATACTACAGTGTGAACACAGCTGTAATACTACAGTGTGAGCACAGCTGTAATACTACAGTGTGAACACAGCTGTAATACTACAGCGTGAACACAGCTGTAGTACTACAGTGTGAACACAGCTGTAATACTACAGCGTGAACACAGCTGTAATACTACAGCGTGAACACAGCTGTAATACTACAGTGTGAACACAACTGTAATACTACAGTGTGACCACAGCTCTAATTCTAAAGTGTCAACACAGCTGGAATACTAATGTGTGAACACAGCTGTAATACTACAGTGTCAACACAGCTGTAATACTACAGTGCCAAAACAGCTGTAATACTACAGTGCCAAAACAGCTGTAATACTACAGTGTTAGCACAACTGTAATACTAGTGTTAACACAGCTGTAATGGCACAGTGTGAACACAGCTGTAATACCACAGTGAGAACACAGCTGTAATTCCAGTGTAAACAGAGCTGTATTACTAAAGTGTGAACACTTCTTTAATACCACACTGTGAACACAGCTGTAATGCTACAGTGTAACAACAGCTGTAATACTAAGGTGTGAACACTGATGTAATGCCACAGTGTAAACGCAGCTGTAAAGCCACAGTGTGCAATGCTTCAGTGTGAACACAGCTGTAGTACTACAGTGTGAACACAGCTGTAGTACTACAGTGTGAACACAGCTGTAGTACTACAGTGTGAACACAGCTGTAATACTAAAGTGTGAACACAGCTGTAATACTACAGTGTGAACACAGCTGTAATACTTCAGTGTGAACACAGCTGTAATAATAGAGTGTGAACACAGATGTAATACTAAAGTGTGAACACAGCTGTAATGCTTCAGAGTGAACATAACTGTAATAGTAGCAATGGTTTGAGTGCCTGCTAAATATTACGGGCCTGCTACTGCATACCTGACATATAAATGATAACAGTATATAAAATTTCTAGACCAATAATATAAAATTCTTGGAGTGTAAATAATTTGTATATACATAGCTTATTACATACGCAACCATTTACACAGGGGGGAGAGAGAGATGTGATGAGAGAGAGCATCTGAGAGAGAGAGAGAAATCTGTGTATGCACAACACATTGATGTGGTCATTCCTGGTCATCTTGAAATTATGTTCTTCAAAGTATGCTTAAATCCAGGTACCTCAATTCTCTTATGTGCAATGTACAGACCTCAATGGCAGGGTGCTTCCCCAATCACCTTCCTGATGGACAACCTAGACTCCCTGCTAATGCAGCACAACTGTCAGCACATTATAATTGTAGGTGGCCTCAACCAATATCTTATACAGAGGGATTTTGATGAACTCTTAGCAGTTTTTAACCTTGAAAATTTTGTTAGCTTTCCTACCCACATATCAGGCTCGTCCCTTGATCCTGTCGTAACTGACCTTCCTGCAAATATTGTTAATTGCAGACCTCTGGGATATGTTGGTTCTTTAGACCACCAGGCTGTCTTTACTACACTGGCTATCCCAACAGATCGAGGTGAAGAATCTGTTCGAACTACCTGGCTTTGGGACAGAGGGAACTGGCCAGCCCTACGGTCAGAGCTTGAAGTTACTGATTGGAATGCCTTGCTCCAGGGACACGTGAACAGCCAAGTAAATGCTTTCACCAGTCATATACTGGACCTCCAGTATAGGCATATCCCTCACCGGCAGTATGTGACCAAGCCCACTGATCAGCCTTGGTTTGGATATCGCTGTCGGATGGCAGCTGAAGCCAAAAACAAGGCGTGGAGGAGATTTAAACGGCATCCCTCGGCTCATAACAGAAACATTCATAGACAATCTTGTCGAATAATGAAAGAAGTTCAAAAGTGGGCTATATCCAGATGGGAATCCGAAACTCGAAGAAAACTTGCATCTGGAAGGGTTGGATCCAAGGTCTGGTGGTCCCTGGTGAAGGATCGGCAGGGGTACTCATCTGAGGACACAATCCCACCTCTAAACAGAGAAGATGGTACTGTGGCAACCAGCAATCAGGAGAAGGCTGATTTACTGGCAAACCACTTTGCTGCCAAGATGCAAGTCCCTGATCCTGAACGTCAGCCTCCACATCTTGCCCCATGCACTGTGTCTAGGTTGACTGAAGTTGTTATAAATCAGACTGAAGTTCTACATCTCCTTAACACGCTAGACACAAGCAAAGCTGTGGGGCCAGATAAGGTCAGTCCAAGACTACTACGGTGCTGCGCTGACCTGTTGGCTTCACCTCTCACGCGCCTCTTCCAACTCTGCCTAGTTCAAGGAATTTGGCCCTCCTTATGGAAGAAGGCAGACGTTGTTCCAGTGCACAAAAAGAAGAGCCGCTCAGTAGTTGGTAACTACAGACCAGTGTCACTGCTTTCCATTACTGGCAAGATCCTAGAATCATTAATTGCTCAGCAAATGATATCATTTTTTGACCGTCATCGGCTAATTTGTGATCGACAGTATGGTTTTAGAAAAGGCCGATCTGCTGCTGATCTCTTGCTAAATCTCTCCTCTAAGTGGCATCAGTCACTGGATGAGTCCAAGATCAGCTGTGTTGTTGCTCTAGATATAGCAGGAGCCTTTGATCGGGTCTGGCACTCTGGATTGGCAGTGAAGCTTCAAGCTTTAGGCATTGCAGGCTCCATCTTAGTGTTATTAAAAGACTACCTTCAAGAACGGACTCTAAGGGTAGTCCTCAATGGAGCAGAATCCGATAGCCACTCAATTGGTGCCAGCGTTCCACAGGGTAGTGTGCTTGGCCCTCTGCTGTGGAATGTATATTTCAACGATCTTCTTCATCTCATTCCTGAAGCTCAAGCCTATGCTGATGACTGTACTCTGACCTTTACATACAGAAAGGAGGAAATGCTAACTGCTGCAAGAATCATTAATCACAAACTTTCAGCAATTTCTACCTGGGGTAGGAGATGGCAGGTCACATTTGCGGCTGAGAAGACTCAAGCGATGATGATAACTAGACTGCACATGGCAAATCGGACAGAACTGCAAATGGGTGGCAAATCCCTAGAGTTCACAGAAGAATTTGACATCTTGGGAATGAAGTTCGATTCTTCAATGACAATGAAGAGTCATGTGCTAAACCTAGCTAAAAAGGCAGCCAGGAAACTTACAGCACTAAGGCGCATCTCATATCTTCTTGACAGCAAGGGATGCAAAACCTTATATGAAGCACAAGTTCGCTCCCATCTTGAGTATGCACCCCTTTCCTGGATTGCCTGCCCCCCATCTTTCGTCAGACTGTTGGACAAAGTAGAGAGACGGGCTAGAAGGCTTATCTCTAGTCTTGACCAAGTCTGGTGGGAACGGTCTGAACATCAGAGCCTGCAACACCGTCGGGACGTTGTTGGTCTTACTGTTATGTACAAGGCCAACATCCTCAAAGTTCCGCACTTGGCCCAACTCCGTGGAGTACCAGTAGTTCCCACTCGTAACACTAGGCTTTCAACCTTCAACAGTCTCATGCTTGAAGTGCCATTCTCAAGAACATCACTCCATCAGCGTTCATTCATTCCGAGGCTTACTCGTATCTGGAACTTGTTCGCTCAACAGATTGATACACGAGAGATCAGGTCAACTGTTCACATGAAGACTCTGGCACACAGCTGGCTACTAGCTCATCCTGTTCCTTATATGATTGTTACTTAATGTTTTTTAATGAATAAAGGCTATTCCTTCAAAGCAAAAAATAACATGCTCATGAAATAAATGGGCATCTAGGAGTAGGTTTCAACTTAGCATACATAAGTTCAATATATGATAGTTCCCAATTTGTTAGTTTCAAAGTATACTCTTATGAAATAAATGAGTTTCTAGGTGTAGGCTTCAGATGAGCTGAGGTAGGATAACAGCTCTTGCTTGCAGCTTCACTAGGTATGTCATTAGGCATCCCTTATGAATCCTAGTCTTAGTTTAAAAAAAAAAAAAAAAAAAAAAAAAAAGAGAAGAGAGAGAGAGAAGAGAGTAGAGAGAGTTGAGAGAGAGAGAGGAGAGTTGAGAGAGATCTTTGGTCCCGCTCTCGATCGTCAATCAACAGGTGTACAGGTTCTGAGCCTATTGGGCTCTATCATATCTACACTTGAAACTGTGTATGGAGTCAGCCTCCACCACATCACTTCCTAATGCATTCCATTTGTCAACCACTCTGACACAAAAAAAGTTCTTTCTAATATCTCTGTGGCTCATTTGGGCACTCAGTTTCCACCTGTGTCCCCTAGTGCGTGTGCCCCTTGTGTTAAATAGCCTGTCTTTATCTACCCTATCAATTCCCTTCAGAATCTAAATGTGGTGATCATGTCCCCCTAACTCTTCTGTCTTCCAGCGAAGTGAGGTTTAATTCCCGTAGTCTCTCCTCGTAGCTCATACCTCTCAGCTCGGGTACTAGTCTGGTGGCAACCTTTGAACCTTTTCCAGTTTAGTCTTATCCTTGACTAGATATGGACTCCATGCTGGGGCTGCATACTCCAGGATTGGCCTGACATATGTGGTATACAAAGTTCTGAATGATTCTTTACACAAGTTTCTGAATGCCGTTCGTAATGTTGGCCAGCCTGGCATATGCCGCTGATGTTATCCTCTTGATATGGGCTGCAGGAGACAGGTCTGGCGTGATATCAACCCCAAGTCTTTTTCTTTCACTGACTCCTGAAGATTTCCTCTCCCAGATGATACCTTGTATCTGGCCTCCTGCTCCCTACACCTATCTTCATTACATTACATTTGGTTGGGTTAAACTCTAACAACCATTTGTTCGACCATTCCTTCAGCTTGTCTAGGTCTTCTTGAAGCCTCAAACAGTCCTCTTCTGTCTTAATCCTTCTCATAATTTTGGCATCGTCCGCAAACATTGAGAGAAATGAATCTATACCCTCCGGAGATCATTTACATATATCAGAAACAAGATAGGACCGAGTACAGAGCCCTGTGGGACTCCACTGGTGACTTCACGCCAATCGGAGGTCTCACCCCTACCGTAACTCTCTGCTTCCTATTGCTTAGGTACTCCCTTATCCACTGGAGCACCTTACCAGCTACACCTGCCTGTCTCTCCAGCTTATATACCAGCCTCTTATGCGGTACTGTGTCAAAGGCTTTCCGACAATCCAAGAAAATGCAGTCCGCCCAGCCCTCTCTTTCTTGCTTAATCTTTGTCACCTGGTCGTAGAATTCTATTAAGCCAGTCAGGCAAGATTTACCCTCCCTGAACCCATGTTGGCGATTTGTCACGAAGTCCCTTCTCTCCAGATGTGCTACCAGGTTTTTTCTCACGATCTTCTCCATCACCTGCATGGTATACAAGTCAAGGACATTGGCCTGTAGTTCAGTGCCTCTTGCCTGTCGCCCTTTTGTATATTGGACCACATTCGCCGTCTTCCATATTTCTGGTAGGTCTCCCGTCTCCAGTGACCTACTATACACTATGGAGAGTGGCAAGAAAAGTGCCTCTGCACACTCTTTCAGTACCCATGGCGAGATCCGTCTGGACCAACAGCCTTTCTAACATCCAGATCCAGCAGGTGTCTCTTGACCTCCTCTCTCGTAATTTGAACTCTTCCAAGGCCGCCTGGTTTACTTCCCTTTCTCCTAGCACAGTGACCTCACCTTGTTCTATTGTGAAGACCTCCTGGAACCTCTTGTTGAGTTCATCACACACCTCTTTGTCATTCTCTGTATACCTGTCCTCGCCTGTTCTAAGTTTCACTACCTGTTCTTTCACTGTTGTTTTCCTTCTGATGTGACTGTGGAGTAGCTTTGTTCGGTCTTGGCTTTGTTTGCTATATCATTTTCATAACTTTTCTCTGCTTCTCTTCTCACCCTGACGTACTCATTCCTGGTTCTCTGGTATCTCTCTCTGCTTTCTGGTGTTCTGTTATTCCGGAAGTTCCTCCACGCCCTTTTGTTCAGTTTCTTTGCTTCCATACATGCCCTATTATACCATGGATTCTTCTTTTGCTTCTCGGATTTTTCCTTTTGGGCCGGGATGTATCTGCTTACTGCCTCCTGACACTTTTGGGTGACATAGTCCATCATCTCTTGTACAGACTTAGCTCTGAGGTCTGTTCCCAAGGTTTCCCTTAGAAAGCTTCTCATGTCCTCATAATTCCCTTTCGGTATGCCAGCCTTTGTTTCTTTTGTTGTTCTTTTTCGGAGGGTATAATTTCTATCTCTACTAGATACTCAAAATTCAATACACTGTGATCACTCATTCCCAAGGATTCTTCCATCTTGACTTCCCTTATATCCCACTCATTTTGTAAATATCAGATCAAGCATTGCTGTTTCATCTTCTTCCTCTCATTCTTCTATTGTGTGTGTGTGTGTGTNATATATATATATATATATATATTATATATATATATATATATATATATGTCGTACCTGGTAGCCAGAACGCACTTCTCAGCCTATTATGCAAGGCCCGATTTGCCAATAAGCCAGTTTTCATGAATTAATTGTTTTTCTACTACCTAACCTACCTAACCTAACCTAACCTAACTTTTTTGGCTACCTAACCTAACCTAACCTATAAAATAGGTTAGTTAGGTTAGGTAGGGTTGGTTAGGTTCGGTCATATAACTACCTTAATTTTAACTCCAATAAAAAAAAATTGACCTCATACATTACGAAATGGTAGGTTTATCATTTCATAAGAAAACAATTAGAGAAAATATATTAATTCATGAAACTTGGCTTATTAGGCAAATCAGGCCTTGCATAGTAGGCTGAGAAGTGCGTTCTGGCTACTAGGTACGACATATATATTATATATATATATATATATATATATAATATATTATATATATTATATATATATCTATATATATATATATATTATATATATACGTTGATAGGACTTTTTAAATCATGATATGACCTTTTAACCCTTGATATGGCCTTTTTAACTTTTGAAATAATTTTTATGTAGCAAGAAACCACTGCTTATACATTATTATATAACATATGTATTGTTAATCTCAAAATATATATATATCTACTGAGGAGGGTACCTGGCGTTGCCTGGGTCTGTCTGTCTACAATCTGTCCATCCTTCTATCCAACCACCCATGCATCTATCTATCCATCGTTCCGTCATCTCTCCACGTATCTGTCAGTCTAGATATCCATCCATCTACTCATTCATCTATCCACTCATCTATCTATTCATCTATCCATCCATCTCTCATATATTTATCCATCTTTATACAAAAATAAAGGTGACAGAAGCAATGTCAACAACTATCGAGGCATCTCCCTCCTAAGCGTCGTTGGCAAACTCTTCGGTCGTCTTGGTCAGGCTTCAGATTCTTGCTGAAAGAGTGTACCCTGAGTCACAGTGCGGTTTCAGAGCCGAGAGATCGATCTCCGACACGGTGTTCTCCTCGAGACAGCTTCAAGAAAAGTGCAGGGAGCAGAGAAAACCATGTATATCGCCTTCATTGAACTTACAAAGGCCTTTGATCTCGTGAGCAGGGACGGACTCCAAGATCTTGGCCAAAATTGGCTGCCCACCCACCCTACTCAGCGTGATACAATTATTCCACGAGGACATGAAGGGAGCAGTTGTGTACGACGCCTCAACTTCTGAACCATTCAACATCAACAGTGGTGTTAAACAGGGGTGTGTTCTTGCTCCAACCCTGTTCGGATCTTCTTCGCGATCCTCGTCAAGCATGCCTTTGGAACAATTACAGAGGGCAGCTGTCTCGTACAAGATCTGAGGAAAAGTTCTTCAATCTATCCAGACTCCGAGCAAAGACAAAAGTACAGATGAAGACTGACTTCCACACTATCATTTGGCAACTATATTGGCTCACTATCTGTTGACATGCAGCCTGACTCATCATCTGTTGGCATGCAACTTAGCTCACCATCTGTTGGAATGCCGCCTGATTCACCATCTGTTGGCATGGCGCCTGATTCATCATTTATTGGCATGCAGCCTGGCTCACCATCTGTTGGCATGCAGCCTAACTCACCATCTGATGGCATGCAGCGTGGTTTATAATCTGTTGGCATGCAAGCTGGCCTACCACCTTTTGGCGAGCAGCCTGAACCAACGTCTCGTGCAGCCAAACCCACCATCGGCCAACAAAACTCCTGTCCACTACCTGCTGGCAGATAACTATCTCTCCACTTTATCAAACACATAAGTAACATAACACAGATGAAAGAGATGATAAAAGATAGAACATAAAAGATAGAACGAATTTTAATAAATCAAATAAAAAAAAATCTAGCAGCACAAGCCTTCAAAAGCAGCAGAAAATTATTTCCTCAATTGGCAGTTATTTAACGTATCATCTCCGCTCCAGCCCAACGGCCGGAAGATATCTTTATTTTCACTCTGTTAAAATTTTGTCATTTACAGCTTTTAAATAAATTTGTTTGTAGTACACACTGTTTTTTATAATGCCTGACGTACTGAGATTATTGCTGTAGGCTGACTCATCCTACATTAATATAGAACTTATTGGTTGTCCACATTGGCCAAGTCCTACATTGTCTCGTGCTATGAACGGAAACGTCATCGTTCATCATTAATAAAGTCCTCTAACAACAATAATTTAAAACCTCATGAATTTAAAATTTTAAACGTTGGTGTGGGGGAAAACCTGACTCCATTAACTAATAGTTAAATATATACTTCGATAGCAATGAAGGACCACCACCTTTTGAGAAAAGGTGGAAAACAAAGAAACATTGGAAAAACTGATTCTAAGAACTAGTGTCCTATGGATCTTAGTAAACTGTAATTCTTATATAAAAGGAGTCAAATTAACTTGCACAAAATTAGGGGGTTACATGCCAAAACATGAATACATCCCTAGCATTATTCTGGTGCTGGTTCTTCACCAGAGTAAATTCAATATGAAAGTAAATCAGGTTGAATATATAATATTAGAGGTAAATGCACTTTAATATAAGGTTGAATAGAATAGTACTGTATATCACTAACTAATGCCTGAAGAGAAGTTCCAGGACTGCTTCTCTTGAGAAAATGCCAGGAATCCAATAGATTTATGCTTTAGAAAGTGCTACTATTTCTTCCAGTTGAATAAAAACCAGACTGGTGCATGGTTTTCCCAAGTTCTTCATCTACACATCCGCACTTGCACCTAAATATTGGGGTATACAGATCATACCTTCCTGCCCCCCACAAAAAAAAAATGAAGTAAAACAATTTTATTTGGCAAGGGATTCAAGTGTGGCTATCAATATATGTGTAAACCTCCCTCTGTAACTTACGGAACTCCAACATAGTAAGATGCGGTGATAGATTATGAGGGTCTTAAGGGACAGCGGTAGCAGTAGAGTCAGCTGGTTGCTGGCACCCAGCCCGCAACCAGCAGGCTGGGTGCCCGCTGGTTTGGTGACCACCCGTGCAGCTTGTGCACGGGTGAGCTTGTGCAGCTTGTGCTGTCATGTGGCAGCCATTTGATACAGTGCTACATGAAAGTCTCATTAAAAAAATAGAGGCTCATGGTATTGGGGGTGCTATATTAAGTTGGATTAGGGCACTGCTATTCCAAAGGAAACAGAGAGTTAGTATAAATGGGGTTAAGTCAGAGTGGGATAATGTTGTTAGTGGAGTACCGCAGGGCTCTGTCCTGGGACCTCTGTTGTTTATAATATATATAAATGATTTAGATTCAGGGTTGAGAAGCAACATTTGAAAATTTGCAGATGATACAAAAATCGGTAGGGAAATTAACACGGAAGAAGACTCACTATCACTTCAAGTTGATGTAAATAGGGTTTTGAAATGGTCAAAAGATTGGCAGATGCAGTTTAATGCTAATAAATGTAAAGTTCTGAGGCTAGGTAATGATGATAGAGTTACAAGATCCGAGCTTGATGGTGTTGAGATTGCGAAGTCAGATTGCAAAAGGGATCTGGGAGTTATGATTAGAATTTATAAACAAAAGGATCAATGCATGAATGTTCGTAATAAGGCAAATAGGACACTGGGATTTATTAATCGAAGGGTTAGTAACAAGATACCTGGTGTTGTTCTTCAGCTATATCTTGCTCTGGTTAGGCCCCATTTAGATTATGCAGTTCAGTTTTCGTCGCCATACTATAGAATGGATATAAATTCACTTGAACGTGTCCAGTGAAGGATGACTAAGTTAATTCCCCAAATTAGAAATCTTTCATATGACGAAAGATTAACAAAGCTTAACTTGCATTCACTGGAAAGGTGAAGAGTTAGGGGTGACATGATAGAGGTTTACAAGTGGATGAACGGACATAACAAAGGGGATATTAATAGGGTATTAAAAGTATCAACACAAGACAGAACACGAAGTAATTGTCAATAGAAGGCACCAAACCGGGAAGGCTATGTAGCACCATCAAATGTGCGGGATAATCAGAGGAGCGCTAAATATCACCAAAGATGCCAATATGAGAACAAAAAAGCATAAGGCGAACGATATCAAAAGTATCCGAGTCGCCAAGAAGTCTATCGAAGGACAAGCGACTGCCGGGGGACGGTCGAAAAACAAGACACACGCTCGTCCTGGAAGTCAGGACATTCAACAGGGATATGTACGACCGTAAGAGGGACAATGCAATGTGGACAATAAGGAGCAAGGCGGCACTCCATTAAGTGACCGTGAGTTAAACGGGTATGGCCAATCAGTAACCTAGTCAGAGCCGTTTCCCACTGGCGGTTTCGGTAGCAGGAGGAAGGCCACTGGGACACACAACTCTTAAGAGTACGCAGTTTGTTACCAATAACAGAAGACCAACAATTCTGCCATCGGGCATGGATGGAGGCATTAATAACTGGGTAAAAGTCGGAAAAAGGAATACCTTTATGGGAGATGGGACAAGTGCGGATAGCGACCTTAGCGGCAGCATCCGCACGCTCATTTAAAGACACCAACATGGCTGGGAACCTAGTAAAACGCAACCGACTTAAATTTACTGGAGATAAGAAACAGCCATGTTGAATCTCGATGACCACAGGGTGGACTGGATTAAAGGATCCTAAAGCCATGAGGGCACTACGAGAGTCAACTACTACCACGAAGGAGGACTGCCCCCGGGAAAGCAGGAGACGAAGAGCATAGAGAATAGCATAGAGTTCTGCTGTGAAGATGCTAGCCTCCGGAGGAAGGCGACACATATAAGTGTGGTCAGGAAAAACAACAGAGTAGCCCACACCGTCAGCAGACTTTGACCCATCGGTGAAGATGGGTATGGAGTGGGAGTGAGAAGAAAAGTGCTCAAGGAAGAGGCGATTCAGAACTGTAGGAGGGGTAAAAACTTTTGTGATGCGGGTCAGAGAAGTACAAAATTTGGGAAGGGGGACCCTCCACGGGGGCAAGGAAGGAACAATACGAGGAGAAACATTAGTAAGATGAACCGAAAGAGAATCTTGTAAGCGAGACAAACGGACAGAAAGAGGAAGGTGGTGAAGAGGAACAGGAACTACAGGAGGGGTAAAAGTCGTAGCACGATAGAGGCGAGAGTCAGGATGCTGTAAGCATCGCGCAAAGATAGTGAAGACTGTAGCGATCACTGCGATCCTAGAGAGACAGAAAGCCAGTGTCAGCGTACAAACTGAGGGTAGGAGTGGATCGAAAATCACCAGAACTGAGCTGAGCTGCGCCTATCCACTCCCCAAGAAGCATGGGACAAAACCTTAAGTAGGTTAAGGGCCTTAGAGCATTCAACACGGAGGTAAGAGACATGGGGCGACCAAGACAAACGAGTGTCAAAGAATAACCGCAAAAGCATCGCGGAATCTTTGTACGCAAAGGGATGACCATAAAGTGACAAAGAGGGACGAAGAACGACCCGCTTCCGAGTAAAAGTCATGGCACAAGTCTTAGTAGTAGAGTACTTGAAGCCATGATTGGTGTCCCAAGATGACACGGCATTAATCGCAAGTTGAAGCCGTCGTTGAAGGAGAGGCGAATCATCACCTCAGCAGCAAAGAGTAAGATCATCAACATGAAGAGCGGAGAAGATGCCAGAAGGAAGGAAGGAAAGGAGACCATTGAGGGCAACCAGAAAATGAGTAGTACTCAGAACACTACCTTGGGGCACACCTTCACACTGCCGAAAAGATGCAGAGAGAGTGGCACCAAGCCTGACTCGAAAGGTACGACGAGAGAAAAAGCTTTGAAGGAAGAGAGGGAGATTACCATGAAGGCCAAAAGAACGAAGTTGGGACAGAATATGGTATCTCCAAGTCGTGTCAAAAGCCTTTTCTCGGTCAAAAAGGTCAGCAACAACGGAGGTCTTCGCAGCAAAAGCAGTACGAATATAGACCTCCAAGTTTACCAGGACATCAGTCGTGCTGTGGCACTTGCGAAAACCAAATTGAGAAGGAGAGAGGATGTGATGGTGTTCCAAGAAACACATCAGACAGACATTTACCATACACTCAAACAGCTTGCAAACACAACTCGTGAGAGCAATAGGGCGGAAGTCCTTAGGAGACGTACCAAGAGACCCTGGTTTCTGAACAGGGAGTACAACGGCATCGAGCCAGTCCTCAGGGACGGACGAAGACTCCCAGACCTGGTTATTCAGATTCATTAAATACTGAAACGTGCACGGAGGGAGATGGGGAAGCATCTCATAATGAACGTCATCCGAGCCCACTGCCGTAGATCTGCAGAGGGCCAGAGCAGACCGAAGTTCAAAAAGAGAGAAAGGATCGTTATAGGGAAGGCGGAGATGAGTGTGGAAATCTAAAGGAGAAGATTCAAGAACAGGCTTACGGAGAAGGAAGGATTGAGAAATATGAGAACTAGAGCTAACAGAAGAAAAGTGGGAACCCAGTTCGGACGCGACCTTCACTGGATCCGCCACAAGAGTCCCACGGAGGTGGAGAACCGGCGAGACATCTGGAACGAACTTGCCCGCAATCTTGCGGATCTTCTTCCAGATCTACGGTAGAGGAGTATCGGACGTTATGGTGGAAACATAAGATTTCCAACTCTCACGTTTAGCAGTACGGATGGTCCTACGGACCACCGCACTTGCCTTCCGAAACAGAATATAAGGATCAGCCGTCTGCTGTCGGCGGAGTTTTTTCCATACTGCACGCATACAGTGGACAGCTCCAGCACAGTCCGCATTCCACCATGGAACACACTTCCGTGTGCCCCGGGAGGAAGAGCGAGGGATAGAGCTGAGGGCAGCATTAAAGACAGTGTCATAAAAAAAGGAGGAGGGCGCGAGGAAGAGGCAGAGAGGAGACGTCAGAGAGAGTAGCACGGAGGGTGAATAGGCACCAGTCAGCCTTGGCAAACTTCCACTTAGGGAAGGAAAGGGAAGGGTGGAAAGAGAAAAAGGAAACGAGGATGGGAAAATAATCACTGTTATGGAGGTCATCAAGAACCTGCCACACGTGAAATCTAAGTAGAGAGACGACGAGCAGAAGGAAAGATCAAGACAGGAAAGAGTGCGAGATCGAGAGTCAACATGAGTGGGCTCACCAGAATTCAGAAGAGATAGAGATGAAGCGAGGACGAATGGTTCGAGAAGACGGCCTCGGGTGTTTGTCAGAACATCATCCCAGAGTGAATGTCGACAGTTGAAATCACCCAAAAGGAGCACCGGCTCTGGCAAAGAGTCCAGGAGGTGCTTAAGATCAGAAACGGAAAGAGGGACATTTGGAGAGAGATAAATGGAACAGACTGTATACTATTTACCCACAAAAACACGTGCAGAAGAACAATGGACAGGTGACGGAGAAGTAGGGCGTCGAAGGGAATTTCAGAATGAATTAAGAGAGTAGTGGAGTTATGGGCTCCAGCAAGAGCTGGGGGGGGGAGAGAAAGAAAGGAATAACCTCGAAAGTGACCAGGACGAGCACCAAGCGTGGGTTCTCTGGAGACAAGCACAAAGTGGCGTAAACTGTGTGATGAGAAGTTGGAGTTCATGGAAGTTGGAATAAAATTCACGAATATTCCACTGAAGAATAGATATTATCAACGAGAAGGGACAGTAACAGAGAACAAGAAAGAATTAAAGGTAAAGAGGAACACAGTTTATTAAAGAATCTCAGGATTAGGGTCAGGATCAGGGTCAGGAGCAGGGTCAGGATCAGGGTCTGGATCAGGAGCAGGGTCGGCAAAATCAGGGTTAGGGGGCATTGGTAAACTTAGTAAGGAGAGAGGGAAGGGAGCGAGAGAACAGACCAGAGGCGGACTGATGGGGTCCGGAGGAGGAGGAGACAACTGGGAAGGGCAGGCAAGGACAGTTGGAGGAGGGGGGGGACAGAAATCAGGGAGTGCACCTCAGGAAGGGCAGCAACCGAGAGTGAATCGGGGGCGGAAGAAACCTCCATATCAGAGACAGGGGGTTCGACTACTGAAATGGGAGGGGGATGTAGTGACAGAGCCAGAGGGAGGGGTTGAGGAAGAAAGCGAAACCTTCTTACCCGCTGGAGAGGAAGAAGGAGAGGAGCCAGGCTTACGTTTCTGACTCGAAGAGACAGGCGTTCCAGTAACAATGTACCGGGCGACAGATTCAATTGTCTCAGCAGGAGAAGAGGAACGAGAGCGAACAACACGAAGATTGCTGGGAGGATGATGGATATCAGCCTGGACCGACAGGTGGCGTGGCGGGTCAAGAGACTGGGGGGAGGGTCAGGAAGAAAGAGTGGGGGGAGATGAGGAAGAAGACAAAGGAGATATTGCGGTCTGGGTAAGATGGGGGAAATCCCAGATGGAGAACCGGGAGGGAGACCATCTGGGACAGGAGGCAAAGGAATAGGGAGGTGGTGGTGGGTGTGGTCGGGTTTAAGGTCTGGAAACGGTTGTGAGACAGAGGAAGACGGGAAGGACGAGGAGAGGTAGAACGCAACACGCGAGCGTAGGAGACGCCCACGAAAGGGGTGAGACGACGAACTTGGCGTCTCACTTCAAGAAAAGACAGACGATCACGGTGCTTCAAGTTGAGGACGGCTTCCTCGAGTATGTAGTGCATACACGAGCGCGAGAAGGTAGGGTGGGCTTCACCGCAATTGAGGCAGCGAGCCTGGGGAGAAGTGCACTCGGACTTAGAATGACTATCGTCCCCACACAAGGGGCACAGATACACAATACTGGTACATTTGAGGACACCGAGCCCGAACTTCCAACACTTATTGCATAGTCTAGGAGAGGGAATGTACTCCTGAACGGAGCATCTGGCACCAGCAAGAATAACAAAGGGCGGAAGGGTCCTACTATCAAAGGTGATTTTTACAACTCGAAGGGGCTGACGGCGATGACCACGAGGGGGTCGAGTAAACGTGTCCACCTGGAGGACAGAATGGCCTTGGGTTTCGAGGATATGTTTAATATCCTCCTGGCAATCTTTGAGGTCCAGAACACCAGTCACAACATGGTGTGGGAGGAGAACAGTGCCAACACTGGCATTTAACCGAACGTTCTTGGAGACCCGGACAGGGGTCTCACCAATGCAGAACAAAGCGGCTAAGTGAGTAGCTGCATCCTGAGAAGGAGCAGCGACAACATGCGTACCGTAACTGGTGGAGATAAAAGCAAAAGAGGCATCTAATGAATCAACAAGGTGTTTATAGAGGGAGAAATCGTCAGGAGGAGTAGAATCCAGATGGTGGAGATCAAAGTATTTAGCCCACGTAGCGGGTTCAAACAAGGCGTTGTAAGTACTATTACGGGAAGGGATTGTGCGATTGCGGCCGTGGTGGGAACGGCGTTGAGAACCCCCGCAGGTCACGGGGGTAAAAGGCGCAGTAGTCACAATGAGAGACGAAGCCGTGCCAGGGGACGAGGTAGTCACCACTGGGGGCCTGGGGCTCAACCCAACCACTGAGGAGGGAGGGGAGCCGAGGGGAGGAGTCAGAGAGGCCAAAGGAGGAGCAAGGTCGGGGCCCATTGCAGCGGAGGCTACAGAGCCCAGTCTTCGAACACGGACCGACTCGGGGGCTTGGTCGCCCACCCCACGAGCCTGAAAAGGTAAAGGAGAAACAGTTGAAACAGTATATATCATCGCTACGAAAAGAAACATTCATTCACGAATGTGCCCCCACACCCACCATGGAGCCACAATTAGAGGCAGGACTCCCAACAAGAAGCTATCGCCGATCATGCCGGGGCCTCGCAGGGGTGCGTCATGAGTATACGCCCCACAAACGCCACCTTAAGTACTGACAGTCCGTCGAGATCGGGTTCAGTAACTAAAGGGGGATTGACAATAAAAGCTTCCCCTCGCTCTCGACGTTGGGTACTACAGTTCTATGGGGGCAAGAGTATGCCTCCTCAAGCACCCGGGCATCAAAATAGAAGAAGTCCAAAGGAATAACCAAAACAAGCAAAAGGTCGGCAGGAAACGGCAAGCACATAGGAGAAGAGGGGGGAGAAAAACGAAACGAAGGAAAAGGAAAAGTTGCTCAGCACAATTGGAGAGGACAGCAGCAGGAGCACAAGGCTACAAAAGGACAGAGGACTGTTCCAAGGAGCATCACACTCAGGCAGCCACCCACTAAGGCCCCCTCACGGCAGCAAAGAGGTGAGCGGGGAGGGGGGGGGGGGTCGTAAGTATAAGTATAGATGCCAGACCTGTGACAGGTAAAATCTTTTTTTTTGAAACAGTGCCATCTATTGCATGTAAGAACCACACACGCTACACTAAATATATTACGATTCCATTTCAGTGTTTTCGATTGCTTTGACCAGTTAAATTTTCATATTTTTCGATTTATTTTCATTTAGATTTAATTATTTTGTGTTACATTGCATTGGAACTTAGCTATGTTGTTTATCGAACCATTCATTTCATAAGTATAAATATAGATGCCATACCTGTGACAGGTAAAAACATGATTTAAAAAAATAGCGCCATCTGTTGCACATAAGAGCAACTCACGCTATACTATATATGTATTGATTTAATTTCAATGTTTCTGATTTCATTGATAAATTGAATATTCATAGATTTCGAATTATTTTCATTTTGATTTAATCATTCTGTGTGACATTGCATTGGAATTGAGCTGTGTTGTTTACCACTCCACTCATTTCGTATGTATAGTTTATTTTTTTATTTCTCCTTTTTTTCATTTCGTTTTTTAATTGTTTTTCTAATATTTCAGTGATGGGAACATCAGATTATTTGATGTTTCCAATTTTCTGATGGGAACCTCAGATCATTTGAGAATGCATCGGACGAGAGAGTGGGGAATGGTGGGGAGGACAAGGGGACAGGGGAAGGGGTAATGGAGGGGAGGATGAGGGGACACGGGGAGTTGGGGATGGTGGGGACATGGGAACGGAGATTGGAGGGGGAGGACAAGGGGACAGGGAAGTGGGGGGATGGTGGTGAGGATGAGGAGACGGGGGAGTGGGAGATGGTGGACAGGACGAGGGGACGGTTGAGTGGGGAACGGTTAGGAGGACGAGGGGACGGGGGAGGGGGGAATGGTGGGGAGGACTGGGAAACAGGGGAGGGTTGCTGTTGCTCAACAACGCACATACGTTGCTGAGCCACAGTAACGCATGGCCGGGTACAGCTAGTCGATATAAATAAAAATGGAAACTTTCGTTTGTTAAAAATCGTTAATCTCCGAAAGATCTTCACTGATTTCTTTAAAATTTTCACACAACGTTCCATTCGCATCCGAGTGGTTTTTTATATTCACTCTATATAGATATAGAGTGAATATATATATATTTTCCCATCAGTGACGGGAAAAACATGCTTTTCTGAAAAACTGTGTTTTTTGTGTGTTTTTCACGTGAGGGAAATCTTGGAAACCTCTTTAGCGATTGCTTTGAAATTTTGACACAACGTTGCACTCGAATATGCACATTTTTTTTTATATAACTACTATATATATATGTCTGACCTTTGACAGGAGAAACATGCTTTTTTTTAAAACTGCCATCTGTTGGACGTAAGGGTAACACACACAGTAATCTCCGAAAGTTCTTCCACTGATTGCTTCGAAATTTTGACGCAAAGTTCCATTCAAATATGCGAGTGTTTTTAAATACCTACTTTGTAGGTGCAATACCTGTGACAGGTACAAACATGCTTTTGGAAAAACAGTGCCATCTGTTGAACGTAAGAATAACAAACGCTATACTACATATGTTTCAATTCAATTTCAATGTTGCCGATTGCATTGATAAATTGAATTTTCATGGATTTTGATATATTTTCATTTTGATTCAATTATTTTGTGTGACAGTGCCTTTGATTTGAGCTGAGTTGTTTACCATACCGTTCATTTGTGAGTATAGTTTATTGTTTATTTTTTCATTGTTTTTCATTTCGTTTTTTTTTAACTGTTCATCTAATTTTTCAGTGATTGGAACATCAGATAATATGATGTTCCCAATTTTCTGATGGGAACATCACATCATTTGGGAATGCACCCGACGAGAGAGCGTGGAATAGTGGTGAGAACTTGGGGACGGAAGTGTGGGATGGTGGGGAAGACGAAGGGACAGGGGAGGGGGTAATGGTGGGTAGGACGAGGGAACGATGGAGTGGTGAATGGTGGGAAGGACGAGGGTACGGTGGAGTGGTGAATGGTGGGGACGACAAGAGGACAGAGTAGGGGGGGGGGATGGCAGAGAAGAAGAAGGGGATGCGAGAGTGGGGAATTGTTGGGAGATCTGGTGGACAGGGGACGGTTGCTATTGCTCACAGCCAAAGCAACTCGTTGCCGGTACAGCTAGTACAACAATGCAAACACTACTGTAAGACTACAGAGTGAACACAGCTGTTATACTATAGTGTGAACACAACTGTAGTACTACAGTGTGAATACAGCGGTAATGCTACAGTGTGATCACAGATGTAATACTACAGAGTGAACACAGCTGTAATACTACAGTGTGAACTCTGCTGTAATGCTACAGAAAGAACACAGATGTAATACCACAGTGTGGACACAGTTGTAATGCTAAATTGTGAACACAGATCTACTACTACAGTGTAAACACAGCTGTAATGTTACAGTGTGAACGCAGTTGTAATACTACAGAGTTCACACAGATGTTGTGCCACAATGTGAACACAGCTGTAATACTACAGTGTGAATACAGCAGTAATGCTACTGAGTGAACAAAGCTGTAATACTACAGTGTGAACACAGCTGTAATGATACAGTGTGAACACAGATGTTATGCCACAGTGTGAACACAGCTTTAATACTCGAGTGAACACAGCTGTAATACTACATTTTGAACACAGTTGTAATACTTCAGTGTGAACACAGCTGTAATACTTCAGTGTGAACACAGCTGTAATACTAGTGTGAACACAGCTGTAATACTAGTGTGAACACAGCTGTAATACTACAGTGTGACCACAGTTATAATACAACTGAGTGAGCACAGCTGTAATATTACAGTGTGAAGAAAGCTGTAATACTACAGAGTGAACACAGCTGTAATACTACACAGTGAACACAGGTGTAATACTACAGTGTGAACGCAGGTGAAATAATACAGTATGAACACAGCAGTAAAGCCACAGTTTAAACACTGCTTTAAAAACTAGAGTCAACACAGCTTTAAAACTAGAGTGAACACAGCTGTAATACTACAGTGTGAACACAGCTGTAATACTACAGTGTGAAGGCAGCTGTAATGCTACAGAGTGAACAAAGCTGTAATACTAAAGTGTGAACACAGCTGAAATACTACACAGTGAACACAGCTGTAATACTACAGTGTAAACACAGCTGTAATACTACAGTGTGAACACAGCTGTAATGCTACAGTGTGAACACAGCTGTAGTGTTACAGTGTGAACACAGATGTTATGCCACAGTGTGAACACAGCTTTAATACTCGAGTGAACACAGCTGTAATACTTCAGTGTGAACACAGCTGTAATACTACAGTGTAAACACAGCTGTAATACTAAAGTGTGAACACAGCTGAAATACTACACAGCTATCACAGCTGTAATACTACAGTGTAAACACAGCTGTAATGCTACAGTGTGAACACAACTGTAATACTACAGTGTGAGCACAGCTGTAATACTACAGTGTGAACACAACTGTAATCCTACAGTGTGAACACAGCTGTAATGCTACAGTGTGAATACAGCTGTATTACTGCAGAGTGAACTCAACTGTAATACTAGAGATACTAGAGTGTGAACAAAGCTGTAATGCTTCAGAAAGAACACAGCTGTAATACCACAGTGCGAACACAGCTGTAATGCTAAATTGTGAACACAGTTCTAATACTACAGTGTGAACACAGCTATAATGCCACAGTGTGAACACCGCTGTAATACTACAGAGTGAAAACAGCTGTAATAACACAGCAGTAATAACACAGTGTGAACACAGTTCTAATAGTAAAGTGTGAACACAGCCTCATTCTATTGAGTGAACACAACTGTAATATTACAGTGTGAACACAGGTGAAATACTACAGTGCTAACACGGATGTTATATTTCAGTGTGAACAAAGTTGTAATGCTACAGAGAAAACACAGATGAAATTCTACAGTGTGAACACAGTTGTAATGCAACAGTGTGAACACAGCTGTATCACTACAGTGTTAACACAGGTGTAATACTACAGTGTGAACACAACTGTAATACTACAGTGTGAAAACAGCGGAAAGACTACAGTGAGAACACAGCTCTTCTGCTACAGAGTTAACACAGCTGTAATACTTCATTGTGAACCGAGCTGTAATGCAAAAGAGTGAAAAAATCTTTAATACTACAGTGATCGCAGCTGTATTACAACAGTGTGAAAACTGCTGTAATACTACAGTGTGAACACAGCTGTAATGCTCTACTGTAAACACAGCTGTAATACTACTGTTTGAACGCAGCTGTAATACTACAATGTTAACACAGCTGAAATACTACAGTTTGAACACAGCTTTAATACTACAGTGTAAGTAAGTAATTATCAATAGAAGGAACCAAGCCGGGAAAGCTATGTAGCACCTTTAAATGTGTGGGATAATCAGAGGGAGCTAAATATCACCAAGGATGCCAATACGAGAACAAAAAAGCACATGGCGAACGATATCAAAAGTATCCGAGTCGCCAAGAAGTCTATCGAGGGACAAGCGACCGCAGGGGACGGTCGGAAAACAAGACACACGCTCGTCTTGGATGTCAGGACATTCAACAAGGATATGTATGACCGTAAGAGGGACAAAGCAATGTGAACAATAAGGAGCAGGGCGGCGCTCCATTAAATGACTGTGAGTTAAACGAGTATGGCCAATTTTGTAACCTAGCCAGAGCCGTTTCCCACCGCCGGTTACAGTGGCAGGAGGAAGGCCACTGGGACACACGACTCTTAAGAGTCCCCAGTTTGTTACCAATAACAGAAGACCAACAACTCTGTCATCGGGCAAGGTTGGAGGCATGAATAACTGGGTGAAAGTCGGAATAAGGAATACCTTTATGGGAGATGGGACAAGTGCGGATAGCGTCCTTAGCGGCAGCATCCGCATGCTCATTTAAAGAGACACCAACATGGCTGGGAACCCAGCAAAATGCAACCGACTTAAATTTACTGGAGATAAGAAACAGCCAATGTTGAATCTCGATGACTACAGGGTGGATTAAAGGATCCTAAAGCCATGAGGGCACTACGAGTGTCAACTACTATCACGAAGGAGGACTGCCCCCGGGAAAGCAGGAGACGAAGAGCATAGAGAATAGCATAGAGTTCTGCTGTGAAGATGCTAGCCTCCGGAGGAAGGCGACACATATAAGTGTGGTCAGGAAAAACAACAGAGTAACCCACACCGTCAGCAGACTTTGACCCATCGGTGAAGATGGGAACAGAGTGGGAATGAGAAGAAAAGTGCTCAAGGAAGAGGCGTTTCAGAACTGTAGGAGGGGTAAAAGCTTTAGTGATGCGGGTCAGAGTAGTACAAAATTTGGGAAGGGGGACCCTCCACGGGGGCAAGAAGGGAACAACACGAGGAGAAACATTAGTAAGACGAACCGAATGAGAATCTTGTAAGCGAGACAAACGGACAGAAAGAGGAAGGTGGTGAAGAGGAACAGGAACTACAGGAGGGGTAAAAGTCAAAGCACGATCGAGGCGAGAGTGAGGATGCTGTAAGGATCGCAGTAGATAGCGAAGACTGTAGCGATCACGGCGATCCTGGAGAGACCGAAAGCCAGTGTCAGCGTACAAACTGAGGGTAGGAGTGGAACGAAAAGCACCAGAGCTGAGGCGAAACCTAGTATGGTGCAAAGGATCAAGACGGTGAAGAGTAGAAGGAGAAGCAGAAGAGTATGCAGGGCAACCATAATCGAGCTTAGACAGGACGAGAGAGGAATGCAAATAGAGGAGTGTGCGCCTATCTGCTCCCCAAGAAGTATGGGACAAAACCTTAAGTAGGTTAAGGGCCTTAGATCATTCAACACGGAGGTAAGAGACATGGGGCGACCAAGACAAACGAGTGTCAATGAATAACCGCAAAAAAAAATCTTGCCTCCTGGCTCGCTAAAACTCTGACACCTATCTTGGCACTTTTTCCCCTGCCCACCTTCGTCACACTCAGGACTTCATAGAAAGACTGCGCCTGCAACCCTCTTGTAAGATGCTTAGTCTTGATGTCGACTCTCTGTTCACTAATGTTCCGCTCGATGACGTTCTCTCTTTCCTTAGACGGAAGGCATCTGAGGGCCTCCTTCCTCTCCCACTTCCCACTGACGTTTTCCTCGATCTCATTAGACTCTGTGTTGAATCTAATTCTTTCTCTTCTAACGGTAAATATTACACTCAAACTTTCGGTGTCGCTATGGGTTCCCCTCTCTCTCCTGTTCTTGCTAATTTCTACATGGAATACTTCGAAACTGTTCTTCTTCCTTCTATTGATACTCGTCCCTCTCTCTGGTTTCGCTATGTTGATGACATTTTTGCTTTATGGCCTCATGACCTTAATCTTTTCCAGCCTTTCCTCGCCTCTCTTAACAATCTGGCTCCTTCTATCCATTTCAAAGTTGAGTGTGAATCTAATTCCCTCCTTCCTTTTCTTGATGTTCATGTTCACAGCTTTGTGTCTGGGTTCTCTTTGTCTGTCTACCGTAAACCCATGCATAGTGGCATGTACATTCACTTCTTTTCCTACCATCCTCCTTCTGTTGAGAAAAGTGTCCTTGTCTCTCTCTTCCTCCGCACTCTACACATCAGCGACCCTCAGTTTCTTGATTCTGAAATTTCCTTTATCTACAAATCATTGTCTCGCCTCGGTTATCCTTTGCATTTCATCAACTCTGCCTACTCTCAAGCTAAACGAAATTTCTTTCATCCTAAACCTGCTTCCAACAGTAGTAGCACTGTACTATGCCTTCCCTTCATATCTGAACTCAAAACTTTTACCAATACCTTTCGTCCTCTTGACATTAAACTCGCCTTTCGACAAACTAACACACTTCGTAGCAATCTAGTTCACACTGCTCCTCCTGCTTCTAATGCTGCTGGTGTCTACTCTATTTCCTGTTCATCTTGTCCTCTACAATACTTTGGCGAAACTGGCCGTACACTGAATGACAGACTTAAAGAACACAAGAGAAGTGTTAAGTCTGCAGACACTAACAATGCTCTCTTCTGCCATGTGAGGGATTCTAATCATCCCATTGATTGGTCTTCCTCCAAAATAATCTTTCCTGCCTCTACTCTTCACAGACGCCGTCTTGTTGAATCGGCTCTTATACACAATGTACCCAACGTGAACTTGAGTCCTGGCTTTGTTGCTGTGGACTCTTCCCTTTCACAGTACATACTCAAATGCTCTAATCTTTCTAACAAACGGGACTTAACATAAGCTTACCCCTTTCATTTATCTTTCTTTCTCTTTCCTTTTCTTTCTCTCTTCTCCCCTTTTTTCTGTTCATTGTCTTCTCCTACGCTCCCTTGCTATCCTCTTCTTATTCCTATTACTTTTCCTTCGGTGGTTATAATGGGAGCTGCCTCGTATGGGCCAATAGGCCTTCTGCAGTTCTCATTATTACTACTATTCTCTACACCTTACTTTCCTCCTCACCTCTCTCTTGCCTATTTATTACCCGTTCTCTACCTCCTCATCACAAGCGACTTGAGAATGGTCCAGGACGGACCGAAACGTCGTCGTCCCTTCAACTTCTAGTGTGTGGTCTGGTCAACATACTTCAGCCACGTTATTGTGACTCATCGCCTGCAATAACCGCAAAAGCTTCGCAGAATCTTTGTACTCAAGGGGATGACCATAAAGTGACAAAGAGGGACGAAGAACGACCCGCTTCCGAGTAAAAGTCATGGCACAAGTCTTAGTAGTAGAGAACTTGAAGTAACGACTGGTGGCCCAAGATGACATGGCATCAATCGCAAGTTGAAGCCGTCGTTGAAGGAGAGGCGAATCATCACCTCGACAACAAAGAGTAAGATCATCAACATAAAGAGCGGAGAAGATGCCAGAAGGAAGGGAGGAAAGGAGACCATTGAGGGCAACCAAAAAGAGTAGTACTCAGAACACTACCTTGGGCACACCTTCACACTGCCGAAAAGAGGCAGAGAGGTGGCACCAAGCCTGACTCGAAAGGTACGACGAGAGAAAAGCTTTGAAGGAAGAGAGGGAGATTACCACGAAGGGCAAAAGAACGAAGTTGGGACAGAATATGGTATCTCCAAGTCGTGTCATAAGCCTTTTCCAGGTCAAAAGGACAGCAACAACGGAGGTCTTCGCAGCAAAAAAAGCAGTACGAATATAGACCTCCAAGTTCACCAGGACATCAGTCGTGCTGCGGCACTTGCGAAAACCAAATTGAGAAGGAGAGAGGTGGTGATGGTGTTCCAAGAACCACATCAGACGGACATTTACCATACGCTCAAACAGCTTGCAAACACAACTCGTGAGAGCAATAGGGCGAAGTCCTTAGGGACGTACCGAGAGACCCTGGTTTCCGAATAGGGAGTACAACGGCATCGAGCCAGTCCTCAGGGACGGACGACGACTCCCAGACCTGGTTATACAGATTCAGTAAATACTGAAACGTGCACGGAGGGAGATGGCGAAGCATCTCATAATGAACGTCATCCGAGCCCGCTGCCGTAGATCCGCAGAGGGCCAGGGCAGACTGAAGTTCAGAAAGAGAGAAAGGATCGTTATAGGGAAGGCGGAGATGAGTGTGGAAATCTAAAGGAGAAGATTCAAGAACAGGCTTACGGAGAAGGAAGGATTGAGGAAGATGAGAACCAGAGCTAACAGAAGAAAAGTGGGAACCAGTTCGGCCGCGACCTTCACTGGATCCGCCACAAGAGTCCCACGGAGGTGGAGAACCGGCGAGACATCTGGAACGAACTTGCCCGCAATCTTGCGGATCTTCTTCCAGATCTGCGGTAGAGGAGTATCGGACGTAATGGTGGAAACATAAGATTTCCAACTCTCACGTTTAGCAGTACGGATGGTCCTACGGGCCACCGCACTTGCCTTCCGAAACAGAATAAAAGAATCAGCCGTCTGCCGGCGGCGGTGTTTTTCCAGGCTGCACGCTTACAGCGGACAGCCCGAGCACAGTCCGCATTCCACCAGGGAACACACTTCCGTGTGCCCCGGGAGGAAGAGCGAGGGATAGAGCTGAGGGCAGCGTTGAAGACAGTGTCATAAAAAAGGAGGAGGGCGCGGGAAGAGGCAGAGAGGAGAGTCAGAGAGAGTAGCACGGAGGGTGAATAGGCACCAGTCAGCCTTGGCAAACTGCCACCTAGGGAAGGAAAGGGGAGGGTGGAAAGAGAAAAAGGAAACGAGGATGGGGAAATGATCACTGTTATGGAGGTCATCAAGAACCTGCCACGTGAAATCTAAGTAGAGGGACGACGAGCAGAGAGAAAGATCAAGACAGGAAAGGGTGCGAGTTCGAGAGTCCACATGAGTGGGCTCACCAGAATTCAGAAGAGATAGAGATGAAGCGAGGACGAACGGTTCGAGAAGACGGCCTCGGGTGTTTGTCAGAACATCACCCAGAGGGAATGTCGACAGTTGAAATCACCCAAAAGGAGCACCGGCTCTGGCAAGGAGTCCAGGAGGTGCTTAAGATCAGGAAGGGAAAGAGGGACATTTGGAGGGAGATAAATGGAACAGACTGTATACCATTTACCCACAAAAACACGGGCAGCAGAACAATGGATAGGGAACGGAAGAAGTAGGGGGACGAAGGGAATATCAGAACGAATTAAGAGAGCAGTAGAGTTATGGCCCCAGCAAGAGCTGGGGGGGGGAGAAAAAAGGAATAACCACGAAAGTGACCAGGACGAGCACCAAGCATGGGTTCCTGGAGACAAACACAAAGTGGCGTAAACTGTGTAATGAGAAGTTGGAGTTCATGGAAGTTGGCATAAAATCCACGAATATTCCACTGAAGAATAGACATTATCAAAGAGAGGGACAGTAACAGAGAACAAGAAAGAAATAAAGGTAAAGAGGAACACAGTTATTAAGAATCTCAGGATCAGGGTCAAGGATCAGGAGCGGGTCGGCAAAATCAGGGTTAGGGGGCATGGTAAACTTAGTAGGAGAGAGGAAGGGAGCGAGAGAACAGACCAGAGGCGGACTGACGGGGTCCGAGGAAGAGGAGACAACTGAGAGGGGCAGGCAAGGACAGTTGGAGGAGGGGGGGGCAGAAATCAGGGAGTGCACCTCAGGAAGGGCAGCAACAGAGAGGGAATCGGGGGCGGAAGAAACCTCCATATCAGAGACAGGGGGTTCGACTACTGAAATGGGAGGGGATGTAGTGACAGAGTCAGAGGGAGGGGGTGAGGAAGAAGCGAAACCTTCTTACCCGCCGGAGAGGAAGAAGGAGAGGAGCCAGGCTTACGTTTCTGACTCGAAGAGACAGGCGTTCCAGTAACAACGTACCGGGCGACAGACTCAATGGTCTCAGCAGGAGAAGAGGAACGAGAGCGAACAACACGAAGATTGCTGGGAGAATGATGGATATCAGCCTGGACCGACAGGTGGCGTGCGGGTCAAGAGACTGGGGGAGGGTCGGGAAGAAAGAGTGGGGGAGATGGGGAAGAAGACAAAGGAGATATGGCGGACTGGGTAGGAAGGGGGGAAATCCCAGATGGAGAACCGGGGGAGACCATCTGGGACAGGAGGCAAAGGAATAGGGAGGTGGTGGTGGGTGTGGTCGGGTTTAAGGCCTAAACGGTTGTGAGACTGAGGAAGACGGGAAGGACGAGGAGAGGTAGAACGCAACACGCGAGCGTAGGAGACGCCCGCGAAAGGGTGAGACGACGAACTTGGCGTCTCGCTTCAGGAAAAGACAGACGATCACGGTGCTTCAAGTTGAGGACGGCTTCCTCGAGTTTGTAGTGCATACACGAGCGCGAGAAGGTAGGGTGGGCTTCACCGCAATTGAGGCAGCGAGCCTGGGAGAAGTGCACTCGGACTTAGAATGACTATCGTCCCCACAAGGGCACAGATACACAGTACTGGTGCATTTGAGGACACCGTGCCCGAACTTCCAACACTTATTGCATAGTCTAGGAGAGGGAATGTACTCCTGAACGGAGCATCTGGCACCAGCAAGAATAACAGAGGGCGGAAGGGCCTACTATCAAAGGTGATTTTTACAACTCGAAGGGGCTGACGGCGATGACCACGAGGGGTCGAGTAAACGTGTCCACCTGGAGGACAGAATGGCCTTGGGCTTCGAGGATATGTTTAATATCCTCCTGGCAATCTTTGAGGTCCCGAACACCAGTCGCAACATGGTGTGGGAGGAGAACAGTGCCAACTCTGGCATTTAACTGAACGTTCTTGGAGACCCGGACAGGGGTCTCGCCAGTGCAAGCGAAAGTGGCTAAGTGAGTAGCTGCGTCCTGAGAAGGAGCAGGGACGACATGCGTACCGTAACTGGTGGAGTTAAAGGTAACAGAGGTATCTACAGAATCAACAAGGTGTTTATGGAGGGAGAAATCGTCAGGAGGAGTAGAATCCAGATGGTGGAGATCAAAGTATTTAGCCCACGTAGCAGGACCAAACAAGGCGTTGTAAGTACTATTATGGGAAGGGATCGTGCGAGTGTTGCCGTGGAGGGAACGGCGTTGAAAACTCCCGGAGGACACGGGGGTAAAAGGCACAGTAGTCACAATGAGAGACGAAGCTGTGCCAGCGGACGAGGTAGTCACCACTGGGGGCTTGGGCTCACCCAACCACAGAGGAGGGAGGGAGCCGAGGGGAGGAGTCAGAGAGGCCAAAGGAGGAGCAAGATCGGGGCTCAATGCAGCGGAGGCTACAGAGCCCGGTCTTTGAACACGGACCGACTCGGGGGCTTGGTCGCCCACTCCACGAGTCTGAGAAGGTAAAGGAGAAACAGTTGAAACAGTATATATCATCGCTACGAAAAGAAACATTCATTCACGAATGGGCCCCCACACCCACCATGGAGCCACAATTAGAGGCAGGACACCAACAAGAAGCTATCGCCGATCATGCCGGGGCCCCCTAGGGGTGCGTCGTGAGTATACGCCCACAAACGCTACCTTAAGCACCGACAGTTCGTCGAGATCGGGTTCAGTGACGAAAGGGGGATTTATAATAAAAGGTTCCCCTCGCTTGAGACGTTGGGTACTACAGTTCTACGGGGGCAAGAGTATGCCTCCTCAAGCATCCGGGCGTCAAAATAGAAGAAGTCCAAAGGAATAACCAAAACAAGCAAAGGTAGGCAGGAAACGGCAAGCACATAGGAGAAGAGGGGGGAGAAAAACGAAACAGAAGGAAAAGGAAAAGTTTCTCAGCCCAATTAGAGAGGACAGCAGCAGGAGCACAAGGCTACAAAAGGACAGAGGACTGTCCCAAGGAGCATCACACTCCGGCAGCCGCCCACTAAGCCCCCATCACGGCAGCAATGAGCTGAGCAGGGAGTGGGGATACTACAGTGTAAACGCAGCTTCAATATTACAGTGTGAATGTAGCTGTAATGCTACAGAGTGAGCAAAGCTGTAATACTACAGTGCGAATACATCTCTAATTCTAAAGCCTGTACACAGCTGAAAAACTACAGAGTGAATACAACTGTAATATTACAACGTGAACACAGCTGAAATACTACAGAGTGAACACAACTGTAATATTAAAACGTGAACACGGCTGTAATACTTCAGAGTGAACACAGCTGTAATACTATAGTGTGAACACAGCTGTAATACTACAGTGTCAACACAGCTATAATGCTACAGAGTGAACACAGCTGTAGTACTACTGAGGGAACACAGCTGAAATGCTACATTGTAAACATAGCAATAATACTGCAGTGTGAGCACAGCTAAAACGCGGCATTGTGAACACAGTTATAACACTGCATTGTGAACACAGTTGCAACACTAGCAGTAGAAGTTTCACATTATTGCTCTGTGAACACCATGACGACCACCACACACCCACCAGCTGGTGACCATGACGACCACCACACACCCACCAGCTGGTGACCATGACGACCACCACACACCCACCAGCTGGTGACCATGACGACCACCACACACCCACCAGCTGGTGACCATGACGACCACCACACACGCACCAGCTGGGGACCATACCGACCACCACACACCCACCAGCTGGTGACCATGACGACCACCACACACCCACCAGCTGGTGACCATGACGACCACCACACACCCACCAGCTGGTGACCATGACGACCACCACACACCCACCAGCTGGTGACCATGACGACCACCACACACCCACCAGCTGGTGACCATGACGACCACCACACACCCACCAGCTGGTGACCATGACGACCACCACACACCCACCAGCTGGTGACCATGACGACCACCACACCCACCAGCTGGTGACAAAAACGACCACCACACACCCACCAGCTGGGGACCATGACGACCACCACACACCCACCAGCTGGTCACCATGACGACCACCACACACTCACCAGCTGGTGACCATGACGACCACCACACACCCACCAGCTGGGGACCATGACGACCACCACACCCACCAGCTGGTGACCATGACGACCACCACACACCCACCAGCTGGTGACCATGACGACCACCACACACCCACCAGCTGGGGACCATGACGACCACCACACCCACCAGCTGGTGACAAAAACGACCACCACACACCCACCAGCTGGGGACCATGACGACCACCACACACCCACCAGCTGGGGACCATGACGACCACCACACACCCACCAGCTGGTGACCATGACGACCACCACACACTCACCAGCTGGTGACCATGACGACCACCACACACCCACCAGCTGGGGACCATGACGACCACCACACCCACCAGCTGGTGACCATGACGACCACCACACACCCACCAGCTGGTGACCATGACGACCACCACACACCCACCAGCTGGGGACCATGACGACCACCACACCCACCAGCTGGTGACAAAAACGACCACCACACACCCACCAGCTGGGGACCATGACGACCACCACACACCCACCAGCTGGGGACCATGACGACCACCACACACCCACCAGCTGGTGACCATGACGACCACCACACACTCACCAGCTGGTGACCATGACGACCACCACACACCCACCAGCTGGGGACCATGACGACCACCACACCCACCAGCTGGTGACCATGACGACCACCACACACCCACCAGCTGGGGACCATGACGACCACCACACCCACCAGCTGGTGACCATGACGACCACCACACACCCACCAGCTGGGGACCATGACGACCACCACACTCACCAGCTGGTGACCATGACGACCACCACACACCCACCAGCTGGGGACCATGACGACCACCACACACCACCAGCTGGTGACCATGACGACCACCACACACCCACCAGCTGGTGACCGTGACGACCACCACACACCCTCCAGCTGGTGACCATCACGACCACCAGACACCCTCCAGCTGGTGACCATGACGACCACCATACCCTCCAGCTGGTGACCATGACGACCACCACACACCCACCAGCTAGTGACCATGACGACCACCACACACCCTCCAGCTGGTGACCATGACGACCACCACACCCCACCAGCTGGTGACCATGCCGACCACCACACACCCACCAGCTGGTGACCATGACGACCACCACACACCCACCAGCTGGGACCATGACGACCACCACACCCCACCAGCTGGTGAATATGAAGACCACCAAACACCCACAAGCTGGTTACCATGACAACTAAAGCCAACAGCTAGTGAATATGACGCCCTCCACACACCCTCCAGCTGGTGACCATGACGCCCTCCACACACCTTCCAGCTGGTGACCATGACGACCACCACACACCCACCAGCTGGTGACCATGACGACCACCACACACCCTCCAGCTGGTGACCATGACGACCAAAACACCCACCAGCTGGTGACCATGACGCCCTCCACACACCATCTAGCTGGTGACCATGACGCCCTCCACACACCCTCCAGCTGGTGACCATGACGACCAAAACACCCACCAGCTGGTGACCATGACGCCCTCCACACACCCTCCAGCTGGTGACCATGACGACCACCACACACCCACCAGCTGGTGACTATGACGACCATCACACACCCACCAGCTGGTGACCATGACGACCACCACAAACACGCCCAACTTCGGATTATGACGACCACCACACAACCACTAGCTAGGGACAATGACGACCAGCAAACACCCGTCGGCTGATGTCCATGACGACCACCTCACACCCACCAGTTGGTGACCATGACGACCACCACACACCCACCAACTGGTGAACATGACGACCAACATATCAACCAGATGGAATCTATGAAGACCTCGACACCCACCAACTGGTGATACTGACGACCACTTCACACCCACCAGCTGGTGACCATGACAACTACCACACACCCACCAGCTGGTGACCATGACGATCACCACACAGCCACCAGCTGGTGACCATGATGACCATTACACACCCACCATCTTGTGATTATGGCGACCACCACACACACACCAGCTTGAGACTATTACGACCACCAAACACCAACCAGCTGGTGACCATGACGACCACCACACACCCACAAGCTGGTTACCATGACAACTAAAGCCAACCGCTGGTGACCATGACGCCCTCCACACACCCACCAGCTGGTGACCATGATGACCACCACACACACCAGCTTGAGACTATTACGACCACCAAACACCAACCAGCTGGTGACCATGACGACCACCACACACCTATCAGCTGGTGACCATGATGACTGTTGGAAATTTCCAACACTAATAAACTACTATTGTATTATAATACATCATCATTATATACTAACTACAGTAGTTATTAATTTCACTAATGGTAGTGTCAACATAAATTAAAACCATTTAGTTAGACATGTTTATTACCAATGTGTTAGAGAACTGAATATGGTTTTCTAAAAATTATCTGTATTCCTTGTAATAATTACCTATGGATAATATGACTCCCGATAATCTAAAACCGAGAGTTATTAACAAAAATTATTATCTAGTAACAGTTTTTATCTGTTACGTGCGAATGCTATGGAGAATAAAAATCATCTCCATTTCTCATATGAGATCATTTATCGAGAATATGATAATTATTAAATCCCTATAATTGCAACCTAGTTCCTATTAATGCATTACATCAGTAATTACACGGAAAAGAATTATCCGTAATTAATAATTTCTGTTGTGAATGCGGAGACGGGTTGAGGGAGGGCGGAGACGCCATTACACACGAGGCATCCCTGGTGTGAGGAGTGGCGAGACACGTGGTAATGACTGGGGAGTTTTTATCGACAAGAATTACGTTGATACCCGGTTAACAGTTAACAATTACTTATCCACGTGTTCTATAGTGCCCGGCCAGTTAATAACGCGTCAACAATTAAAGCCATGACCCGTAATTACACGTACACAGCAGTGGACGTCTGTGACTGGCTGACGCGATTTCGGCAGACCTCAGTATTTGATGCGCTCATGTTAAGTATATTGAGTTGACACGTAAATTGGGTGGTTGTTGACACGTAAATTGGGTGTCTAGTTAGTTACACCAGCTCTGGAGCCATGTACAGCATAGGGCTGTGGTTTGTTATTGTTGTTGTGTGAGAGCAGCGTCAGTAAGTGACTCTGGCTTTGTGTACTGTTCCAATGTTTTGTTGGTTCTACCTCTAAAGTAATTCTACATTAACAAGGGAATGAAGCTACATTTTGGTGTTAGTAATTATATTCAGTCTTGTTGAGTACTTTTTTGTTCAACTTAGACATTAAACTGCTATAGAAACAGTATTATAATTTGTAAATATACGGCGACGTCGATGACGTCACGGAGTCTCCCATTTACTATCCTGAAGGGAATACAGACTAAGGGAGACTATGTTATTATCTGTGTGTGTTGTGTCGGATTCCCGACATAATTACGGGGGGAAGAACATGGGTCGAAGTCCCGGTAAGGACTGCGATCACTTTATTCTTCTCTTTCAGAATTACAGTGCTGCTTTAATTTGAGTTTACATTGTTGTGCTACAGTCCTTTGGGGACGTATGTCCCGTACTGGCGTATCGGGTGCTGGACGTCGTTGAACGTCTTCTTTCCTGGCCAGTTCTAAAGGAACTAATTTTTCTAAAGTTTTGAGAGTAGTGTTGCCTCGGCATTTTACTTTCACTATTCTCAAGATGCCCTGGCTGTCTGTATGAACAGAGACTATTTGACCTATAGGCCACTCTGAGCGTGGTCCATCACTATCCACCAGAACTATGTCACCAGGGTTCAAGTTATTTCTGTTGTAGGGGTTGTTTGCCCCGTAATGATACTCCCTGAGAGCTGTAAGACATTCTCGAGTCCATACGTCATTCTACCGACTTACCACCCTTGATAGATGTTTGAAACGTTGAACCAAATCACTCTCTTGAACATATGAAGGATCCTCTGGTTCCTCGTCCGTAAGGGACACAAGTGTTTTGAGAGGTCTCCCATACATCAAATGAGCTGGACTTAATGGTTCATGCTGGAAAACATCATCAGAGAGGTAGGTAAGTGGTCGGTTATAAACTCGTGCTTCTATCTCTATGACTACGGTTTGAAGCTGCTGTAGGTCAATCCTTTGGCGGTGTAGGGTTTTCCGTAAAGAACGTTTCACCGTACCAACCATGCGTTCATAGAAGCCTCCGTGCCATGGTGCTCTGGGAGGTATGAATTTCCATTGGCACTGCCGTTGATTTAGGGTGGTGCATACCTTTGGGTGTGTCCAGATTTTCCTCAGACATGCTTCTCCTGCCACTAAATTGAACCCATTGTCTGAGATCATTACCTTAGAACAGGATCTACGTGAAGCAAACCTGCGAAAAGCCTGTAAGAATGCTTCGGCACTCATATTGGGAGTCACTTCTAGATGGACTGCCCTTGTTGTGGCGCAAGTAAAAAGACAGATGTAAGCTTTTACTGGTTTCTTGTCTTTAGTGCCTGTCAGTGTTAGTGCTAATGTGAAATCTACTCCTGTTGTCTCAAAGGGACGAATATATACGTCTCGTTCCTTCGGAAGTGGAGGAGGGCCAGGATATGGACACACTCTGACATCATATCTCTGGCAAATAACACAGGATTTGATTATTGATTTTACTGTCTGTCTACCATGGGGTAGCCAGTACTGTTGTCTTAAGTCCGTGAGGGTATCTAATACCCCACCATGCAGAGTGCAGTATTTGTGTATATGTAACATAATCAGTTTGCTTACTATGTGGTGACGAGGAAGCAATATTGGATTTTTTGCTTCCAAATCTATGTCAGCGTGCTGTAAGCGGCCTCCGCATCTGATTATGTTATAATTGTCAGTGTCTACCCAGAGACCCAGATCATGTTGTAGCTTCTTTGGAACATTGTCAAATTCTGTCCCGAATGTGTCGATCTGAGCTCTTTTGACCCAGTACCTTAGGGCATTAGGGAATTTATGCTTGATTCCTATTTTCTTTAGAAAATCAAACACTACATTGGTGACACCTATAAGTTTATTCAGTTCAGAGTACCGAGTAGGATCAATTACCAAAGTCCGTGGTGGTTCCGGATTCTCAGTGGGAACAGTGACATTGGTCACAATGACTTGTGGCTTTTGTTCA
>WNGS01163555.1:18194893-18209607 GCA_020271785.1 Procambarus virginalis
GCGTCCTGTAAATACCAGTTGCATTGCTCCTGGCAGTATAGGTTCGAGTCACTTCTGGTGTGAGTTTTCAGTTGCATATAGTGCTGGGGACCATTCAGGCTTGTTCGCATATATATATATATATATATATATATATATATATATATAATATATATAATATAATATATTTATCATATATATATTATCTATATAAATAAAAATGAAAATGTTCATTTGTTCAAAATCGCTAATCTCTGAAAGTTCTTCGTCGATTGCTTTGAAATTTTCACACAACTTTCCCGTCACATCCGAGTGGGTTTTTATATACATACTAAGTTGCATTCGAATAGGTGCGTGTTTTTATATACCTACAAAATACATGTCTCACCTGTGACAGGAAAAATGCTATTTTTGAAAAACAGCGCCACCTGTTGGACACAACGTTCCATTCGAATATGCACGTGTTTTTAAATACCTATTATATAGATGCAATACCTGTGATAGGTAAAAACATGTTTTTTTTTAACCACGCCATCTGTTGCATGTAAGAGCTACAAACGCAATACTAAATTTGTTACAATTCCATTTCAATGTTTCCAATTGCATTGATAAATTTAATTATCATGTATTTTGATTTATTTTCATTTTGATTTAATCATTTTGTGATATTGCATTGAAATTGAGGTGTGTTGTTTACCATACAGTTCATTTCGTGAGTATAGTGTATGTATTTTTTTTCATTTTTCATATAATTTTTTTACTGTTTCTTAGTATTCAGGGCAGTTGGCGGTAGAATTGAGCTGCGTCGATTGATCTGTGTTTGAACTGAAATATTTCGATAGTATTTTTTGTTTTGTTTTGAAAACAAGAAAATGGACAAAGTGTTTATTTCACATCTGCATATTTGCAACAAATAGCCATGACTCCACCAGCTACAATGTTAACTGCTTTCTTCACGCTATGTTAGAGTGACGCATTTGCGAAAACACTGCTGTATGCGGAAGTGCCTTCGTATTTCATATGGAAAGTGAGTAGAAAATCATTGGAACGACGCAAACGAGGAGAGCGAGTCGACGGACAACCTGACATATTCAAACAATCTAAGATAGGGAGATTGTACACCCTGCATCCCAATCAAGATGAATGCTTTTTCCTTCGCGTGCTGTTGGTAAATGTGCCCGGTTCAACGTCTTTCCAGCAATTGAGGTTTGTCAAACGGCGTCACACATGCCACTTTCCGTAGTGCATTTCAAGTTGTGAATTTAATGTCAAACAACAGACACTGGGATGTATGCATTAATGACGCGTCAAACACGTCACAATAAAATCAAATTCGTGCATTGGTTGCAGTCATATTGACCGGCTGCTCTCCATCTCCAACTCAGTTATAGGAGAAATATAAATCGCACATGGCTTCAAATATTGTCCGTCGAATACGCAAGGAAATTTCATATATGAAAGGTTTTCAAATATGGTTTTCACAGCAGAAATCTACAACGAAGCGTTGATAATGATTGAAGATTTTAGCTTAGAAATCACGAACAAAGTTCTCATTTAACTGGGAATGACATCACCGAATCCATCTGCTGCTGCTTCGGTCGTTATAGAATTGCATCGTGTACCAAATTACAACACAGGTGAGCTGTTGTCGTATGTGCATCAAATACGACAAGAGCAAAAGCAAAATAAATGCTCAAGAAATCTTGAGCAAAAGCTGATTTCTAAGCTAACGCTTGAGCAAAAAAGCATATACGATCAAATAATTCAAACTGTTAATAATGGGATTGGAGAAATCTTCTTAGATGCGTCAGGAGGAACTGGTAAAACCTTCCTAATTAGATTGATTCTGGCAGCAATTCGATTCCAAAATGGCATAGCCTTAGCTCTTAAGTCGCATATAGTCCTGGGGACCATTCAGGCTTGTTCACATTTGTGTTCTTCACGTGTGTCCCCAAGAATGAGGTGATTTGAAAAATAATATGCCCAAGATTACCATCAAGTGCAGGCGGGTGGGAGGGGGGGTTCAAATAGCTTCGGCTATCACCTCCTTATGTCCGGTCGTGATGGTTGAGTGAATTAAGGTGTCCTGTACACACCAGTTGGGTTGCTCCTGGTAGTATGGGTTCGAGTCACTTCTAGGGATGTGAGTTTTCAGTTGCATATAGTCCTGGGGACCATTCAGGCTTGTTCGCATTTGTGTTCCTCACGTGTGCCCCCAAGAATGATGTGATTTGATATAATACTATGCCCAAGATTGCCATCCTAGTGCCGGCGGGGGGGTGTTGAAATACCTTCGGCTATCACCTCCTTATGTCCGGTCGTGATGGTCGAGTGGATTCAGGTTTCCTGTACACACCAATTGCGTTACTTCTGGCAGTATGCGTTCGGGTCACTTCTGGGGTGTGAGTTTTCACTTGCATATAGTCCTGGGGACCATTCAGGCTTGTTCACATTAGTGTTCCTCACGTGTGCCCAAAGAATGAGGTGATTTGATAAAATACTATGCCCAAGATTACCATCCGAGTGCCGGCGGGAAGGTGGTTCATATTGCGGTAAGCAACCTGTGAGATTTATATATATTTTATGAATTTATATAGAATTTATATTTACGTTAATTTGTATATTTCGATAGCAATTAGTATGATGTTAAGTGGACTGTATTTCTGCAATAATCTCACAAATCGACCCTTACACATTTTGGGGGTTTATATTGAATTTATATATATGCAGTCAATCACATTAAAGTATTAAGCTACATATATTAGTATACATTGAGGAGGACACAAATAGCTTCCGCTATCACCTCCTTATGTAAGGTAGTGATGGTTAAGTGGATTAAGGTGTCCTGTACACACCAGTTGCGTTGCTCCTGGCACTATGGGTTCGAGTCACTTCTGGGGGTGTGAGTTTTCAGTTGCATATAGTCCTGGGCACCATTCAGGCTTGTTCACATTTGTGTTCCTCACGTGTGCCCTAAAGAATGAGGTGATTTGATAAAATACTATGCCCTAGATTACCATCCGAGTGCCGACGGGGGGTGGGTCAAATAGCTTTGGCTATCACATCCTTATGTTTGCTCGTGATGGTCGAGTGGATTTAGGTGTTCTGTACACACCAGCTGCGTTGTTCCTGGCAGTATTGGTTCGAGTCACTTCTGGGGTGTAAGTTTTCAGTTGCATATAGTCCTGGGGACCATTCAGGCTTGTTCGCATTTGTGTTCCTCATGTGTGCCCCAAAGATTGAGGTGATTTGATAAAATACAATGCCAAGATTACCATCCGAGTGCCGGTGGGAGGGTGGTTCAAATAGCTTCGGCTATCACCTCCTTATGTAAGGTCGTGATGGTCGAGTGGATTAAGGTGTCCTGTACACACCAGTTGCGTTGCTCCTGGCAGTATGGGTTGGAGTCACTTCTTGGGTGTGAGTTTTCAGTTGCATATAATCCTGGTGACCATTCAGGCTTGTTTGCATTTGTGTTCCTCATGTGTGCCCCAAAGAATGAGGAGATTTGATAAAATACTATGCCCAAGATTACCATCCGAGTGCCGGCGGGAGGGTTATCTTGAGGTTATCTTGAGATTATTTCGGGGCTTATTTTAGTGTCCCCGCAGCCCGGTCCTCGACTAGGCCTCCACCCCCAAGAAGCAGCCCGTGACAGCTGACTAACACCCAGGTACCTATTTTACTGCTAGGTAACATGGACATAGGGTGAAAGAAACTCTGCTCAATGTTTTTCTGCCGGCGCCTGGGATCGAACCGAGAACCACAGGATCACAAGTCCAGCGTGCTGTCCGCTCGGCCGACTGGCTCCTGGGTGGTTCAAATAACTTCGGCTATCACCTCCTTATGTCCAGTCATGATGGTCGAGTGGATTAAGGTGTCCTGTACACACCAGTTGCGTAGCTCCTGGCAGTATGGGTTCGAGTCACTTCTGGGGTGTGAGTTTTCAGTTGCATATAGTCCTGGGGACCATTCAGGCTTGTTCGCATTTGTGTTCCTCACGTGTGCCCCAAAGAATTAGGTGATTTGATAAAATACTACATCCAAGATTACCATCCGAGTGCCGGCGGGAGGGTGGTTCAAATAGCTTTGGCTATCATCTCCTTATGTCCGGTTGTGATGTTCAAGTGGATTAAGGTGTCCTGTACACACCAGTTACATTGCTCCTCGCAGTATGCGTTCGAGTCACTTGTGGGGTGTGTGTTTTCAATTGCATCTAGTCCTGGGGACCATTCAGGCTTGTTTGCATTTGTGTTCCTCACGTGTGTCCCAAAAAATGAGGTGATATGATAAAATACTATGCCCAAGAATACCATCCGCGTGCCGGCGGGGGGGGGGAGGGGTTCAAATAGACTCGGCTATCATCTCCTTATGTCCGGTCGTGATGGTCGAGTGGATTAAGGTGTCCTGTACACACCAGTTGCATTGCTCCTGGCAGTATGGGTTTGAGTCACTTCTGGGGTGTGAGTTTTCAGTTGCATATAGTCCTGGGGACCATTCAGGCTTATTCGCATTTGTGTTCCTCACGTGTGCCCCAAAGAATTAGGTGATTTGATAAAATACTACATCCAATATTACCATCCGAGTGCCGGCGGGAGGGTGGTTCAAATAGCTTTGGCTATCATCTCCTTATGTCCGGTTGTGATGGTCGAGTGGATTAAGGTGTCCTGTACACATCAGTGTGATGCTCATGGCAGTATGGTTCGAGTCACTTGTGGGGTGTGAGTTTTCAGTTGCATATATTCCTGGGGACCACTCAAGTTTGTTCGCATTTCTGTTCCTCACGTGTGCCCCAAAGAATGAGGTGATTTGATAAAATACTATGCCCGAGATTACCATCCGCGTGCCGGCGGGGGGGGGGGGGGGGTTCAAATAGACTCGGCTATCACCTCCTTATGTCAGGTCGTGATGGTCGAGTGGATTAAGGTGTCCTGTACACACCAGTTGCATTGCTTCTGGCAGTATGGGTTTGAGTCACTTCTGGGGTGTGAGTTTTCAGTTGCATCTAGTCCTGGGGACCACTCAGGCTTGTTTGCATTTGTGTTCCTCACGTGTGTCCCAAAAAATGAGGTGATATGATAAAATACTATGCCCAAGATTACCATCCGAGTGCCGGCGGGAAGGTGGTTCAAATTGCGGTAAGCAGCCTGTGAATTTATATATTTTTATGATTTATATATAATTTATATTACGTTACTTTGTATATTTCGATAGCAATTAGTATGATGTTAAGTGGACTGTATTTCTGCAATAATCTCACAAATCGACCCTTACACATTTTGGGGGTTTATATTGAATTTATTTATATGCAGTCATTCACATTAAAGTATTAAACTACATATATTAGTATACATTGAGGAGGTTCCTTATCATATTGCACAGCAGTCTTAGTTCACCAAGTATATCTAGGATGCAGACACCAAATTATACTATTTTGAGGCAACGCCTATCGTCACCCAGTAACTGATGTACCAAGTCTTGCTTCCTCTTCTTTCTGTCAAAGAACGCTAGGTATAAAGCAAGAATCATAATATATGACAGCTATATCAGAGAAAACACTGTATAATGAATCATAAGGACCAAGGCTTAATTAACTTTTTGGAGTTGATCATTTGTGTTCTAACTGTTTTGCCAAATATCTACCTAACATTAATGGCCAAAAATGATTAGATAAATGGGTTTCGGAAAAACACTTCCCTTGTGATTGTTGACTGCGTGTTGGTGATGGCAGACCACTACTCTGATCTTCCATAACACTTCGTCCAAGAGAATTTATAGGAGCCGAATTTGCTCCACGACTCTGTGGTCTTAACAACAACGGGTGACCACTTCCTACTACTGACGCTACTGGCCTCCTTTGTCCAGATATCAGTAACTGATAGAAGGGTCACATTTACTTTATTTTAATACTGATAATTAAGTTAATTTAAATGAGATGTTTTATGATGGTGAAAGTCCAAAGACTAATGTATTTAAGAATAATTCCCAACACAATAGCTGGAGAATTTATGGTATGTGGTATGTGACAATGATATCCCATTTTCTATTGACGGAAAATTCCACTACAAGCTACATTTTCTATGGGTTAACTTGTGGATACAACACAGCAATATTATCTGCAATTGCATTTAATATTATTAAATGGTGTCGAATTTTCGGACACAAATAGCTTCGGCTATCACCTCCTTATGTAAGGTTGTGATGGTCAAGTGGATTAAGGTGTCCTGTACACACCAGTTGCGTTGCTCCTGGCACTATGGGTTCGAGTCACTTCTGGGGGTGTGAGTTTTCAGTTGCATATAGTCCTGGGGACCATTCAGGCTTGTTCACATTTGTGTTCCTCACGTGTGCCCCAAAGAATGAGGTAATTGATGAAATACTATGCCCTAGATTACCATCCGAGTGCCGACGGGGGCTGGGTCAAATAGCTTTGGCTATCACATCCTTATGTTTGCTCGTGATGGTCGAGTGGATTTAGGTGTACTGTACACACCAGCTGCGTTGCTGCTGGCAGTATTGGTTCGAGTCACTTCTGGGTTGTGAGTTTTCAGTTGCATATAGTCCTGGTGACCATTCAGGCTTGTTCGCATTTGTGTTCCTCATGTGTGCCCCAAAGATTGAGGTAATTTGATAAAATACTATGCCCAAGATTAACATCCGAGTGCCGGTGGGAGGGTAGTTCAAATAGCTTCGGCTATCACCTCCTTATGTAAAGTCGTGATGGTCGAGTGGATTAAGGTGTCCTGTACACACCAGTTGCGTTGCTCCTGGCAGTATGGGTTCGAGTCACTTCTGGGTTGTGAGTTTTCAGTTGCATATAGTCCTGGGGACCATTCAGGCTTGTTCGCATTTGTGTTTCTCACGTGTGCCCCAAAGAATTAGGTGATTTGATAAAATACTATGCCCAAGATTACCATCCGCGTGCCGGCGGGGGGGGGGGGGGGGGGGGGTTCAAATAGACTCGGCTATCACCTCCTTATGTCCGGTCGTCATGGTCGAGAGGATTAAGGTGTCCTGTACACTCCAGTTGCGTTGCTCCTAGTAGTATGGGTTTGAATCACTTCTGGGGTGTGAGTTTTCAGTTGCATATTGTCCTGGGGACCATTCAGTCTTGTTCGCATTGTGTTCCTCATGTGTGCCCCAAACAATGATGTGATTTGATATAATACTATGCCCAAGATTAACATCCGAGTGCCGGCGAGGGGTGGTTCAAATAGCTTCGGCTATCACTTCCTTATGTCCGGTCGTGATGGTCGAGTGGATTCAGGTGTCCTGTACACACCAATTGCGTTTATCCTGGCAGTATGGGTTCGGGTCACTTCTGGGGTGTGAGTTTTCAGTTGCATAAAGTCCTGGGGACCATTCAGGCTTGTTCACATTAGTGTTCCTCATGTGTGCCCCAAAAATGAGGTGATTTGACAAAATACTATGCCCAAGATTACCATCCAAGAGCTTGCGGGGGGGGTGGGGCAGGTTCAAAAAGCTTTGGCTATCACCTCCTTATGTCCGGTCGTGATGGTCGAGTGGTTTAAGGTGTCCTGTACACACCATTTGCGTTGCTCTAGGCAGTATGGGTTTGAGTCACTTCTGGGGTGTGACTTTTCAGTTGCATATAGGCCTGGTGACCATTCAGGCATGTTCGCATTTGTGTTCCTCACGAGTGCCCCAAAGAATGAGGTGATTTGATTAAATACTATGCCCAAGATTACCCTCTGAGTGCCGACGAGGAGGGGGTGATTCAAATAGTTTCGGCTATGACCTCCTTATGTCCGGTCATGATGGTCGAGTGGATTAAGGTGTCCTGTACACACCAGTTGCGTTGCTCCTGGCACTATGGGTTCGAATCACTTCTGGGGGTGTGAGTTTTCAGTTGCATATAGTCCTGGGGACTATTCAGGCTTGTTCGCATTTGTGTTCCTCGGGTGTGCCCCAAAGAACGATGTGATTTGATAAAATACTATGCCCAAGATTACCATCCATGTGCTGGCAGGGGGGGGGGCTTCAAATAGCTTCGGTTTTTGGCAATAAGCTTCGGCTTCGGCCTCTTTATGTCTGGTCGTGATGGCCGAGTGGATTAAGGTGTCCTGTACACACCAGTTTTGTTGCTCCTGGCAGTATGGGTTCGAGTCACTTCTGGGGGTGTGAGTTTTCACTTGTATATAGTCCTGGGGACCATTCAGGCTTGTTCACATTTATGTTACTCCCGTGTGCCTCAGAGAATGATGTGACTTGATAAAATACTATGCCCAAGATTACCATCCGAGTGCCAGTGGGTTCAAATAGCTTTGGCTATCACATCCTTATGTTCGGTCGTGATGGTCGAGTGGATTAAAGTGTCATGTACACATCAGTTGCATTGCTCCTGGTAGTATGGGTTCGAGTCACTTGTGGGTGTGAGTTTTCAGTTGCATAGAGTCCTGGGGACCTTTCAGGCTTGTTCGCATTTGTGTTCCTCAGGTGTGCCCCAAAGAATGAGGTGATTTGATAAAATACTATGCCCAAGATTACCATTCGAGTGCCGGCGGGAGGGTGGTTCAAATAACTTCGGCTATCACCCCTTTATGTAAGGTGTTGATGGTCGAATGGATTAAGGTGTCCTGTACACATCAGTTGCGTTGCTACTGGCAGTATGGGCTCGAGTCACTTGTGGGGTATGAGTTTTTAGTTGCATATAGTCCTGGGGATCATTCATGCTTGTTCGCATTTGTGTTCCTAATGTGTGCCGCAAAGAATGAGGTGATATGATAAAATACTATGCCCAATATAACATCCAAGTGCCGGCGGGAGGGTGGTTCAATTAACTTCGGCTATCACCTCCTTATGTCTGGTCGTGATGATCGAATGGATTAAGGTGTCCTGTACACATCAGTTGCGTGCTCCTGGCAGTACGGGTTGGAGTCACTTTGGGGGTGTGAGTTTTCAGTTGCATATAGTCCTGGGGACCATTCAAGCTTGTATACATTTGTGTTCCTCTCGTGTGCCTAAGAGAATGAGGTGACTTGATAAAATACTATGCCCAAGATTACCATCCGAGTGCCAATGAGGGGTGGGGGGGTGGGACAAATAGCTTGGGCTATCTCATCTTTATGTTCGGTCATGATGGTCGAGTGGATTAAGGTGTTCTGTACACATCAGTTGCGTTGCTCCAGTATGGGTTCGAGTCAGTTCTGGGGTGTGAGGTTTCAGTTGCATATTGTCCTGGGGACCATTCAGACTTGTTCACATTTGTGTTTCTCGGTGTGCCCCAAAGATTGAGGTGATTTGATAAAATACTATGCCCAAGATTACCATCCGAATGCCGGCGGGAGGGTGGTTCAAATAGCTTCGGCTATCACCTCCTTATGTCCGGTCATGATGGTCAAGTGGATTAAGGTGTCCTGTGCACACCAATTGCGTTGCTCCTTGCAGTATGGGTTCGAGTTACTTCTGGGGTGTGATTTTTCAGTTGCATATAGTGCGGGGACCATTCAGGCTTGTTCATATTTGTGTTCCTCACGTGCGCCCCAAAGAATGAGGTGATTGGTAAAATACTATGCCCTAGATTACCATCCGAGTGCCGACGGGGGGGGGGTCAAATAGCTTCGGCTATCACATCCTTATGTTTGGTCGTGACGGTCGAGTGGATTAAGGTGTCCTGCACACATCAGTTGCGTTGCTCCTGGCAGTATGGGTTCGAGTCACTTCAGGGGTGTAAGTTTTCAGTTGCATATTGTCCTGGGGACCATTCAGGCTTGTTCGCATTTGTGTTCCTCATGTGTGCCCCAAAGATTGAGGTGATTTGATAAAATACTATGCCCAAGATTACCATCCGAGTGCCAACGGGAGGGTGGTTCAAATACCTTCGGCTATCACCTCCTTATGTCCGGTCGTGATGGTGGAGTGGATTAAGGTGTCCTGCACACATCAGTTGCGTTGCTCCTGGCAGTATGGGTTCGAGTCACTTCAGGGGTGTAGGTTTTCAGTTGCATATTATCCTGGTGACCATTCAGGCTTGTTTGCATTTGTGTTCCTCACGTGTGCCCCAAAGAATGAGGTGACTTGATAAAATACTATGCCCAAGATTACCATATGAGTACAAAATGGTGGGTCAAATAGCTTTGGCTATCTCATCTTTGTGTTCGGTCGTGATGGACGAGTGGATTAAGGTGTTCTCTACACATCAGTTGCGTTGCTCCTAGCAGTATGGGTTCGAGTCACTGCTGGGGTGTGAGTTTTCAGTTGCATATAGTCCTGGGGACCTTTCAGTCTTGTTCGCGTTTGTGTTCCTCAGGTGTGCCCCAAAGAATGAGGTGATATGATAAATACTATGCCCATATTACCATCCGAGTGCTGCGGGAGGGGGGGGGGTTCAAATAGCTTTGGCTATCACATCCTTACGTTCGGTCATGATGGTCGAGAGGATTAAGTGTCATGTACACATCAGTTGCGTTGCTCCTGGCAGTATGGGTTCAAGTCACTTGTGGGTGTGAGTTTTAAGTTGCATAGAGTCCTTGGGACCTTTCAGGCTTGTTCGCATTTGTGTTCCTCATGTTTGCCCCAAAGAATGAGGTGATTTGGTAAATACTATGCCCAAGATTACCATCCAAGTGCCGGTGGGAGGGTGGTTCAAATAACTTTGGCTATCACCTCCTTATGTAACGTCGTGATGGTCGAATGGATTAAGTGTCCTGTACACATCAGTTGCGTTGCTCCTGGCAGTATGTGGTTCGAGTCTCTTGTGGGGTATGAGTTTTCAGTTTGCATATAGTCCTGGGGATCATTCAGGCTTGTTCGCATTTGTGTTCCTAACGTGTGCCCCCTAGAATGAGGTGATTTGATAAAATACTATGCCCAAGATTACCATCTGAGTGCCGCCGGGAGGGTGGTTCAAATAACTTCGTTCGGCTATCACCTCCTTATGTCTGGTCGTGATGGCCGAGTGGATTAAGGTGTCCTGTTCACACCAGTTGCGTTGCTCCTGGCAGTATGGGTTGGAGTCACTTTGGGGGTGTGAGTTTTCAGTTGCATATAGTCCTGGGGACCATTCAGGCTTGTTCGCATTTGTGTTCCTCACGTGTGCCCCAAAGATTGAGGTGATTTGATAAAATACGTATGCCCAACGTAATCTACCACTCCGAATGCCGGTGGGTAGGGTGGGTTCAACATAGCTTCGGCTATCACCTCCTTATGGTCCGGTCAGGATGGTCAGTGGATGCTAAGGGTCCTGTACACACCGCAACTTGCGTTAGATCCTTGCCGTATGGGTTCGAGTTACTTTCTGGCGTGTGAGTTTTCAGTTCGCATATAGTCCTGGGGACGATTTAGGGCTTGTTCGCAATTTGTGTTCCTCGAGACGTGGTGCCCCAAAGAATGACGTAATTTGATAGAGAATGACAATGTCCAAGTGTACTCATGCCAGGAGTGCCGGCGAGAGGGTGCGTTCATATAGTCTTCGGCTATCACCCCTCCTCGGTTATGTCCTCTCGTGATAGTTCGAGTTACCACAGCTGCAAGTAGGACATTCCAACGTCACCTCTGTGAAGCAGAAAGAAAGTCATTACGTAGACAGAAAAAAGATACGAGGGAGCACAGTAGGATGTCTATCTTTCACCTGGCGAACTGAAATTGTAGATCGCATGCACAATCTCGATCGGCGTTAGATATTGTTACATTGTTACGGCTCATCTGATCAGAGGGTCATCAAGCATCGTGACCTGCACCTTCAAATGGAGGTCATGAACACAGGAGCCGTTTCATCTAGACGCCCACAGCTTCCGCCAACAGACGGCGATTGTTTGCAGTCACCAAATGCCTCGGAGTTGGAGTACAGGTCCATAGATGGCGCCGAAATCGTCCAGCGCCACATTCGCAGCAACGGTGTGTGATACAGAGGGGCAATTATCGATAGAGAAATGTACTCAAATCATTTCGACAGAGGAGCGAGTATAGGGTGCACTGCTGAAACTTGTTGGTGAGGGGCAATCAAAGTTGTCGACTGACGAGGCACTCTAACTTGTCGACAGATGGCATTCTCGGTCATGTAGACCGAGAGAAGACCTTCAGAACTTGTCGACAGAGAGGGGACATCTCAAACGTGGATCCGACAGAGTAGCGGTCAGCTCAAACATTGTCAACAATAGGGCACTCGACAATCATCGATAGAGCCGGGCACTCATACATGTCAACAGGAGGGCAATCAAATCTTTTTCGAACCCGCAGAGGCCCCTCAAATTTGTCAATGACAGGGGGAACCTCAAACTTGTCTTCAAAAAAGGATTGAAACTTGTTCGACAGAAGGGCACTCAATCTCTGTGGACAGAGGTAGACAAATCAAACGTTTCGGAGCAGAGAGGCCCTTAAATTTGTAAATATGAAGCAGTCAAAACCTGTCTACAGAGTGGCTTGAAATGTGTCGAAAGAAAGGCTCTCAAATTTGTCGATGTAGGTGCATTCAAACTTGCCGTCAAAGAGACCTTCAAAGTTGTTTGACTTGACATAAGGGCACTCAGAGTTGTCGACGAGCAGGACAATTAAATTTTGTCGACAAGGGGCACTCAAACCTGTCGACAGAGGCTGTACTGAAACTTCTTGACAGAGGGGCAATCAAATTTGTAGACTGAGTGGAAATCAAACTTGTCGACAGAGGTGCATTCAAACCTGTCGACAGAAGAACACTCAAATCTTGTCGACAGAGTGGCACTCAATCATGTCAACAGAAGGAAACTTAAACTTGTAGACAGATGAGTACTAAACTTGTCGCACAAGGGACACTCAATCTTGTCGCACATAGTGGCACTCAATTTGTCTACATAGTGGCTCTCAAACTTGAAGACATAGAGCCGCTCAAAATGTCAACACGAGGGCACTGAAACTATTTGACAGAGGGGTTCTCAAATTTGTCGAGAGTTTGGCACTCAGACTTGACGAAAGAGGAGCACTAAAAATTGTCATCAGCGGACGGGAAGATCAAAGTTGTGAACAAGACGTCCTAAAATTCCTGTCGACAGAGGGCAAATAAACATGTGGACAGAGAGACCGTCAAACATGTCGACAGAGGGGCACTCAAAGTGGTCGAAGGAGGGGTAATCAAAGAACTCGACAGAAAGGCATTAAAACATGTCGAAAGATGGACGCTCAAACTTGTCGACAGAGGGGTATTGAAACTTCTCTAGAGATAGGCACTCAATGTTGTCGACAGAAGGGCATCAAACTTGTCAAACATGTTTTCATAGTTGTCGTCATAGGGGCACTCCCAGGAAACACAAACCGAAACTGTCTCTATTTTCCGCTTGTTACAACTTGTAAAGTTGTTACATCTTGGCTTAACGTGTTTATGACATATTAGAACGTTGTTACAACTTGCTATATTGGTTGTTATAACTGGTTAGGAGGTGGTTAAACTGGTTCGAACGTTGTAGTTTCGGTGTGTGTTTGGCGGGCTGAAACTTGTCGATAGAGGGGTACTCAAACATGTTGACAGAGAGGCCTTAAGACTTTTCAACCGAAGGACACTCAAACTTGTCGACAGAGGAGCATTCAAAGTTGTCGACACTTGGGCACTCTAACTTGTCGTCAGAGAGCACTCAAAATTTTCGCCAAAGAGGGACTCGAACTGTTCGACATGTGGGCAATCAAACTGTTCGACATGTGGGCAATCAAACTTGTCGACAGAGAGGCTCTCAAAACATTTCGATAGAGAGGCACACAAACGTGTCGACAGAGAGGCAATGAAACTTGTCAACAGAAGGACCCTCAAACTTGTTGACAGAGACGCACTCAATATTGTCGACATAAGGGCAATCAAACTTGACAACATTGAGGTCCTCAGACTTCTCAACAGAGGGGCAGTCAAACTTGTTGACAGGGGGCAATCAAACTTGTTGACAGAGAGGTTCTCAATCTTGTCGATAGGTGGGCAATGAAACTTGTTGTCGGAAATTTCCGACCCCCAAATCACTAACCCCTGATACAACAAGCTAAATTCGATATGTTAGGAAACTAACCATATTAACTGCATTAATTTTCCAGTGAGGAAATGTCTAGAAGCTTCCTGGAAAGCATGGATAAGTATTGCGTCAGCCAACATAGGCGATGTAACTATTATTTCGCCCAAATACTTGATTCTTCCGGTCTACAATTTATTTATACTTTAAAAGTATTATATTAGATTGGATTTAATTCAAACTTAGACAGAACTAAGTATCTTTCTCTCTGAAGTAAAATTTAACCAGCGTATCTAGATACGTCTACATGAAATAAAATAGTCACGCAATAAACTTTACCTACAATGAAAATAATTCAACTCCTTAAAACTTCCAGTCCAGCATTATAAACAGTAAAAAGCTGATCTCTGTGACTGGAACAAGTAAAATAATTCTTCCGTATAGTCGTCCATAAATGGGCAGAGATTAAACTGTGCTAGTGGTGTGACTAGATACGGTGGAGGAGGGAATGCCATTATTGTTCGAGACCTTGGGGTGGGCAGATCTCTTGTGATGAAGCTCTCATTGTGCAGCCACGTTTTGTGCTCGTTAATAGGGTCATCTGCGTACTTCAGCTGCCGCTACCTCAAATTACGAGAGTATCTCGTTTCCGGTTTGTCAGTATTTGTCTGTACTTATTTTGTGGCCATTTATTATGTGGGACGACAACCGGTTATGAGACAGGAGATTTAAAAAAAATAACATTGTGAGCCTCTCACAATCAATCAATTAATTCTACTGAACGTGACATCTTTGATAGGGAATATTTGCATT
>WNGS01163555.1:18215309-18225330 GCA_020271785.1 Procambarus virginalis
TCTCAAAGTCAGTCATACAAGGTGTACAGTGTTTTTTTTTTATATAGTAATTAGCTTTGAACATAAGTTAATTAAAATACAAAAAATTAGCTCAAGAGCCTCAGCTAGGTACTAGTTTCTCACACCTGTGTGTTACATTACACCGCCACTGACTAGACCTACCCCCCCACCATCCTCACCATAACACGCCAGTGTAAAACACACACACACACACACACACACACGCATGCACAAACAAGCCTACCGCGACCTCCCCCCCTCACCACTGGGACTTAACCCTCCAACTCTCACCCCCCCCTGATTGTCCTCCTTCCTCTCCCCACCCCCCCACTCTGCCTCACTCTCCCTCTCTCCCTCGCTCTTCCACACTCCCTTTCAGTCCCCTTCACTCCCCCTCTCTCTTTCACTCCCTCCTCTTCCTCTCCCTCCATCCCTCCACCAGTTAACCCAACCCACCCCACCTTGCCACCCCCACAATAAACATACAGGATACACATACTACTACACACACACACACACACACACACACACACACACACACACACACACACACACACACACACACACACACACACACACACACACACACAACACACACACACACACACACACACACGAACACACACAACACACACACACACACACACACACACACACACACACACCACACCACACACACCACACACCACACACACACACACACACACACACGACACACACACACCGTACACACACACACGTACACACACACACGTACACACACCCACACACACATCCCACACTGCCTACGTGAGGCCAGTCTTAGAGTATGCCGCCTCATCATGGAGTCCCCATCTGAAGAAGCATATAATGAAACTGGAAAAGGTTCAGAGGTTTGCAACGAGACTCGTCCTAGAGCTACGTGGGATGGGGTATGAGGAGCGCCTGAGGGAACTGTGCCTTACGACACTAGAAAGAAGAAGGGAGAGGGGGGACATGATAGGAACATATAAAATACTCAGAGGGATTGACAGAGTGGACATAGACAAAATGTTCACACGGAATAGTAACAGAACGAGGGGACATGGATGGAAGTTTTGGAAACTCAGATGAGTCACAGAGATGTTAGGAAGTTTTCTTTTAGCGTGAGAGTAGTGGGAAAATGGAATGCACTTAAGGAACAGGTTGTGGAAGCAAATACTATTCATAATTTTAAAACCAGGTATGATAGGAAAATGGGACAGCAGTCATTGCTGTAAAAAACTAATGCTCGAAAGGCGGGATCCAAGAGTCAATGCTCGATCCTGCAGACACATACAGGTGAGTACATATAGGTGAGTACACACACACACACACACACACACACACACACACACACACACACACACACACACACACACACACACACACACACACACACACACACACACACAGGTCAAGCAGGATGGTAAGACAACAGAATGAAGCTGGAGGAGAGGGACTGGAAGAGTCATTTATGGAGATGATTGCTAAGGCATGGAAGGAAGTCAGTGGGGAATTGATGGACCTGAGAGAAACTATATATAAGCTGCGGACAGAACTAAGTGCAGCGCAAGAGGAGATAAAAAGCCTAAAAACAGGCCCTCCTCAGACTCTGGCCCAGGGGACCAACCCCCAGGTACCAGGAGATATAGCAATGGCAGGGACCGCAACAATTGGCCCAACCTTTGCTGAAATGCTGAAGAGCCCAGGAGCAATGTCCACAGTCAAGGAAGTTGTAATGAAAGCAGTAACCTCACGGGAGGCAGCTAGATGCACAAGCTAGCTAATGGAAAGGAAAAGAGCTGTAGTAGTGGTAGGTGTGAAGGAACAAGAGGGCTCCACAAGGGAGGAATCGAGGACTAAAGACAAAGCTGAAGTGGCAGGGATATTAAAGGAGATAGGAATGGAAGGGGCCGAACGAGACATAGAACAGTTTTTCCGGATTGGCCAGTACAACAGAGACAAAAAGAGATTGATCAAGGTAGTATTCAAGAGCGAGGACATCAAAGAGGACATCCTAGTAAAGAAGAGCAAACTGAGGTATGCAAGGAACTACAAAGAGGTATATGTTCAGAGGGACATGACCAGAGACGAGATAGTAAGGGCAGCAGATGCAAGGAAAAGGCGCAAGGAGAGGGAAGGGAGCCAGGGAACCTCAGCCTCCAACCCAGCAATCCCAGAGGGGAGTGGGGAGCCCCAATCCAGCAACCCAGGAACCCAAGGGGGGAATGCAACACCCCAGCCCACCACCCAATAGGGCCCTCCCTACCCCCCAGCACAAACCCTTCCTTGCCCCTGCACAATGCCCATCAGGAAACCCAAATCCTCCCCCTCCCCTTACCCAAGTAGCCCCTGCTTTCCCAGCCCCTGGTCTTCTCCCTGCCCCAAGCAGGCCTGAGCAAGACCAAAGCCCTCTATCCCCCACTCCATCTCCCTCCAAACCCCTGTCAACTACACTGCAGGAGGGCGTGCCCTTTCCCCAAGCAATCCCTGCTCCCTCACCCCCAGGACTTCTTCCTGCCCCAAGCAGGCCTGAGGAAGACCTAAGCCCTCCATCCCCCACTCCACCTCCCCTGAACCCCTGGAAACTACCTCACAGGAGGAGGGCCTACCCAAGTAGCAATGACCATAGAACAACTTCCTACACTTGTGGGGAGTGAGGGTGAAATTGGATATAAGAAAGTGAGCTTCAAGGTAATGTACTCAAACATTGATGGGATTACCAATAAAGCAAGTGAACTGGCAGAAAGGGTGCAAGAAGAAAACCCTGATGTAATAGGACTAACAGAAACAAAATTGTCAGGAGTCATAACAGATGCTGTGTTTCCAAAGGACTACTATATAGTAAGGAAAGAGAGGGAAGGGAGAGGAGGTGGAGGAGTGGCCCTGCTGATAAGGAAGGACTGGAGTTTTGATGGGATGGAAATTCCGGGCTGTGACGGATTCAGAGATTACTATAACAATGGATGGACCTAAGATAATAGTGGCAGTCATTTACAACCCTCCCCTAAATGACAGAAGACCTAGACAGGAGTTTGATAGAAACAACATGGCAACCATTAATATAATAGAGAGAGCAGCTTCAGTTGCCTGCAGGAATGGCTCCAGACTCTTAATCATGGGCGATTTCAACCATGGAAAGATAGACTGGGAGAATGGGGACCCACATGGTGGTGCAGATACGTGGAGAGCTAAACTCTTGGAAGTGGCAACAAGGAATTTTCTGAGCCAGCATGTCAAGGAACCCACAAGAGTGAGAGGCAATGATGAACCAGCTAGACTCGACTTGATATTCACCCTGAATGAGTCAGAAATAAGGGAAGTCAAAGTTGAAGCCCCCATAGGAATGAGTGACCACAGTGTACTGACCTTTGAGTACTTGGTGGAGGTAGGGATAACCTATCCAAGGATGGGAGTGGAGGGAAAAAGACTGAATTACCGAAGAGGAAAATATGACGAGATGAGGAGCTTCCTCAGGGGAATACCATGGGAAACAGAACTTAGAGACAAGAATGTGCAGGTCATGATGGATTTTGTCACCCAGAAGTGCCAGGAAGCTGCAGACAGGTTTATCCCTGTCCAAAAGGAGAAAAACGAAAAACAACAGAAAAACCCATGGTTCAACCAGGAATGCAAGGTAGCGAAGCAACTGAGTAAAAGAACATGGAGAAACTACAGAAATAACAGAACACCAGAGAGCAGAGAGATACCAGAGGGCCAGAAATGAGTACCTCAGAGTGAGGAGGGAAGCAGAGAGACAGTTTGAAAATGACATCGCGAGTAAAGCCAAGACCCAACCAAAGCTGCTCCACAGCCACATCAGGAGGAAAACAGCAGTGAAGGAACAAGTGATGAAGCTGCGAAAAGCGGAGAACAGATACACAGAGAATGACAAGGAGGTGTGTGAAGAACTCAACAAGAGATTCCAGGAGGTCTTCACAATAGAACAAGGAGAAGCCCCTGCACTAAATGAGGAGGCGGCAAACCAAGCAACCTTGGAGGAATTTGACCTCACCAGTGATGAGGTCAAAAGGTGTCTGCTGGAGCTGGATGTGACAAAGGCTGTTGGGCCTGACAGAATCTCACCATGGATACTAAAGGAAGGTGCAGAAGCACTAAGTGTGCCACTCTCTATGGTGTATAACAGGTCACTGGAATCAGGAGACTTACCATAAAGTTGGAAGACAGCTAACGTGGTCCCAATATACAAAAAGGGTGACAGGCAAGAGGCACTGAATTACAGGCCAGTTTCCTTAACTTGTATACCATGCAAGGTGATGGAGAAGATCGTGAGGAAAAGGCTCGTAGAGCATCTGGAGGGAAATAACTTTGTAACGCACCACCAACATGGGTTCAGGGATGGTAAATCGTGCCTCACAGGTTTAATAGAATTTTATGACCAGGCAACAAAAATTAGGCAGGAAAGAGAAGGGTGGGCTGACTGCATTTTCCTGGATTGCCAAAAAGCCTTTGACACAGTACCGCACAAAAGGCTGTTAAAAAGTTGGAGCAACAGGCAGGAGTAAAAAGGAAGGTGCTCCAGTGGATAAGGGAGTACTTAAGCAACAGGAAACAGCGAGTAACGGTGAGGGGGGAGACATCAGAGTGGCGAGATGTCACCAGCGGAGTCCCACAGGGCTCAGTACTTGGACCCATCCTGTTTCTAATATATGTGAACGATCTTCCGGAGGGTATAGACTCATTCCTCTCAATGTTTGCTGATGATGCAAAAATTATGAGAAGAATCAAGACGGATGAAGATAGACAGAGACTACAGGATGACCTGGTAAACTGGAGGAATGGTCTAGAAAATGGCTGCTAAAGTTCAACTCGGGAAAGTGTAAGGTGATGAAATTAGGAGAAGGGAGCAGGAGGCTGAACACAAGGTATCATCTGGGAGGTGAAATCCTGCAAGAGTCAAATAGAGAGAAAGATCTGGGGGTTGATATCACACCGAACCTGTCCCCAGAAGCCCACATCAAAAGAATATCATCAGCGGCATATGCTAGACTGGCCAACATAAGAACTGCCTTTAGAAACTTGTGTAAGGAATCTTTCAGAACCCTGTATACCACTTATGTAAGACCAATCCTGGAGTATGCAGCCCCAGCCTGGAGTCCATACCTAGTTAAACACAAGACAAAGTTGGAGAAGATTCAGCGGTATGCCACCAGGCTCGTCCCGGAACTTAGAGGATTGAGCTACGAGGAAAGGCTAAAGGAGCTGAACCTCACATCCCTGGAAAACAGAAGAGTAAGGGGAGACATGATAACCACCTACAAAATTCTCAGGGGAATTGACAGGGTGGACAAAGGCAAACTCTTCAGCATGGGTGGGACACGAACAAGGGGACACAGGTGGAAACTTAGTACCCAGATGAGCCACAGAGACGTTAGAAAGAATTTTTTCAGTGTCAGAGTTGTTAATAAATGGAATGCACTAGGAAGTGATGTGATGGAGGCTGACTCCATACACAGTTGCAAATGTAGATATGATAGAGCCCAGTAGGCTCAGGAACCTGTACACCAGTTGATTGACAGTTGAGTGGCGGGACCAAAGAGCCAAAGCTCAACCCCCACAAGCACAATTAGGTGAGTACATGTACACAAGGGCTAGGTAAGAAGTCAGTTGCTGCTACATTGTGCACTGTTGTGAACTTTTGCATTAAAATGCTTGTGTGCTTTGCAAAATTAAAGTAATTACAGTGAATTCTTAAATAACATATACAGTGCAGTAAGTGTTATATATTCTGAGGAACATTTAAGTGATAAGTTTACATTTATTCAGTAAAAATGGCAAATATACCTCAGTTTCCTGCATTTGATCCTGACTGTGACCAGACAAACCTGTCACAGAGGTGGGTCAAATGGCTTAAAAGGTTTGAAAATTTGTTGATAGTTTCTGACATCAAAAGTGCTGAAAGAAAGCGTGCCTTTCTACTTCATTATGCAGGTGATAGAGTTTGTGACATCTTTGATACACTGAAAGACACTGGTGGTGCCAAAGATTATGACACTGCCAGGGCCAAATTTTACAGAGCACTTCAAACCAAGGCAAAATACTGCTATGGAAATTATGCATTTCAGGAGAGCCAAACAACTCTCTAATGAAATTGTGGATCAATACCATACACGTCTGCAGGGTTTAACAGCTCACTGTGAGTTTACTGATGTTGATAAAGAAATCAAACAGCAAATAATTGAAACATGCACATCTACACGTCTCCGTCGAAGAGCTCTAGAACTTGTTGATGATGAAAGTTTTCTTACCAAGATACTGGATATGGCTCGTCGAATGGAAGATGCTGCACGTGATGCTCGTGTCATGGAGTGTAGTGCCAACAACGGTTCTGCCACTGTTACTAACAGTGATGAGGTACTTAAGGTTCAGGGAGGACACCGTGATCATAGAAGATATCATGCCAAACCTAACAGCAAATTGAGCCGAGAACCACATCACAACTGGAGTCGTGGAACAAGACTCAAGCAGTCACAACGACTCACATCAGAGAGTGTCAACAATAAATGTTACAATTGTGGAGGAGACTACCCACACCAAGATAATGTTTGTCCTGCACAAGGTAAGAAGTGCTATGAGTGTAGAAAACTAGGTCATTTCGGTGCTATGTGTCGTTCCGCACTAAAGAAACCACAATCAATAAATAAAAGCAATGTACGAGGATCAAGTCATAGGAGTCGAGGTGGCAAACACAATATTGCACCTCATATCCAGAATGTTAATAATATACAAGACAACATTTCATTACAACCAGTCTCAGATGACAGTGAATGTGATTACATTTGTGGAGTACAAGCAATCACAGAATGGAATGATCTTCCAAACAACCAAGAGACTATAGTAACATTGCTGGTATTTGTCTCAATGTTCTCATTGACACTGGATCAAACATTGACACCATTGCTGTGTGCCACTATAAAAAATTTAAAAAACAGTTCCCAAAGCTTGAAAACTACAATGGCAAAGCCACTGCCAATGCTTCAAAGGTAGCCTTACCAGTGATTGGAACTTTCACTGCAGAGATTAAGTCAAAGAGTGCAATGCTCACTACTACATTCCATGTTGTTAGGAATGCAAAGGAGTCTACAGTTACAAGACTTCAACCAAATTGGGGCTACTTCAGCTTTCTAATGCTGTAGCAGTGGAATCTGCAAACAATGTTGATGCCATTGTTGCTGAATTTTCTGATCGATTTAAATCCATAGGTTGTTATACTGATAGCAAAGTACATCTGCATATCAACCCAGATGTAATTCCAGTTGCCCAACCACATCGCCGACAGCCATTCCATACTTGCAAAAAAGTCGATGCCGAACTAGATAGGCTGATAGAACTAGATATCATTGAACCGGTAACAGGCCCAACACCATGGGTAAGCCCAAGTGTCACTCCACCAAAGCCGAAGAATCCAGATGAGATACGCATTTGTGTAGACATGCGTGTTCCCAACAAGGCAATAATGCGTGAACGCCATCCTACACCCACTGTAGATGATATGATCTACCGCTTGAATGGTGCAACTGTATTCAGCAAGTTAGATTTAAACAAGGGCTATCATCAGCTTGAACTTGATGATGAGAGTCGATTCATCACAACGTTTACGACACATCGAGGTCTGTATAGGTACAAGCGCCTGAGTTTTGGTATTAACAGTGCTGCTGAAGTATTCCAGCACATCATCAGCCAGGTATTGCAAGATATACCTAATGCTGACAACATGTCTGATGACATCATTGTTTATGGCCGTACCCAAGCTGAACACGACAAAGCTCTTCGTGCAACATTGCAACGCTTACGAGAAAAGAATTTGACGCTAAGCCGAGCAAAGTGTGAGTTCAATCAACATAAAATTGAATTCTTTGGACATGTACTTAGTGACAAAGGTCTGTCTCCAGATCCTAAGAAAGTTGCAGATATCAAGAATGCTGCCCTCCTTCAACATCCACTGAAGTACATAGTTTTCTGGAATGGCAAACTACTGTTCTCGCTTCATTCCAGATTTTGCTACCATTACGAAGCCTCTACGTGAGCTCCTGAAGAAAAATGCATCATGGTACTGGAGCGATGTCGAGCAAAATGCATTTGATGCTGTGAAAGATGCACTAGTAGAAAATGCGACTGCTGCGTACTTTGATCCATCAATGGACACTGAGTTAACGGTGGATGCTAGTCCTGTTGGTTTAGGTGCTGTGTTAGCCCAACACAAACCTGGTCAACCAGATTCCAGAGTAGTAATTGCCTACGCCAGCCGTTCTCTCACAGATGTTGAGCAACGATACAGTCAGACAGAGAAGGAAGCTCTTGCTCTTGTATGGGGCTGTGAACACTTCAATGTGTATCTGCTTGGTGCACCCTTACCACGATAGTCACTGACCACAAACCGTTGGAGACCATCTTCAATAATCCAAAGTCCAAACCACCAGCTCGCATTGAGAGATGGGCTCTTCGTCTGCAACCATACAACTTTACGGTGAAAAACAAGCGGGTGCAGGCAATCCCGCTGATTACATCAGTCGACATCCTGCCAACAGTTTCACCATCACCAAGCATCAGCAAGTTGCCGAGGAATATGTACACTCTGTAACCTGTGATGCAGTCCCTAAGGCTCTCACTCTTGATGAAATACGTACTGCAACCCTAGAGGACCCAACTCTGCAAGCAACAGTGGATGCATTGACTAAGAAAAAGTTTCCACGCATCCCACCCTCAGGAGTTGACCAAGATGCATTCAAAGCACTTGAACGCATCCAGACAGAATTAAGTGTTACGCAACAACGCGACACCGTGCTGCGAGGTACTCGTATCGTCATTCCAGCTGTTCTCCAGCAACGTGCTCTGAAGCTTGCACATCAAGGACACCAAGGTCTTGTAAGGACCAAACAGCTGCTACGAGAAAAGGTATGGTTTCCTGGCATTGATCGTCAAGCAAGGACATGCATGATGCCTGTGTCCCTTGCCAAGCTGCAGTGGATACTTCAAGACCAACACCTCTACAACCTTCACCACTACCTGCTGCACCATGGACGGAAGTATCGATGGACTTCTGTGGACCACTACCAACTGGAGAGTACTTGATGGTAGTCATTGATGATCACTCACGTTATCCAGAAGTAGAAATCATCACTTCCACATCTGCAAAGGCTGTCATCCCTAAACTCGACAAGATCTTTTCAAACTTTGGCATTCCTGAAGTTGTCAAGACAGACAATGGACCGCCATTCAATGGACAAGGCTTCGTCAACTTTGCTGAGCATATTGGATTCAAACACCGCCGTGTGATGCGCTACTACATCCTCAAGCAAACGAGAAGTCGAGAGATTATGCAACCTCTCATGAAAGCGGTACGCTGTGCACATGCCGAAGGACGATCCTGGAAACAAGCTATGTATGCTTTTCTCAGGAACTACCATACAACACCACATGGAACACTGGGCAAGTCGCCTGGCGAACTTTTATTTGGACGTCCTATGAGAATCGCACTACCTGTCATGCCAGCTGAGGTAACGGATAAACGTCTCGCTCAGAAGGATGCACTAGCCAAGGACAAAATGAAAATTGCTCATGATCAATGTGCAAAGGAACAATTCATAAAGGTTGGAGATACTGTTCTCGTTAAAAAGAAAAAAGAGGGAAAGCTACATATGCCGTATGATACAAAACCATATAAAGTGATTAGTGTAAAAGGACTATGGTAACAGCAGTAATAGAGATCATAAACACGTAATATGGCTTATTTCAAAGTGATTCCAACTAGTGTAGAAATGATGAAGTGAAAAGTCGTACAAGGAAAAGAAAAAATGAGCTGTAACCCGACAAACAATTCATCAAGTGATGTTCTTGTACTCAAGGACTCTCGTCCTAAACGTCATGTTAAACGCCCTACACGATTTGATGATTAATTGTGTTTCTATAATGCAAAGTATTTACTTATTATGCTAAACTAAATTTAATATTGCTTGAATAATGCAGATCTCTCATTCCAATTTTGTAACTTTGTATTACA
>WNGS01163555.1:18254928-18272638 GCA_020271785.1 Procambarus virginalis
TCCAACCCATACTGCCAGGAGCAACGCAACTGTGTGAACAGGAAACTAATCCACTCGGCCATCACGACCAGACATAAGGAGGTGATAGCCGAAGCTATTTGAACCACCCTCCCGGCGGCACTCGATGGTAATCTTGGGCATAGTATTTTATCAAATCACCTCATTCTATGGGGCCACACGTTAGGAACACAAATGCGAACAAGCCTGAATGATCCCCAGGACTATATGCAAACTGAAAACTCATACCCCACAAGAGACTCGAACCCATACAAAACTGCCAGGAGAACGCAACTGATGTGTACAGGACACCTAATCCATTCGACCATCACGACGTTACATAAGGAGGTGATAGCCAAAGTTATTTGAACCACCCTCCCACCGGCACTTGGATGGTAATCTTGGGCATAGTATTTTACAAAATCACCTCATTCTTTGGGGCACACATGAGGAACACAAATGCGAACAAGCCTGAAGGTCCCAAGGACTCTATGCAACTTAAAACTCACACCCCACAAGTGACTTGAACCCATACTGCCAGGAGCAACGCAACTGATGTGTACATGACACCTTAATCCTCTCGACCATCATGACCGAACGTAAGGATGTGATAGCCAAAGCTATTTGAACCCCCCCCCCTCCCGCCAGCACTCGGATGGAATATTGGGCATAGTATTTTATCATATCACCTCATTCTTTGGGGCACACCTGAGGAACACAAACGCGAACAAGCCTGAAAGGTCCCCAGGACTATATGCAACTGAAAACTCACACCCCAGCAGTGACTCGAACCCATACTGCTAGGAGCAACGCAACTGATGTGTAGAGAACACCTAATCCACTCGTCCATCCACGACCGAACACAAAGATGAGATAGCCAAAGCTATTTGACCCACCATTTTGTACTCATATGGTAATCTTGGGCATAGTATTTTATCAAGTCACCTCATTCTTGGGGCACACGTGAGGAACACAAATGCAAACAAGCCTGAATGGTCACCAGGATAATATGCAACTGAAAACCTACACCCCTGAAGTGACTCGAACCCATACTGCCAGGAGCAACGCAACTGATGTGTGCAGGACACCTTAATCCCTCCAACCATCACGACGGACATAAGGAGGTGATAGCCGAAGGTATTGAACCACCCTCCGTTGGCACTCGGATGGTAATCTTGGGCATAGTATTTTATCAAATCACCTCAATCTTGGGGGCACACATGAGGAACACAAATGCGAACAAGCCTGAATGGTCCCCAGGACAATATGCAACTGAAAACTTACACCCCTGAAGTGACTCGAACCCATACTGCCAGGAGCAACGCAAATGATGTGTGCAGGACACCTTAATCCACTCGACCGTCACGACCAAACATAGGATGTGATAGCCGAAGCTATTTGACCCACCCCCGTCGGCACTCGGATGGTAATCTAGGGCATAGTATTTTACCAAATCACCTCATTCTTTGGGGCGCACGTGAGGAACACAAATATGAACAAGCCTGAATGGTCCCCCGCACTATATGCAACTGAAAACTCACACCCCAGAAGTAACTCGAACCCATACTGCAAGGAGCAACGCAATTGGTGTGCACAGGACACCTTAATCCACTTGACCATCATGACCGGACATAAGGAGGTGATAGCCGAAGCTATTTGAACCACCTCCCGCCGGCATTCGGATGGTAATCTTGGGCATAGTATTTTATCAAATCACCTCAATCTTTGGGGCACACCCGAGAAACACAAATGTGAACAAGTCTGAATGGTCCCCAGGACAATATGCAACTGAACCTCACACCCCAGAACTGACTCGAACCCATACTGCCAGGAGCAACGCAACTGATGTGTACAGAACACCTTAATCCACTCGACCATCATGACCGAACATAAAGATGAGATAGCCCAAGCTATTTGTCCCACCCCCCACCCCTCATTGGCACTCGGATGGTAATCTTGGGCATAGTATTTTATCAAGTCACCTCATTCTCTTAGGCACACGAGAGGAACACAAATGTATACAAGCTTGAATGGTCCCCAGGACTATATGCAACTGAAAACTCACACCCCCAAAGTGACTCCAACCCGTACTGCCAGGAGCACGCAACTGATGTGTACAGGACACCTTAATCCATTCGATCATCACGACCAGACATAAGGAGGTGATAGCCGAAGTTAATTGAACCACCCTCCCGCCGGCACTTGGATGTTAATATTGGGCATAGTATTTTATCATATCACCTCATTCTTTGCGGCACACATTAGGAACACAAATGCGAACAAGCATGAATGATCCCCAGGACTATATGCAACTAAAAACTCATACCCCACAAGTGACTCGAGCCCATACTGCCAGTAGCAACGCAACTGATGTGTACAGGACACCTTAATCCATTCGACCATCAACACCTTACATAAGGAGGTGATAGCCGAAGTTATTTGAACCACCCTCCCGCCGGCACTCGAATGGTAATCTTGGGCATAGTATTTTATCAAATCACCTCATTCTTTGGGGCACACCTGAGGAACACAAATGCGAACAAGCCTGAAAGGTCCCCAGGACTCTATGCAACTGAAAACTCACACCCCACAAGTGACTCGAACCCATACTACCAGGAGCAATGCAACTGATGTGTACATGACACTTTAATCCACTCGACCATCACGACCGAACATAAGGATGTGATAGCCAAAGCTATTTGAACCCACTGGCACTCGGATGGTAATCTTGGGCATAGTATTTTATCAAGTCACATCATTCTCTGAGGCACACGGGAGTAACATAAATGTGAACAAGCCTGAATGGTCCCCAGGACTATATACAAGTGAAAACTCACACCCCCAGAAGTGACTCGAACCCATACTGCCAGGAGCAACAAAACTGGTGTGTACAGGACACCTTAATCCACTCGGCCATCACGACCAGACATAAAGAGGCCGAAGCCGAAGCTTATTGCCAAAAACCGAAGCTATTTGAAGCCCCCCCCCCTGCCAGCACATGGATGGTAATCTTGGGCATAGTATTTTATCAAATCACATCGTTCTTTGGGGCACACCCGAGGAACACAAATGCGAACAAGCCTGAATAGTCCCCAGGACTATATGCAACTGAAAACTCACACCCCCAGAAGTGATTCGAACCCATAGTGCCAGGAGCAACGCAACTGGTGTGTACAGGACACCTTAATCCACTCGACCATCATGACCGGACATAAGGAGGTCATAGCCGAAACTATTTGAATCACCCCCTCCTCGTCGGCACTCAGAGGGTAATCTTGGGCATAGTATTTAATCAAATCACCTCATTCTTTGGGGCACTCGTGAGGAACACAAATGCGAACATGCCTGAATGGTCACCAGGCCTATATGCAACTGAAAAGTCACACCCCAGAAGTGACTCAAACCCATACTGCCTAGAGCAACGCAAATGGTGTGTACAGGACACCTTAAACCACTCGACCATCACGACCGGACATAAGGAGGTGATAGCCAAAGCTTTTTGAACCTGCCCCACCCCCCCCGCAAGCTCTTGGATGGTAATCTTGGGCATAGTATTTTGTCAAATCACCTCATTTTTTGGGGCACACATGAGGAACACTAATGTGAACAAGCCTGAATGGTCCCCAGGACTTTATGCAACTGAAAACTCACACCCCAGAAGTGACCCGAACCCATACTGCCAGGATAAACGCAATTGGTGTGTACAGGACACCTGAATCCACTCGACCATCACGACCGGACATAAGGAAGTGATAGCCGAAGCTATTTGAACCACCCCCTCGCCGGCACTCGGATGTTAATCTTGGGCATAGTATTATATCAAATCACATCATTGTTTGGGGCACACATGAGGAACACAATGCGAACAAGACTGAATGGTCCCCAGGACAATATGCAACTGAAAACTCACACCCCAGAAGTGATTCAAACCCATACTACTAGGAGCAACGCAACTGGAGTGTACAGGACACCTTAATCCTCTCGACCATGACGACCGGACATAAGGAGGTGATAGCCGAGTCTATTTGAACCCCTCCCCCCCCCCCCCGCCGGCACGCGGATGGTAATCTTGGGCATAGTATTTTATCAAATCACCTAATTCTTTGGGGCACACGTGAGAAACACAAATGCGAACAAGCCTGAATGGTCCCCAGGACTATATGCAACTGAAAACTCACAACCCAGAAGTGACTCGAACCCATACTGCCAGGAGCAACGCAACTGGTGTGTACAGGACACCTTAATCCACTCGACCATCACGACTTTACATAAGGAGGTGATAGCCGAAGCTATTTGAACTACCCTCCCACCGGCACTCGGATGTTAATCTTGGGCATAGTATTTTATCAAATTACCTCAATCTTTGGGGCACACATGAGGAACACAAATGCGAACAAGCCTGAATGGTCACCAGGACTATATGCAACTGAAAACTCACAACCCAGAAGTGACTCGAACCAATACTGCCAGCAGCAACGCAGCTGGTGTGTACAGTACACCTAAATCCACTCGACCATCACGAGCAAACATAAGGATGTGATAGCCAAAGCTATTTGACCCAGCCCCCGTCGGCACTCGGATGGTAATCTAGGGCATAGTATTTCATCAAATTACCTCATTCTTTGGGGCACACGTGAGGAACACAAATGTGAACAAGCCTGAATGGTCCCCAGGACTATATGCAACTGAAAACTCACACCCCCAGAAGTGACTCGAACCCATAGTGCCAGGAGCAACGCAACTGGTGTGTACAGGACACCTTAATCCACTTGACCATCACAACCTTACATAAGGAGGTGATAGCCGAAGCTATTTGTGTCCGAAAATTCGACACCATTTAATAATATTAAATGCAATTGCAGATAATATTGCTGTGTTGTATCCACAAGTTAACCCATAGAAAATGTAGCTTGTAGTGGAATTTTCCGTCAATAGAAAATGGGATATCATTGTCACATACCACATACCATAAATTCTCCAGCTATTGTGTTGGGAATTATTCTTAAATACATTAGTCTTTGGACTTTCACCATCATAAAACATCTCATTTAAATTAACTTAATTATCAGTATTAAAATAAAGTAAATGTGACCCTTCTATCAGTTACTGATATCTGGACAAAGGAGGCCAGTAGCGTCAGTAGTAGGAAGTGGTCACCCGTTGTTGTTAAGACCACAGAGTCGTGGAGCAAATTCGGCTCCTATAAATTCTCTTGGACGAAGTGTTATGGAAGATCAGAGTAGTGGTCTGCCATCACCAACACGCAGTCAACAATCACAAGGGAAGTGTTTTTCCGAAACCCATTTATCTAATCATTTTTGGCCATTAATGTTAGGTAGATATTTGGCAAAACAGTTAGAACACAAATGATCAACTCCAAAAAGTTAATTAAGCCTTGGTCCTTATGATTCATTATACAGTGTTTTCTCTGATATAGCTGTCATATATTATGATTCTTGCTTTATACCTAGCGTTCTTTGACAGAAAGAAGAGGAAGCAAGACTTGGTACATCAGTTACTGGGTGACGATAGGCGTTGCCTCAAAATAGTATAATTTGGTGTCTGCATCCTAGATATACTTGGTGAACTAAGACTGCTGTGCAATATGATAAGGAACCTCCTCAATGTATACTAATATATGTAGTTTAATACTTTAATGTGAATGACTGCATATAAATAAATTCAATATAAACCCCCCAAAATGTGTAAGGGTCGATTTGTGAGATTATTGCAGAAATACAGTCCACTTAACATCATACTAATTGCTATCGAAATATACAAAGTAACGTAAATATAAATTATATATAAATTCATAAAATATATATAAATTTCACAGGCTGCTTACCGCAATTTGAACCACCTTCCCGCCGGCACTCGGATGGTAATCTTGGGCATAGTATTTTATCATATCACCTCATTTTTGGGACACACGTGAGGAACACAAATGCAAACAAGCCTGAATGGTCCCCAGGACTAGATGCAACTGAAAACTCACACCCCAGAAGTGACTCAAACCCATACTGCCAGAAGCAATGCAACTGGTGTGTACAGGACACCTTAATCCACTCGACCATCACGACCTGACATAAGGAGGTGATAGCCGAGTCTATTTGAACCCCTCCCCCCCCCCCCGCCGGCACGCGGATGGTAATCTCGGGCATAGTATTTTATCAAATCACCTCATTCTTTGGGGCACACGTGAGGAACAGAAATGCGAACAACCTTGAGTGGTCCCCAGGAATATATGCAACTGAAAACTCACACCCCACAAGTGACTCGAACCCATACTGCCATGAGCATCACAACTGATGTGTACAGGACACCTTAATCCACTCGACCATCACAACCGGACATAAGGAGATGATAGCCAAAGCTATTTGAACCACCCTCCCGCCGGCACTCGGATGGTAATATTGGATGTAGTATTTTATCAAATCACCTAATTCTTTGGGGCACACGTGAGGAACACAAATGCGAATAAGCCTGAATGGTCCCCAGGACTATATGCAACTGAAAACTCACACCCCAGAAGTGACTCAAACCCATACTGCCAGGAGCAATGCAACTGGTGTGTACAGGACACCTTAATCCACTCGACCATCACGACCGGACATAAGGAGATGATAGCCGAGTCTATTTGAACCCCTCCCCCCCCCCCCGCCGGCACGCGGATGGTATTCTTGGGCATAGTATTTTATCATATCACCTCATTTTTTGGGACACACGTGAGGAACACAAATGCAAACAAGCCTGAATGGTCCCCAGGACTAGATGCAATTGAAAACTCACACCCCACAAGTGACTCGAACGCATACTGCGAGGAGCAATGTAACTGGTGTGTACAGGACACCTTAATCCACTTGAACATCACAACCGGACATAAGGAGATGATAGCCAAAGCTATTTGAACCACCCTCCCGCCGGCACTCGGATGGTAATCTTGGATGTAGTATTTTATCAAATCACCTAATTCTTTGGGGCACACGTGAGGAACACAAATGCGAACAAGCCTGAATGGTCCCCAGGACTATATGCAACTGAAAACTCACACCCCAGAAGTGACTCGAACCCATACTGCCAGGAGCTACGCAACTGGTGTGTACAGGACACCTTAATCCACTCGACCATCATGACTGGACATAAGGAGGTGATAGCCGAAGTTATTTGAACCACCCAGGAGCCAGTCGGCCGAGCGGACAGCACGCTGGACTTGTGATCCTGTGGTTCTCGGTTCGATCCCAGGCGCCGGCAGAAAAACATTGAGCAGAGTTTCTTTCACCCTATGTCCATGTTACCTAGCAGTAAAATAGGTACCTGGGTGTTAGTCAGCTGTCACGGGCTGCTTCTTGGGGGTGGAGGCCTAGTCGAGGACCGGGCTGCGGGGACACTAAAATAAGCCCCGAAATAATCTCAAGATAACCTCAAGATAACCCTCCCGCCGGCACTCGGATGGTAATCTTGGGCATAGTATTTTATCAAATCTCCTCATTCTTTGGGGCACACATGAGGAACACAAATGCAAACAAGCCTGAATGGTCACCAGGATTATATGCAACTGAAAACTCACACCCCAAGAAGTGACTCCAACCCATACTGCCAGGAGCAACGCAACTGGTGTGTACAGGACACCTTAATCCACTCGACCATCACGACCTTACATAAGGAGGTGATAGCCGAAGCTATTTGAACCACCCTCCCACCGGCACTCGGATGGTAATCTTGGGCATTGTATTTTATCAAATCACCTCAATCTTTGGGGCACACATGAGGAACACAAATGCGAACAAGCCTGAATGGTCCCCAGGACTATATGCAACTGAAAACTTACACCCCAGAAGTGACTCGAACCAATACTGCCAGGAACAACGCAGCTGGTGTGTACAGAACACCTAAATCCACTCGACCATCACGAGCAAACATAAGGATGTGATAGCCAAAGCTATTTGACCCACCCCCCGTCGGCACTCGGATGGTAATCTAGGGCATAGTATTTTATCAAATCACCTCATTCTTTAGGGCACACGTGAGGAACACAAATGTGAACAAGCCTGAATGGTGCCCAGGACTATATGCAACTGAAAACTCACACCCCCAGAAGTGACTCGAACCCATAGTGCCAGGAGCAACGCAACTGGTGTGTACAGGACACCTTAATCCACTTAACCATCACTACCTTACATAAGGAGGTGATAGCGGAAGCTATTTGTGTCCTCCTCAATGTATACTAATATATGTAGCTTAATACTTTAATGTGATTGACTGCATATATATAAATTCAATATAAACCCCCAAAATGTGTAAGGGTCGATTTGTGAGATTATTGCAGAAATACAGTCCACTTAACATCATACTAATTGCTATCGAAATATACAAATTAACGTAAATATAAATTCTATATAAATTCATAAAATATATATAAATCTCACAGGTTGCTTACCGCAATATGAACCACCTTCCCGCCGGCACTCGGATGGTAATCTTGGGCATAGTATTTTATCAAATCACCTCATTCTTTGGGGCACACGTGAGGAACACTAATGTGAACAAGCCTGAATGGTCCCCAGGACTATATGCAAGTGAAAACTCACACCCCAGAAGTGACCCGAACGCATACTGCCAGAAGTAACGCAATTGGTGTGTACAGGAAACCTGAATCCACTCGACCATCACGACCGGACATAAGGAGGTGATAGCCGAAGGTATTTCAACACCCCCCGCCGGCACTAGGATGGCAATCTTGGGCATAGTATTATATCAAATCACATCATTCTTTGGGGGCACACGTGAGGAACACAAATGCGAACAAGCCTGAATGGTCCCCAGGACTATATGCAACTGAAAACTCACATCCCTAGAAGTGACTCGAACCCATACTACCAGGAGCAACCCAACTGGTGTGTACAGGACACCTTAATTCACTCAACCATCACGACCGGACATAAGGAGGTGATAGCCGAAGCTATTTGAACCCCCCCTCCCACCCGCCTGCACTTGGATGGTAATCTTGGGCATATTATTTTTCAAATCACCTCATTCTTTGGGACACACGTGAAGAACACAAATGTGAACAAGCCTGAATGGTCCCCAGGACTATATGCGACTTAAGAGCTAAGGCTATGCCATTTTGGAATCGAATTGCTGCCAGAATCAATCTAATTAGGAAGGTTTTACCAGTTCCTCCTGACGCATCTAAGAAGATTTCTCCAATCCCATTATTAACAGTTTGAATTATTTGATCGTATATGCTTTTTTGCTCAAGCGTTAGCTTAGAAATCAGCTTTTGCTCAAGATTTCTTGAGCATTTATTTTGCTTTTGCTCTTGTCGTATTTGATTGCACATACGACAACAGCTCACCTGTGTTGTAATTTGGTACACGATGCAATTCTATAACGACCGAAGCAGCAGCAGATGGATTCGGTGATGTCATTCCCAGTTAAATGAGAACTTTGTTCGTGATTTCTAAGCTAAAATCTTCAATCATTATCAACGCTTCGTTGTAGATTTCTGCTGTGAAAACCATATTTGAAAACCATATTTCATATATGAAATTTCCTTGCGTATTCGACGGACAATATTTGAAGCCATGTGCGATTTATATTTCTCCTATAACTGAGTTGGAGATGGAGAGCAGCCGGTCAATATGACTGCAACCAATGCACGAATTTGATTTTATTGTGACGTGTTTGACGCGTCATTAATGCATACATCCCAGTGTCTGTTGTTTGACATTAAATTCACAACTTGAAATGCACTACGGAAAGTGGCATGTGTGACGCCGTTTGACAAACCTCAATTGCTGGAAAGACGTTGAACCGGGCACATTTACCAACAGCACGCGAAGGAAAAAGCATTCATCTTGATTGGGATGCAGGGTGTACAATCTCCCTATCTTAGATTGTTTGAATATGTCAGGTTGTCCGTCGACTCGCTCTCCTCGTTTGCGTCGTTCCAATGATTTTCTACTCACTTTCCATATGAAATACGAAGGCACTTCCGCATACAGCAGTGTTTTCGCAAATGCGTCACTCTAACATAGCGTGAAGAAAGCAGTTAACATTGTAGCTGGTGGAGTCATGGCTATTTGTTGCAAATATGCAGATGTGAAATAAACACTTTGTCCATTTTCTTGTTTTCAAAACAAAACAAAAAATACTATCGAAATATTTCAGTTCAAACACAGATCAATCGACGCAGCTCAATTCTACCGCCAACTGCCCTGAATACTAAGAACAGGTAAAAAATTATATGAAAAATGAAAAAAAAATACATACACTATACTCACGAAATGAACTGTATGGTAAACAACACACCTCAATTTCAATGCAATATCACACAAAATGATTAAATCAAAATGAAAATAAATCAAAATACATGATAATTAAATTTATCAATGCAATTGGAAACATTGAAATGGAATTGTAACAAATTTAGTATTGCGTTTGTAGCTCTTACATGCAACAGATGGCGTGGTTAAAAAAAAACATGTTTTTACCTATCACAGGTATTGCATCTATATAATAGGTATTTAAAAACACGTGCATATTCGAATGGAACGTTGTGTCCAACAGGTGGCGCTGTTTTTCAAAAATAGCATTTTTCCTGTCACAGGTGAGACATGTATTTTGTAGGTATATAAAAACACGCACCTATTCGAATGCAACTTAGTATGTATATAAAAACCCACTCGGATGTGACGGGAAAGTTGTGTGAAAATTTCAAAGCAATCGACGAAGAACTTTCAGAGATTAGCGATTTTGAACAAATGAACATTTTCATTTTTATTTATATAGATAATATATATATGATAAATATATATATATATATATATATATATATATATATATATATATATATATATATATGCGAACAAGCCTGAATGGTCCCCAGCACTATATGCAACTGAAAACTCACACCCCAGAAGTGACTCGAACCTATACTGCCAGGAGCAATGCAACTGGTATTTACAGGACGCCTTAATCCGCTTGACCATCACAACCGGACATAAGGAAGTGATACCCGAAGCTATTTGAACCACTTCCCCCCCCCCCCCCCCCGGCACTCGAATAGTAATCTTGGGCATAACATTTTATCAAATCACCTCATTTTTGGGGGCAACACGTGAGGAACACAAATGCGAACAAGCCTGAATGGTCCCCAGGACTATATGCAACTGAAAACTCACACCCTAGAAGTGACTCGAACCCATACTGCCAGGAGCAATGCAACTGTTATTTACAGGACGCCATAATCCGCTTGACTATCACGACCGGACATAAGGAAGTGATAGCCGAAGCTATTTGAACCACTTCCCCACCGGCACTCGCATAGTAATCTTGGGCATAGCACTATCACTTCCTTATGTCCGGTCATGATGGTCAAGCGGATTAAGGCGTCCTGTAAATACCAGTTGCATTGCTCCTGGCAGCATGGGTTCGAGTCACTTCTGGGGTGTGAGTTTTCAGTTGCATATAGTCCTCGGGACCATTCAGGCTAGTTCGCATTTGTGTTCCTCACGTGTTGCCCCAAAAAATGAGGTGATTTGATAAAATGCTATGCCCAAGAATACTATCCAAGTGCCGGCGGGGAAGTGGTTCAAGATCTCATGATCAGATCATGTGAAGGTGTTCATCAAGGTGATCCTCTTGCTCCCTTCTTTTCTGCTTAGTCTTAAAAGAAATCACCGAAAGCTTGTCCAGCGAGTTCAACATCTGGTTTTTGGATGATGGCACTATAGCTGACACGGTAGACGACCTCTTGGCAGATATCAGGAAAATAAGGGAGCAAGAAGTAAGCATGGGCTTTCGTCCTGAACCCTTCCAAGTGTGAAGTAGTCTCCTCCAACCCAGACATCGTAGCTAGTCTGCCTTGCCTGGAGCCCATGTCATTAGGGCCGAGAACAGCACCACTTGGAGCCCCCCTCGATTCTAATGCCATTGAAGAGATCCTTGACAAGAAAATCGCAGACCTTAGGAGGATGGAAGACAGAATAGGTGAAATCGATGCCCACGAAGCTTTTTATTTCCTCACCAAATGCTTATCCCTTCCGAGGCTAACCTAATTTTTGAAGTGCGCTCCATCTTACGACAACCAAAAGCTTGAAAAGTATGACCTCTTACTGAAGACCATGCTGGAAAAAGTTGTCAACCTCAATGAATGCCAGTGGAAACAAGCCACTCTTCCTGTTAGGCTCGGTGGCTTGGGTGTCCGCACCGCCACCCAAATTGCTGTCCCAGCCTTCTTGTCTTCCTCCTCAGCATCAGATGACATGGTTAAGGAAATTCTACCTGATACCCTCAGTGATATAGCGGGGATACAGGACCCTCACTACAAGAAATGCGACACGAAATGGGGTGCCATGGCAGACCCAGCAATCAGACCAGCCATGCCAAAAGCCAAGAAACAATCCAGTTGGGATAGCCCCATTGCAGACAAAGAAGCCACAGCTTTGCTGGAGGCAGCAACAACCCCCAGTGATCATGCACGCCTCACAGCTGTGCAGGCTCCCCATGCAGGAGACTTCCTTTTGGCAGTCCCTATGTCTGCGACAGGCACACGTCTTGATCCGCAGGAGCTCCGTATTGCAGTCGCTCTCCGTCTTGCTGCCCCTATCCACACTGTTCATAGGTGTATTTGCGGCGAGGCAGATGCTGACGAATATGGATTGCATAGCCTGCACTGTGGAAAATTTGGTGGTTGGCACACTATACACGACGAAGTCAACGACATCATTAAAAGAAGCCTTGCCTCTGCTCAGTGTCCAGCGGAGAGAGAGCCCCGCAACTTTCTGAACCGTGACTCTGTTAGCTTTGCCGGCCGACCAGACGGAATCACACTGCGTCCGTGGAAGGGTGGCAGACAGTTGGCATGGAACTATACTTGCCTATCCACCCTGGCAGCCACATACATCAACCTCTCTGCCGGCACAGCAGGAGCCGCGGCGACACACAGAGAAAGAGACAAGTCAGCTAAGTACAGGCAATTAGATCATCGGTACAACTTCGTTCCAATAGGGTCTGAGACCCTAGGCCCATGGGGAGAGAGAGCAAGAAGGTTTTTTAAGGATCTTGGTTCCAAGCTCATTGATACCACAAGACACCCTAGAGCGGCAAGTTTTCTCTTTCAGCGCCTCAGTGTCGCGATCCAGAGGGGGAATGCTCACTGCATCCTCGGTTCCTGCCCGACGTCGGAGGAGTTCAAGGAAATCTACAGCCTCTAGGAAGCGAACTTTTTTTTGTGTCCTCTTAATGTTCATTTTTTGTATACAATCAGATATGTAACTGTATAACCTTGCATAATAAAGTGTACACCATAAAAAAGGGGGGTGGTAGGAGAAGCGAACACTCTTATGTATTCAGAGTTAAATGGCAAGTTTTTCCCTGAATGCTCTGTGTTCCCTTCTCTGAGGCTGTGGGTCCCTATAATTGCACCAGAGGTGGTACCCCCCTATATATATATATATATATATATATATATATATATATATATATATATATATATATATATATATATATATATATATATATATATATATATATATATATATATATATATGCGAACAAGCCTGAATGGTCCCCAGGACTATATGCGAATGAAAACTCACACCCCAGAAGTGACTCGAACCCATACTCCCAGGAGCAATGCAACTGGTATGTACAAGACGCCTTAAACCACTTGACCATCACGACCGGACAAAATGAGGTGATAGCCGAAGCTATTTGAACCACCTCACCGCCGGCACTCGGATGGTTATCTTGGGCATAGCATTTTACCAAATCACCTCATTCTTTGGGGCACACGTGAGGAACACAAATGCGAACAAGCCTGAATGGTCCCCAGGACTATATGCGAATGAAAACTCACACCCCAGAAGTGACTCGAACCCATACTCCCAAGAGCAATGCAACTGGTATGTACAAGACGCCTTAAACCATATATATATTCATATATATATATTCATATATATATATATATATTCATATATATATATATATATATATATATATATATATATTCATATATATATATATATATATATATATATATATATATATATATATATATATATATATATATATATATATATATATATACAGAGAACTGGGAAAGGAAGATGAACGTTTCGGGTAATCAAAGCCGTTGTCAACACCGGACTGACAAGAAGAAAGAAAGGGGTACAGGGGTACAGGTCAACAACTGACTCTGACCACCCATCTCCCGGGAAAGAATTACCCAGAAGCAGGTATTGATTAGCTTAGAATAATAGGATTAAGCGTTTAGAGAATAAGTATGAAAGATTAAAGAAAAAGCCTCACTGAACACACAATATATGAATATAATATTGAAATGAGACATAGTAACCCTATCAGAGTTGTTTCTTAAACTGTTGTGCAATATTGTAACTTAAAAATGGATCAAGTTTGTACATACCAGTACTAACATTGATAAGATCTGGACACTGATTAAGGTTGACTCAATCAAATTCCGTTCCACGAAACCACCGCAATTGGTAATGCTTTTCGGTCCATCCCGCTTAATAGTGTGATCACACAAACTCGTGCGTTGATACAATTCATTAGACGTTTGGGCACTTCTAATACTATTAGCATGTTGGGACAGTAATTGTAAGAACTTTCCTATTTGTCCAAGGTACACAGAATCACAATCATTCCAGGGAATCGAATACACACAACCTGCTGTACTAGGGGAGTTTTTTTTGTTAAATTGGATTTGACCGTACTATTAGTGAGCACCATATTGATATTAAGTTGCTTAAGTTCCGAGAAAGTTTTTCAAGTCCAATCGCATAAGGTACCACCAATGAGTTTCTAATTTCTGGTTTCGCTTTGTGGACATGATTATAAAACATACACTAGCTTGTCCGAACGAGCAATCCAAAAACATCTTATGGTATTGTAAATTCTTCCCAATTTCATATGGTTTAGCAATCTCTTCATCAAAAAACTCAGGGCTGCATGCTCTCAAATCTCGAAGAAGCATTCCTGAAAATACTGCCTGTTTAACTTTACTATGATAATTCGAATAATAATGAACATACGACCCCACGTTGGTAGGTTTCCTATACATATTATATTTGAACTTTCTATTGACTCTATGAATCATAATGTCTAAAAACAGAAGAGTACCATTCTCCTCATTCTCACATGTGAGTTTTATTGAAGGTACCAAGGAATTAAGTTCATTAAGAAAAACTGTTTGGTCTTGGTCACACGGACATAAGCACAAAATATCATCAACATTTTGTGAGGGATGAGGTCTTGGAGTGGCAAGGCGTCATCAGTGGAGTCCCTCCGGGATCAGTTCTTGGATTTATTCATTTCCTGATATATATAAATGATCTCTCAGAGGGCATAGACTCGTTTCTCTCAATGATTGCTGATGATGCAAAAATTATGAGGAGGAGGATTAAGACAGAGGAAAGGAGTATGAGGCTACAAGATGACCAGGACAAACTTAAGGAATACTCAAACAAATGGATACTAAAGTTCAATCCAAGTAAATGTAAGGAACTGAAACTTGTGGGAGGAAATAGGATGCCAGACAGTGTAAACAGAATGGGAGACGAAGTCCTTCACGAAACGGACAAGAAAGAAAGATCTAGGAGCTCATTTCAAGCCAAACCTGTCTCCTGAAGCCCACACCAAAAGAATAACATCGAATATGCGAGGCTGGCTAACATCAGAATTGCTTTCAGAAACCTGTGAAAGAAATCTTTCAGAGCCTTGTATACCACGTATGTAAGGCCAATCCTGGAGTAAGCGGCCTTAGCACGGATCCCATACCTTGTCAAACACAAGGCGAAGCTGGAAAAAGTTCAGATATGCCACTAGGCTAGTCCCAGAACTAAGAGGAATGAGTTACGAGGAAAGGCTGAGTGAACTGCACCTCACGTTGCTGGAAGACAGAAGAGCCCGGGGAAACTTGATTACCAAATACAAAACTCTCAAGGGAATTGACAAGGTAGACAAGGGTGGATTATTTAACACGGCTGGTACACGCACAAGGGGACACAGGTGGAAGTTGAGTACCCAAATGAGCCACAGAGACATTAGAAAGAACTTTTTCAGTGTCAGAGTAGTTAGTAAATGGAATGTACTAGGAAGTGATGTGGTGGAGGCTGACTCCATACATAGTTTCAAATGTAGATATGATAGAGCTCGAGAAGCTCAAGAATCTGAACACCAGTAGATTGACGGTTGAGAGGTGGGACCAAAGCGGCAAAGCTCAACCCTCGCAAGCACAAATAGGTGAATTCAACTAGGTGAGTACACACACACACACACACACACACACACACACACACACACACACACACACACACACACACACACACACACACACACACAGGGCCTGGTAGCTTGGTGGACAGCGCTCAAGACTCGTAATTCTGTGGCGCGGGTTCGATTCCCACACCAGGCAAAAACAAATGGGCAATGTTTCTTTCATCCTGAATGCCTCTGTTACCTAGCAGTAAAAAGATACCTGTGAGTTAGTCAGCTGTCACGGGCTGCTTCCTGGGGTGTGTGTGTCTGGTGTGGAAAAAAGAAAAAGTAGTTAGTAAAGAGTTGATTGATAGTTGAGAGGCGGGCCAAAAGAGAAAAGCTCAAACACAACTAGGTGAATACACACACACACACACACACACACACACACACACACACACACACACACACACACACACACACACACATACACACACACACACACACACACATGAGAGTTGATGAGAAGAGTTGTGACAGATGAGGATTGTAGGATCCTCCAAGAGGACCTGAACATGATGCAGAGATGGTCAGAGAAATGGCTACTGGAGTTCAACACGAGCAAATGTAAAGTTATGGAAATGGGACTAGGAGATAGGAGACCAAAGGGATAGTACACAATGAAGGGGAACTGCCTGCCTGTGACGACGTGAGAAAGAGACCTGGCGTGGGCTTAACACCTAATCTATCTCCTGAAGCCCATATTAATAGGATAATGAGAGCAGCGTACTCTTCACTGGCAAAAGTTAGAACATCATTCAGAAACCTAAGTAAGGAGGCATTTAGGGTGCTTTACACTGCCTACGTGAGGCCAGTCTTAGAGTATGCCGCCTCATCATGGAGTCCCCATCTAAAGAAGCACATAATGAAACTGGAAAAGGTTCAGAGGTTTGCAACGAGACTCGTGCCAGAGCTACGAGGGATGGGGTATGAGGAGCGCCTGGGGGAACTATGCCTTACGACACTAGAAAGAAGAAGGGGACATGATAGGAACGTATAAAACACTCAGAGGGATTGACAGAGTGGACATAGACGAAATGTTCACACGGAATAGTAACAGAACGAGGGGACATGGATGGAAGTTAGAAACTCAGATGAGTCACAGAGATGTTAGGAAGTTTTCTTTTAGCGTGAGAGTAGTGGGAAAATGGAATGCACTTAAGGAACAGGTTGTGGAAGCCAATACTTTTCATAATTTTAAAACCAGGTATGATAGGGAAATGGGATAGGAGTCATTGCTGTAAACAACTGATGCTCGAAAGGCGGGATCCAAGAGTCAATGCTCGATCCTGCAGACACATATAGGTGAGTACATATAGGTGAGTACAGGGAAACAGGTTGTGGAAGCAAATACTATTCATACTTTTAAGACTAGGTATGATAGGGAAATGGGACAGGAGTCATTGCTGTAAACAACTGATAGGTGGAAAGG
>WNGS01163555.1:18272738-18285185 GCA_020271785.1 Procambarus virginalis
TCTGAGTTAGAGAGCGCTGGTCTCAGTGTCAGTGCTCTCGGAAGGAGAAGCAGGGAAGGTCTCACTGTGGCTGTATGGACCTGTAAATGAGGTTGAAATTGGTTACCCAGTGGGAGGAACCCATGGTAGGGCTTGAGTAAATTAATGTGGCACAGCTGGGTCTTCCGCCGCCTATCGGGGGTCTCGAGAACGTAGTTGAAGTTGTTCCGGCACTCCTTAACACGGTAGGTCCTGAGAACTGTTCTGTAAAGGAGAACCTGGGATAGGGAAATAGGCAAGCACTAAGTCTCCTGGTTGTAACTTCTTACTTTACAGTGCTGGTCGTAACGAGTCTTCATCCTCTCCTGGGCTTTCTGTAGGTCGTTGCTGGCAAGGATGGACCCTCTCTAGAATGTGTCGGAGATTTGAAGATACTGGGGCACATTCTGATGCTCACTGAAGGTGTCATCACGTAGAGAATCCTTGAAAGCCTTGAGAGGTGTACGGCACTTACGTCCGTAGAGCATCTCATAAGGAGATACTCCTAGTGACTCGTTGGGAAGACTTCTGAAAATACACAATGATATCATTTGCCTATCCCAATCCTTTGAGGTCTCATTACAGAACTTTTTAAGAGTGCCTTGATGGTTTGAGGACTACGCTCGAGAGAACCCTGTGAAGCAGGATGATAGGGCTGGACAGTACCTGTTTGATGTTGAACTCCTCCAGAGTCCGTTTGAAGAGATCACTGGTGAAGTTGGTGCCACAGTCGCTCTGAATCTCCCTCGGAAATCCATACTGGGTGAAGATTTTCAGTAGATTCTTCACCACTGTAGCAGCTGTAATATTTTTCACTGGAATGCTATCGGAAATCTGGTGGTAGGACACAGGATGGTTAAGATATATGCGTTGCCTGCACTGGTCCGAGGCAAAGGCCAACGCAGTCGATAATGGAATGCTTTGTGGAACGGTCCTCAGGCACCTGGATGGGTATCAGTGGTGCTCTGGGAATGGAAACGTTCGGTTTCCCGGCTAACTGACACACGTGGCATAATCTGACATGAGTTTTGACGTCGTTTACCATACCTGGCCAGTTAGTCTTGTCGAATTCCATGGTAAGTCTTTTGAACCCATAGTGTGACAAAGCGCCGTGGGCCAGGTGTAGAATCGTGGGCCGCAGGCTGGTAGGAATCACTAGTTGTTCAACGTCTGCCCAATCGTCCTCGTCCTTCTTTACTGGTCTATACCTGCGATAGAGTATTTCGTTCTCCATAAAGAACCCAGGAACACTGTCGGATTGGGTTTCAGCCTGAAAGAATAATGGTGTCAAGGTAAGATCATCTCTGTAACTTACGGAACTCCACCGCGGTCAGGTAGGGGGTAGTTTCGAAGGGTCCTGAGGGACAGCGGTAGCAGTAGAGTCGGCTGGCTGTGGACGTGCAGCTTGAGCACGGGTGGTCACCATAACAGGAGGAGAACCTTCATCACTCTCTTGAACCTTTACTGGAAATGTTCAAAAATCGGGTTATCCACCACAGAGTTGCTTACCTCGGATATGTCCTTGACGATCAGGTTGTTTGGTTGTTGGTCTTCGCCAAGTCGTTGCCCAGGAGAAGTTGCACTCCAGGCATGGGAAAAGGCTTTTCCCTGACGGCGACTTGGACTTCACCGGTCACGAAGGGACAATCCAGGTAAACTCGGGAAGTGGATAAGGAGTTGTAGCAGTAAGGTCAGTGATGAACACAGTCTCTCCTGTGTAGGCGACGTTGGGCACAGCCGATTTCAAGACGATCGATTGTAGAGCCGCTGTGTCCCGTAGGATCTTAAGTCCGAAACGTCCCTCTGAATCTGAACCGTGGGTAGAGATAGTTCCTGGATATAGATGCTTGGTAAGAGAGATCATTAGCATGAACACCAACATTCATTACAGGCTACCGACTTAGGGTGAGTAGGTTTAGACTTAGGGGTTCGATGTTACCTTTAGCTTGGGACTTACCACATTTGTCAATGGTGTGTCCATATAATCGACAATACCTGCAGTACAGTTGAGAGGTACCTTGATCTGGGCTCGCTTTCTCGTAACTGTACCAAGACTTCTTGTGGTAGGATCTGGAGTCAGCCGGTGGATGAGGCTGTAAGTGTCAGCTGACTTCGCACACTTCACTAACTCCGTCTCTTCCTTGTCTGCTAAGTATAGGCGGACAGGAGGAGGTACACGTCTCAAAAATTCTTCAACCAGTATGAGGTTGACAAGCTCTGAAAAAGTAGAGACATGTGCTGCCTCCAGCCATTTCATGAATATCTTCGTTTGGTGTTAGCAAATTCTAAGAAGGTGGTGGTACTTGCCTTGACGTAGTCACGAAACTTTCGTCGATAGCTTTCGGTGGAGAGAGGTAGGCGTCCAACACAGCTTGTTTCAGGGTGGTGTAGTCGTTTTCCGAAGCCAAAGTGCTGAGTGTGACTGCTGCTCTACCTGTTAAATGTACTCGGAGAAGGGTAGCCCATTGGTCGTCAGGCCAATTAAGTTGAACAGCAAGGGTCTCAAAAGTGGTAAAGAACACATCAACCTCCGTTTCGAGGAACGGGGGCATTAACTTACTTGCATGGGAGATATTGAAACTGGGAGGAAGACTAGCTGCCGCTTGTTGGAGTTGAGCTTGGTGTGCAGCGTCCCTCTCGCGTTCTCGTCACGACAGTTTAGAGCTGCTTCTGCCTGTCGTTTGTCGTGGTCACGCTGCATCTCGAGTCGCTGTTGGTATAGGCCAACTCTCGTTCACTTTCTTCTTTCCGGATGGCAGCTGCTTCCTTGGCCAGGGCTGCCTCACGCTCCTTGAGGCGGATTTCTCTTTCTTGTTCTTCCTTTCTGAGGGCAGCTTTACGTTCTCTAATGGCAGCTTCCCGTTCTCTGATTGTAGCTGCTTCCTTTAGTTGCTCTCGCTCGATCTTAGCAATTTCTAACTTGAGTTTGATTGCTGTCAAGTCATGTTTATCTGAAATAGTGTATTGGTCATGAGTATCAGAATCTATCTTCCCTTCATCCAAAAGATGATCTACAATTAGATTATTTACAGTATATTTGTTGGCACCAGGGGGAACTTCCAATTGATACTCGTGTGCAAGAGTTATCAATTCGACCCTTCTTGCATGACGTAAGTTCCCTATTTCACCTTCTGGATTTGCCTTGAAAGCTTGTAAGCGGAACATGGTGAAAATATAGCAAAACAAAGGAGACACGAATATATAGTGAGAATATGGTGAATGTCAGAAACAGGAAACGTGGCAACTGATACCTATCCTGTGGGGAATTATTAATAATTAAAGTTAATTCAAGATGGTAAATGAATAAGGTCGCAGGAAATCTTGTACCTGGTACTCACTATGGGAGGATAAAGGCAAGAAAATCCTACTAATTAGTGAAAACTGAGTTTAAAATACAAGTGAAACACTAAATGGCTACAAAATAAATGAGGTAGTCCAAAAAATGTAGTCATACCTTGCCAAGTCACTATAGAACATAAGCAATGGTACCCACTGAAATTGAATATGGTATTTACAGAATTAGCGAACTTTGTGCTCAAAAGAAAGAACGCCAATTCCCTACCTTTTGGTAAATACCATCAGTCTGACCGACGAGTAGGGGTGCGAGTGTCAACTGGTGACGAGAACTATCGGCGAGGTCCCAATTCGCCAATAATAGTTCGTGCTAGAGGATCTAAAGCCCTCTTTTTCCTCCTAGAGTCGAATTGCAGGACTTGGGTGCTATTGACCCGGAGACAGACCACAGTACCAGGGTACCTATGTGATAATCTGTCAAAAAGTGAGAAATATCTGGGGACAAAGATGTTAAATACGGAGGATAACACGGAAGGGGGAGACGACCAATTAAGAGTATGACTGCAGCCTACAGTCACCACGTAATCCAAAGTTGTCTCACTCTCACCATATGCTATTCCCGTAATGTACAATATACACAGCATCATATAAAATAAAGAATGATTAATGTAAATAATGGAAGCAAGAGAAATGAAAGCCAAGTATGCTTACCACAATTACCAATACCTGAGTGAAGCTCCCGGACAGGCCCCCATTTATATGTGAAGGTAACGAGTTGGAAATGGTGGTCGGCAGTCTTCCAACTAGCAGGTGTCAGTGCTGGGCCACATATTAAATATTAAAAAAAGAAAAGGAAAAAAAAGAGAAAAAAAGAATGACTGCATGGTTGGTAATCTGTGGTAAGGTAAGAAACATAAAACACAATAATAAACAATTTACTTTAATAACAATAAAAAACAAATTGAAGTAAATGCAAAATCTTGGCTTAATGGTAAAAAATGTCAAGTGGAAAAGTAAATAAACATGAAAATAGATTACGTTAATGGGGGAGGAGAATTGACATACAAAGGTAAATAAAATATGAATGCTGGAATATATGCACTATCTATAAACCTCTATTTGACCACTCAAGGTGAGTCACTTAGGTGTTCATAGAATGAGAGCACAAGATATTCTGGCTGGCAGAAACGCAAGGGACTCCAACAATAACTGGCGATGACTTGTGATTGGCGAGGAACCTGAGTGGCGTGTTGGTTGGCGACCAATGAGAAAGCTGGATGGCCGCAAGTCGCTAGTTAAGCAGTTGAAGGGTTCGGCGCGTCGACCAGGTGCTGGAGTGGGGGGGAGGAGGGAGTTGCTGGTGCGTGTGGCTGTCTTGATATATACGTTTAGCCACTACAAAACGTATCTTGTATATTGTTGAGGACGTGATGAAATACGAAAATAGCAGGCTAAATCTCTGATAAGAGATTATCGTCACAATATATATATATACATATTATTATTTTGAATACATACACACGGGACCAAAGAGCGAGAGCTCAACCACCACAATCACAACTAGGTGTGTACACACATGCACACATTATATATATATATATATATATATATATATATATATATATATATATATATATATATATATATATATATATATATATATATATATATATATATATATATATATATATATATATATATATATATATATATATATATATATATCTATATGTTGTGACGTTAATCTCTTTCAAGAGATTGAGCCTGCTCTTCCCTATAGTAGTCACGTCCCATGCTACATTCAAGATACGATCAGCAGTAGCAAAACGTTTGTCAAGGCAGCGCACACACCTGCATACCCCCACTCCTGCACCCCCCACACTCCTCATCGCCGGCTCGTCGCCTGCACTACAATTAGCCAACTACCAGTGTCGGCCTGCCTGCATTCTGATTGGCTGATCGAGACCACACCACTCCAGCTCCGCACCACTCACGCACCTCGTAGAGTCAACGTCGGGGCCGGCCAGCAGTTTCCTCCTAAGAATATCTTGTGCTCTGTGCTGTGAAAATCTAATTGATATACCTCGTGTATCAAGTAGCGGTTCTTAGCTTGTGCTTATATTCCCAGCACCATTTATATTACTTGTATTATATTTTTGTACTATTGTTAATGTAAACCATTACTTATTCATTTTTATGTTAGTTTTTTCACTTGTTATATTTGCACTTTACCAAGCCAAGGAATTGTCTTTATTTAAATTTGTTTTCTAGAGTAATTAAATTTCATTGTTTATTCTATGTGTTTTATGTGTCTTCTCCTACCTTACCACAGACAATCAGGCAAGCAGTCTCTTTTTTTGTGTATGTGACCAGGCATTGACATCTGCCATTGGAAGACTGCCGAACACCATACTCCAACACTTTACCGTCACATATACTTGGGGGCCTGTCCTAGGAGCTTCACTCAGGTACTGGTAATTTGTGGTAAGCGTACTTGGCTTTAATTCCCTTGCTTTTCATATTTTCAATAATCAATTTTATTATTCATATGGTGCTGTGTGTATTGTGCATTCCGGGAGTAGCATATGGTGAGTGTGAGACAACTTTGGATTACGTGGTGACTGTAGGCCTCAGTCATACTCTTAATTGGTCGTCTCTCCCTCCGTTTTATTACCCGTGTTTACCACCTTTTGTCCCTAGGATATTTCTCATATTTTCGGCAGATCATCATATAGGTACCCTGGTACTGTGGTCTGTCTCCAGGTCAATAGCATCTAATTTCTGCAATCCGACTCTAGGAGGAGAAAGAGGGCCATTGTTCCTCTAGCACGGACTTTTATTGACGAGTTGGGACCTCGGCAATAGTTCTCGTCACCAGTAGACACTCGCACCCCTACTCGTCAGTCAGAAATAATGATATTTACTTAAGTAGGGAATTAGCTTTCTTTTTTCAGAGCACAAAGTTCGCTAATTCTGTAAGTATCATATTTCATTTCAGTGGGAAAACTTGCTTATGTTCTATAGTGACTCGGTAAGGTATGCCTACATTCTTGGACTGCCTAATTTGCTTTTGGAACCATTAAATGTTTCATTTGTTTTAGAAACTCAGTTTCACTAATTAGTAGGATTTTCTTGCCCTTATCCTCCCACAGTGAGTACCGGGTACAAGATTTCCTGCGACCTTAATCATTTACCATCTTGAATTAACTTTAATTGTTAACAATTCCACAGGATAGGTGCCAGTTGCCACGTTTTCCTGTTTCTGACATTCACCATATCACAACAGTATATTCGTGTCACATTTATTTGCTAACTTTTCACTATACTTCGTATCCAAGCTTTCCGTTCAAATCCAGCAGGTGAAATAGAGAACTTACGTCATGCCAAGAGGACCGAATTAATAACTCTTGCACATGAGTATCATGAGCGAAGTCAGCTGACACTTACAGCCTCATCCACCGGCTGACACGAGAACCACCTACCAGTAAGAAGTCTTGGTACAGTTACGAGAAAGTGAGCCCAGATCAAGGTACCTCGCAACTGTACTGTAAGTATTGTAGACTCTATGGACATACCATAGAAACGCAACTGTACTGTAAGTATTGTAGACTCTATGGACATACCATAGAAAAATGTGGTAAGTCTCAATACAAAGGTACTACTGAATCCACCAAACCCAAACAGACTCCTCCTAAGTCCGGTCAGCCTGTAATGAATGTTGGTGTTCATGCTAATGATCTTTCTCTCTTCAGTAAACATCTGTATCCTGGAACTATCACTACCAACGGTTCAGATTCTGAGGGACGTTTTGGACTTAAGATCTTGAGGGACACAGCGGCTCTTCAATCAATAGTCTTGAAATCAGCTGTGCCCAACGTCGCCTACACCGGAGAAACAGTCTTCATCACTGACCTCACTGCTACTACTCCTTATCCTCTCGCCAGAGTCCACCTGGATTGTCCCTTCGTGACCGGTGAAGTCCAAGTCGCCGTCAGGGAAAAGCCTTTTCCCATGCCTGGAGTGCAACTTCTCCTGGGCAACGACTTGGCAGAAGACCTGCAACCGACCAACCTGATCGTCAAGGACGAACCCCAGGTGTGTACCTCTGTTATGGATAATCCGATTTTTGAGCATGTTCCAGCAAAGGTTCAAGAGAGTGATGAAGTTTCTTCTCCGGTTTTGGTGACCACCCGTGCTCAAGCTGCACGACCGCAACCAGCTGACTCTACTGCTACCGTTATCCCTCAAGACCCTCTGAAACTACCCCCAAATCTGACCGCTTTGGAGTTCCGTAAGTTACAGAGGGAAGATCTTACCTTGACACCATTATTCTTTCAGGCTGAGACTCAATCTGACAGTATTCCTGGGTTCTTCTTAGAGAACGAGTTGCTCTATCGCAGATTCAGACCCAGTAAACTGAAGGAGGAGGACGATTGGGCCAACATTGAACAACTAGCAATTCCTACCAGCCTGCGGCCCACTATTCTACACCTGGCCCACGGAGCACTATCACACTACGGGTTTAACAAGACCTACCATGGGATTCGACAAGACTACTACTGGCCAGGTATGGTTAATGATGTCAAACAACATGTTAAACAATGTCACGTGTGTCAGATGGCAGGTAAACCGAACGTTTCTATCCGCAGAGCACCACTGACACCCATCCAGGTGCCTGAGGAACCTTTCCACAGACTTATTATTAACTGTGTTGGTCCTTTGCCTCAGACCAGTTCCGGCAACGCCTATATTTTAACCATCCTGTGTCCTACCACCAGATTCCCCATAGCAGTTCCAGTAAAGAACATTACGGCTGCTACTGTGGTAAAAAATTTGCTGAAGATCTTCACCCAGTATGGATTTCCGAGGGAGATTCAGAGCGACTGTGGCATCTACTTCACCAGTGATCTCTTCAAACGGACACTGGAGGAGTTCAACATCAAACAGGTACTGTCCAGCCCCTATCATCCTGCTTCACAGGGTTCTCTTGAGCGTAGTCATCAGACTATCAAAGCACTCCTAAAAAAGTTTTGCAATGAGACCTCTAAGGATTGGGATAAGCAACTTGATCTCATCATGTGTATTTTCTGAAGTCTTCCCAATGAGTCACTAGGAGTATCTCCTTATGAGATGCTCTACGGACGTAGGTGCCGTACTCCTCTCAAACCTTTCAAGGACACTCTACGTGATGCCACCTTCAGTGAGCATCAGAATGTGCCCCAGTTTCTTCAAAACCTCCAACACATTCTCGAGAGGGTGCATTCCTTGGCTAAGAACAACCTATTGAAAGCCCAAGAGAGGATGAAGACTCATTACGACCTGCACAGCCAAGTAAGGAAAATTCAACCGGGAGACTTCGTACTTGCCTATTTCCCTATCACAGGTTCTCCTTTGCAAAACAGGTTTTCAGGACCCTACCGTGTCAAGGAGTGCAGGAATAACTACAACTACGTTCTCGAGACCCCCGATAGGCGGCGGAAGACCCAGTTGTGCCACGTCAACCTACTGAAGCTTTATCATGGTACTCCTCCCACTGTGCTAATAAACTACTCCACCTTTACAGGTCCATACTGCCACAGTGAGACCTTCCCTGCTTCTCCTCCCGAAAGCACTGACACTCAGTCAGCGTTTTCCAACTCGGAAATCGTAACTAACATCCATAATTACTTTCAGGACAATAATAATGCTCCTTTACCTTGTTCTAATACTACTCTCGCCTCGCCAGATATCACCAAGCCTTTCATCCTCCATGTCGACGCCAGTGGTACCGGCATCGGGGGTGACCTGGTACAACAAGGCGAAGAGATTCTACCTACTAACTACCAGAAACTACAGCACGATCAAAAAGGAGCTACTCATCGTCCTGAACAGGCAGCACTTTGCACCATACCTGCAAAGTACTCGGTCTAGCACCATCTACACAGACCATAACCCTCTTCACTTCCTGCAGCCAGCCCCACTCCACCATCGACTACTTCTAGGATGGGCTTGCTAGCTGCAGCATTTCAGCCTGGAGATTGCTACACCCAGGAGTCTGATTACATCATATCAGACGCCCTCTCCAGCGTCACTGAGGTAGAGACAGATCCACCTACCACTCTACATCCCGAGAACGTGACTTCACCGGAACCGCAGGCTTCGGGAGAGAGTTGTGACGATAATCTCTTTCAAGAGATTGAGCCTGCTCTTCGCTATTATAGTCACGTCCCATGCTACATTCAAGATACGATCAGCAGTAGCAAAACGTTTGTCAATGCAGTGCACACACCTGCATACCCCCACTCCTGCACCCCCCACACTCTTCATCGCCGGCTCGTCGCCTGCACTACAATTAGCCAACTACCAGTTTCGGCCTGCCTGCATTCTGATTGGCTGATCGAGACCACACCACTCCAGCTCCGCACCACTCATGCACCTTGTAGAGTCAATGTCGGGGCCGGCCAGCAGTTTCCTCCTCAGAATATCTTGTGCTCTAGGCTGTGAACATCTAATTGATATACCTCGTGTATCAAGTAGCGGTTCTTAGCTTGCGCTTATATTCCCAGCGCCATTTATATTACTTGTATTATATTTTTGTACTATTGTTAACGTAAACCATTACTTATTCATTTTTATGTTAGTTTTTTCACTTGTTATATTTGCACTTTGCCAAGCCAAGGAATTGTCTTTATTTAAATTTGTTTTCTAGAGTAATTAAATTTCATTGTTTATTCTATGTGTTTTGTGTGTCTTCACCTACCTTACCACAGACAATCAGGCAAGCAGTCTCTTTTTTTTGTGTATGTGACCAGGCATTGACATATATATATATATATATATATATATATATATATATATATATATATATATATATATATATATATATATATATATATATATATATATATATATATTTATAATCCTTTTTTGTGAATGAAGTTTTAAATAAAATAAAATAAAATGACTATACAAAAACAATTGGGCGGCCAGTGAGAATACAATATGGAAGTGTAAGCGGGTGCCCCATAGGCTTCCCTGCATGCTGCATGTTCTTCGAAGTTGAAGGTTCCTACAAACTCAACCAGAGGTGGTACCCTCTATATATTAATAAAAAGGCTAGCCTAGGCTAAATCTAGGCAAGAATTTGCTTGGCTAGGGTAGGAAGGACTGGTCATGTTTAAAAGGAAGGCAGGGTTAGGCTAGACAAGACTAGGTAAGGTTATACTGTGATAGGCTTGGCTACGGTAGGCTAGGAAGTGGTAAACTAGGATAAGCAAGGCTGTGCAAGCACTATGCACAGCTAGAATGAACTATGCTAAGATGGTTTAAGCTGGGCTAGGGTAGGATAAACTGGGCTTTGCAGGGCGCCGGTTGATCAGTGGAGATGTAATGGTCTAACCTTCTAGCTAGTTTGCTGACCTAAGAGTGTAAAATGCCTAGCCCCTAATCTGCTGCAATAATATTGTAAAAGAAATATTACTTATTATAATCTTAAATACTAAATACCTGGATAACACAGGTGGCCTGCACAATGCCTCTTCTTGTTCTTGTTGATAGTAGATACAGTTTGCATGAAGGGTTCGTCCTTCGATAACTGCACCAGTACAGATGTTGGTAGACGCGTTTATGTTGAGGATGATCGGAGTTACCAAGGTGCTTGTTGCATTGTGCTGTAGATAGAGGAACGGTGACTAAAACAGAGGTGTGTGTTGTAGGGAGGCTTGTCGCACCGCGGGGCTGGATGTTGTGTTTATGACGTCAGCTGATCCATGGTGCTGCGTCGGGCCGGTTGTTTTCTGTGTTTAGCTTTGGTGGCGCCAGGTATAATGTGGTACGGGTTAGATGTGGCCAATTTGTTGGTGGACTGCAGATATTTAGCCAGTGCTTTGACTATTTGGTATTTTTCTTGAAACGAGTGGTCACCACCTCCTAATATATGCTCGATGGAAAGGGTATTTTAAGTGCGATAAAGACAATTTCTAGGCGTTCAATCTCATAACAAAAACAAATCCGTGCATTCGTACACAAACAGAGACCGGTGGTTATTCAAACACTTGGAATTCTTTTACTTAAAATAATAACAATTAGATTAATAATATTAATGCAATTGTTACTCAAGATTCACAAAAACCATTAGGAATAGTTTAAAAGAAAATTTAAAAGACATCTGAAAACATATATACAGACTTGTGTGATATTTATTCCAACATTATATATTAATAGAATGTTGTAACTATTATTTTAAATATTAGGTAGTTGCCAGCTACGTATATCTCATATAAACGTTGCAAAAAGATTTTATAATGAAATAACACATTACACATTTAAAAAATCATCTTTGCAAAGAATTAATACCTAAACATATTGTAAATACAGTGACAAATTGTGACAAACATTGCATAATAATATTTACAAAAGGTGCATGACAACAAAACGAAGAGGCGTGATTTCAACAGGATATGTGTGGTTGTCAAAAAATTCAGATTTTAATTATAAAGTAGTTTCACAATGGATTTTAACATAATTATGAAGCAGTTGAACTACCCAATTGTTCTGTTTTAGAAATGAATAATGTTAAATATCTATATACATAACAGTAAATAATGACACCTACATTAATGATAACTAGAAAATAGTAAATGATAACTCCATCTGAACGAAAACTTAGTACAAATTTCTTAGATGATTTTTGTAAATAAAAGATTGACAGTAAGATATCTTCTTCATTATGGAGTAATTAACAACAAAACAAACTTTATTTTCATTGCAGAATATTTATCAGATCATACTAGTGGCTCATACATTAAAAATAGTGAGATATTTAAACAATTCGGTTGTAAACCCGCAGAACCGCCTGCCCGACGAAGACGTAACATAAATTGTATATTTTTTTATTTATTTATTATTTTAAATTCCTTTTAATAATCATTAATAATTTTCGGCAGCTATCGAGGTTCTCCATAGGTAAATTACTGTACTCAAACAAGATGCTACTTGCTGTTTAGCTGTTTAAATCCTTGGAAATCTGTAATGACCAGCGACATATAATATAACAATGAATAGTAGCTGGTAACTGTAGGTGAACGAAAAATTCAATTCCAAATTGATAAGATGTTTCCCTAAATATAAAGATTGGCCGGAAGGAATTTTATGAAT
>WNGS01163555.1:18286185-18296604 GCA_020271785.1 Procambarus virginalis
AGCAATGGTGGGAGGGTGATATGAAGCGGCAGTGGGAGGGAGGCAGCGGTGGTAGGAGGGAGGCAGTGGCTGGTAGGAGGGAAGACAGCAGCGTTGGAAGGGAGGACAGCGGTGGTGGGAGGGATAGAGCAGCGTGGAAGGGAAGGCGGCAGCAGCGGTGGTGGGAGGGAGACAGCGGTGGTGGAGGGAGGGAGGAAGCGGCAGGGCAACCTGTCTCTTAAAAATAACGTCATCATATGCCGTTGTCCGTACAGTTGTTTTGGAAAATTATTTTGTATAATTACGTTTTTTTAATTTGTGGCTACCAGGGGCTTTCCTCATTATATAATATAAATGTACTCACTAACTATTCTCTGATATGTGTTCTTCAAGTAAAATTACTTATCTTTTTTTGGTTAATAGTCCATAATTCATAAAATTCCTTCCGGCCAATCTTTATATTTAGGAAAACATCTATATCAATTTGGAATTGAATTTTTCGTTCACCTACAGTTACCAGCTACTATTTCATTGTTATATTATATGTCGCTGGTCATTACGATTTTCCAAGGATTTAAACAGCTAAACAGCAAGTAGCATCTTGTTTGAGTACAGTAATTTACCTATGGAGAACCTCGATAGCTGCCGAAAATTATTAATGATTATTAAAAGGAATTTAAAATAATAATAAATAAAAAAAAAAATATACAATTTATGTTACGTCTTCGTCGGGCAGGCGGTTCTGCGGGTTTACAACCGAATTGTTTAAATATCTCACTATTTTTAATGTATGAGCCACTAGTATGATCTGATAAATATTCTGCAATGAAATAAAGTTTGTTTTGTTGTTAATTACTCCATAATGAAGAAGATATCTTACTGTCAATCTTTATATTACAAAAATCATCTAAGAAATTTTGTACTAAGTTTTCGTTCAGATGGAGTTATCATTTACTATTTTCTAGTTATCATTAATTGTAGGTGTCATTATTTTACTGTTATGTATATAGATATTTAACATTATTCATTTCTAAAACAGAACAATTTGGTAGTTCAACTGCTTCATAATTATGTTAAAATCCATTGTGAAAACTACTTTATAATTAAAATCTGAATTTTTTGACAACCACACATATCCTGTTGAAATCACGCCTCTTCGTTTTGTTGTCATGCACCTTTTTGTAAATATTATTATGCAATGTTTGTCACAATTTGTCACTGTATTTACAATATGTTTAGGTATTAATTCTTTGCAAAGATGATTTTTTAAATGTGTAATGTGTTATTTCATTATAAAATCTTTTTGCAACGTTTATATGAGATATACGTAGCTGGCAACTACCTAATATTTAAATAATAGTTACAACATTCTATTAATATATAATGTTGGAATAAATATCACACAAGTCTGTATATATGTTTTCAGATGTCTTTTAAATTTTCTTTTAAACTATTCCTAATGGTTTTTGTGAATCTTGAGTAACAATTGCATTAATTATTATTAATCTAATTGTTATTATTTTAAGTAAAAGAATTCCAAGTGTTTGAATAACCACCGGTCTCTGTTTGTGTACGAATGCACGGATTTGTTTTTGTTATGAGATTGAACGCCTTAGAAATTGTCTTTATCGCACTTAAAATACCCTTTTCCATCGAGCATATATTAGGAGGTGGTGACCACTCGTTTCAAGAAAAATACCAAATAGTCAAAGCACTGGCTAAATATCTGCAGTCCACCAACAAATTGGGCCACATCTAACCCGTACCACATTTATACCTGGCGCCACCAACAGCTAAACACAGAAAACAACCGGCCCGACGCAGCACCATGGATCAGCTGACGTCATAAACACAACATCCAGCCCCGCGGTGCGACAAGCCTCCCTACAACACACACCTCTGTTTTAGTCACCGTTCCTCTATCTACAGCACAATGCAACAAGCACCTTGGTAACTCCGATCATCCTCAACATAAACGCGTCTACCAACATCTGTACTGGTGCAGTTATCGAAGGACGAACCCTTCATGCAAACTGTATCTACTATCAACAAGAACAAGAAGAGGCATTGTGCAGGCCACCTGTGTTATCCAGGTATTTAGTATTTAAGATTATAATAAGTAATATTTCTTTTACAATATTATTGCAGCAGATTAGGGGCTAGGCATTTTACACTCTTAGGTCAGCAAACTAGCTAGAAGGTTAGACCATTACATCTCCACTGATCAACCGGCGCCCTGCAAAGCCCAGTTTATCCTACCCTAGCCCAGCTTAAACCATCTTAGCATAGTTCATTCTAGCTGTGCATAGTGCTTGCACAGCCTTGCTTATCCTAGTTTACCACTTCCTAGCCTACCGTAGCCAAGCCTATCACAGTATAACCTTACCTAGTCTTGTCTAGCCTAACCCTGCCTTCCTTTTAAACATGACCAGTCCTTCCTACCCTAGCCAAGCAAATTCTTGCCTAGATTTAGCCTAGGCTAGCCTTTTTATTAATATATAGAGGGTACCACCTCTGGTTGAGTTTGTAGGAACCTTCAACTTCGAAGAACATGCAGCATGCAGGGAAGCCTATGGGGCACCCGCTTACACTTCCATATTGTATTCTCACTGGCCGCCCAATTGTTTTTGTATAGTCATTTTATTTTATTTTATTTAAAACTTCATTCACAAAAAAGGATTATAAATATATATATATATATATATATATATATATATATATATATATATATATATATATATATATATATATATATATATATATATATATATGTCAATGCCTGGTCACATACACAAAAAAAAGAGACTGCTTGCCTGATTGTCTGTGGTAAGGTAGGTGAAGACACACAAAACACATAGAATAAACAATGAAATTTAATTACTCTAGAAAACAAATTTAAATAAAGACAATTCCTTGGCTTGGCAAAGTGCAAATATAACAAGTGAAAAAACTAACATAAAAATGAATAAGTAATGGTTTACGTTAACAATAGTACAAAAATATAATACAAGTAATATAAATGGCGCTGGGAATATAAGCGCAAGCTAAGAACCGCTACTTGATACACGAGGTATATCAATTAGATGTTCACAGCCTAGAGCACAAGATATTCTGAGGAGGAAACTGCTGGCCGGCCCCGACATTGACTCTACAAGGTGCATGAGTGGTGCGGAGCTGGAGTGGTGTGGTCTCGATCAGCCAATCAGAATGCAGGCAGGCCGAAACTGGTAGTTGGCTAATTGTAGTGCAGGCGACGAGCCGGCGATGAAGAGTGTGGGGGGTGCAGGAGTGGGGGTATGCAGGTGTGTGCACTGCATTGACAAACGTTTTGCTACTGCTGATCGTATCTTGAATGTAGCATGGGACGTGACTATAATAGCGAAGAGCAGGCTCAATCTCTTGAAAGAGATTATCGTCACAACTCTCTCCCGAAGCCTGCGGTTCCGGTGAAGTCACGTTCTCGGGATGTAGAGTGGTAGGTGGATCTGTCTCTACCTCAGTGACGCTGGAGAGGGCGTCTGATATGATGTAATCAGACTCCTGGGTGTAGCAATCTCCAGGCTGAAATGCTGCAGCTAGCAAGCCCATCCTAGAAGTAGTCGATGGTGGAGTGGGGCTGGCTGCAGGAAGTGAAGAGGGTTATGGTCTGTGTAGATGGTGCTAGACCGAGTACTTTGCAGGTATGGTGCAAAGTGCTGCCTGTTCAGGACGATGAGTAGCTCCTTTTTGATCGTGCTGTAGTTTCTGGTAGTTAGTAGGTAGAATCTCTTCGCCTTGTTGTACCAGGTCACCCCCGATGCCGGTACCACTGGCGTCGACATGGAGGATGAAAGGCTTGGTGATATCTGGCGAGGCGAGAGTAGTATTAGAACAAGGTAAAGGAGCATTATTATTGTCCTGAAAGTAATTATGGATGTTAGTTACGATTTCCGAGTTGGAAAACGCTGACTGAGTGTCAGTGCTTTCGGGAGGAGAAGCAGGGAAGGTCTCACTGTGGCAGTATGGACCTGTAAAGGTGGAGTAGTTTATTAGCACAGTGGGAGGAGTACCATGATAAAGCTTCAGTAGGTTGACGTGGCACAACTGGGTCTTCCGCCGCCTATCGGGGGTCTCGAGAACGTAGTTGTAGTTATTCCTGCACTCCTTGACACGGTAGGGTCCTGAAAACCTGTTTTGCAAAGGAGAACCTGGGATAGGGAAATAGGCAAGTACGAAGTCTCCCGGTTTAAATTTCCTTACTTGGCTGTGCTGGTCGTAATGAGTCTTCATCCTCTCTTGGGCTTTCAGTAGGTTGTTCTTAGCAAAGGAATGCACCCTCTCGAGAATGTGTTGGAGGTTTTGAAGAAACTGGGGCACATTCTGATGCTCACTGAAGGTGGCATCACGTAGAGAGTCCTTGAAAGCCTTGAGAGGAGTACGGCACTTACGTCCGTAGAGCATCTCATAAGGAGATACTCCTAGTGACTCATTGGGAAGACTTCTGAAAATACACATGATGAGATCAAGTTGCTTATCCCAATCCTTAGAGGTCTCATTGCAAAACTTTTTTAGGAGTGCTTTGATAGTCTGATGACTACGCTCAAGAGAACCCTGTGAAGCAGGATGATAGGGGCTGGACAGTACCTGTTTGATGTTGAACTCCTCCAGTGTCCGTTTGAAGAGATCACTGGTGAAGTTGGTGCCACAGTCGCTCTGAATCTCCCTCGGAAATCCATACTGGGTGAAGATCTTCAGCAAATTTTTACCACAGTAGCAGCCGTAATGTTCTTTACTGGAACTGCTATGGGGAATCTGGTGGTAGGACACAGGATGGTTAAGATATAGGCGTTGCCGGAACTGGTCCGAGGCAAAGGACCAACACAGTCAATAATAAGTCTGTGGAAAGGTTCCTCAGGCACCTGGATGGGTGTCAGTGGTGCTCTGGGGATAGAAACGTTCGGTTTACCTGCCATCTGACACACGTGACATTGTTTAACATGTTGTTTGACATCATTAACCATACCTGGCCAGTAGTAGTCTTGTCGAATCCCATGGTAGGTCTTGTTAAACCCGTAGTGTGATAGTGCTCCGTGGGCCAGGTGTAGAATAGTGGGCCGCAGGCTGGTAGGAATCACTAGTTGTTCAATGTTGGCCCAATCGTCCTCCTCCTTCAGTTTACTGGGTCTGTATCTGCGATAGAGCAACTCGTTCTCTAAGAAGAACCCAGGAATACTGTCAGATTGAGTCTCAGCCTGAAAGAATAATGGTGTCAAGGTAAGATCTTCCCTCTGTAACTTACGGAACTCCAAAGCGGTCAGATTTGGGGGTAGTTTCAGAGGGTCTTGAGGGACAGCGGTAGCAGTAGAGTCAGCTGGTTGCGGTCGTGCAGCTTGAGCACGGGTGGTCACCAAAACCGGAGGAGAAACTTCATCACTCTCTTGAACCTTTGCTGGAACATGCTCAAAAATCGGATTATCCATAACAGAGGTACACACCTGGGGTTTGTCCTTGACGATCAGGTTGGTCGGTTGCAGGTCTTCTGCCAAGTCGTTGCCCAGGAGAAGTTGCACTCCAGGCATGGGAAAAGGCTTTTCCCTGACGGCGACTTGGACTTCACCGGTCACGAAGGGACAATCCAGGTGGACTCTGGCGAGAGGATAAGGAGTAGTAGCAGTGAGGTCAGTGATGAAGACTGTTTCTCCGGTGTAGGCGACGTTGGGCACAGCTGATTTCAAGACTATTGATTGAAGAGCCGCTGTGTCCCTCAAGATCTTAAGTCCAAAACGTCCCTCAGAATCTGAACCGTTGGTAGTGATAGTTCCAGGATACAGATGTTTACTGAAGAGAGAAAGATCATTAACATGAACACCAACATTCATTACAGGCTTACCGGACTTAGGAGGAGTCTGTTTGGGTTTGGTGGATTCAGTAGTACCTTTGTATTGAGACTTACCACATTTTTCTATGGTATGTCCATAGAGTCTACAATACTTACAGTACAGTTTTTCTATGGTATGTCCATAGAGTCTACAATACTTACAGTACAGTTGCGAGGTACCTTGATCTGGGCTCACTTTCTCGTAACTGTACCAAGACTTCTTACTGGTAGGTGGTTCTGGTGTCAGCCGGTGGATGAGGCTGTAAGTGTCAGCCGACTTCGCGCATTTCACTAGGTCGGTCTCTTCCTTATCTGCTAAATATAAACGGACAGGAGGAGGTACACGCCTCAAGAATTCTTCAACTAGCATAAGGTTGACGAGTTCTGGAAAAGTAGAGACATGTGCTGCCTCCAGCCATTTCATAAAATATCTCCGTTTGGTGTTGGCAAATTCTAAGAAGGTGGTGGTACTTGCCTTTATGTAGTCACGGAATTTTCGTCGGTAGCTTTCGGTGGAGAGAAGGTAGGCGTCCAACACGGCTTGCTTCAGGGTTGGGTAGTCATTCTCAGACGCCAAAGTGCTGAGTGTGACTGCTGCTCTACCTGTAAGATGTACTCGGAGAAGGGTAGCCCATTGGTCGGTAGGCCAACTAAGTTGATTAGCAAGGGTCTCAAAGGTTGTAAAAAAACATCAACCTCCGACTCTACGAACGGTGGCATTAACTTACTTGCATGGGAGACATTGAAACTTGGAGGAAGACTGGCTGTAGCTTGCTGGCGTTGAGCTTGGTGTGTGGCTTCCAGAGAGAGTTCTTTTTGACGACATTCTAGAGCCGTTTCCGCTTGTTTCTCGTCATGCTCGTGCTGTATCTCGAGGAGACGTTGTTTTCCTTCAAGCTGTACTCGTTCATGCTCTCTGAATAGGGCCAACTCACGTTTTTGCTGTCCTTGGAGGAGGAGGGCCTCTCTGTCACTTTCTTCTTTCTTAAGTGCGGCCTCTCGTTCCTTGAGGCGGATCTCTCGATCTTGTTGTTCCTTAAGCAATGCGGCCGCTCGTTCCTTGCGGGCCACCTCTCGCTCCCTGTTTGCAGCTGCTTCCTTTTGTTGCTGTAGGGCTGCTTGCTATTGCTCCTTCTCGAGCTTTGCGAGCTCGATTTTGAGTTTCATTGCCGTCAGATCATGCTTATCTGAAATAGTGTAATGTTCGTGAGTGTCAGAGTCTATAATCCCTTCATCTAAAAAGTGATCCAAGAGTATGTTATGTACTTCATGCTTGTTGGCTCCATGGGGAACATCTAGGTGATACTCATGTGCAAGAGTTATTAATTCGGTCCTCTTGGCATGACGTAAGTTCTCTATTTCACCTGCTGGATTTGAACGGAAAGCTTGGATACGAAGTATAGTGAAAAGTTAGCAAATAAATGTGACACGAATATACTGTGGTGATATGGTGAATGTCAGAAACAGGAAAACGTGGCAACTGGTACCTATCCTGTGGAATTGTTAACAATTAAAGTTAATTCAAGATGGTAAATGATTAAGGTCGCAGGAAATCTTGTACCCGGTACTCACTGTGGGAGGATAAGGGCAAGAAAATCCTACTAATTAGTGAAACTGAGTTTCTAAAACAAATGAAACATTTAATGGTTCCAAAAGCAAATTAGGTAGTCCAAGAATGTAGGCATACCTTGCCGAGTCACTATAGAACATAAGCAAGTTTTCCCACTGAAATGAAATATGATACTTACAGAATTAGCGAACTTTGTGCTCTGAAAAAAGAAAGCTAATTCCCTACCTAAGTAAATATCATTATTTCTGACTGACGAGTAGGGGTGCGAGTGTCTACTGGTGACGAGAACTATTGCCGAGGTCCCAACTCGTCAATAAAAGTCCGTGCTAGAGGAACAATGGCCCTCTTTATCCTCCTAGAGTCGGATTGCAGAAATTAGGTGCTATTGACCTGGAGACAGACCACAGTACCAGGGTACCTATATGATGATCTGCCGAAAATATGAGAAATATCCTAGGGACAAAAGGTGGTAAACACGGGTAATAAAACGGAGGGAGAGACGACCAATTAAGAGTATGACTGAGGCCTACAGTCACCACGTAATCCAAAGTTGTCTCACACTCACCATATGCTACTCCCGGAATGCACAATACACACAGCACCATATGAATAATAAAATTGATTATTGAAAATATTGAAAAGCAAGGGAATTAAAGCCAAGTACGCTTACCACAAATTACCAGTACCTGAGTGAAGCTCCTAGGACAGGCCCCCAAGTATATGTGACGGTAAAGTGTTGGAGTATGGTGTTCGGCAGTCTTCCAATGGCAGATGTCAATGCCTGGTCACATACACAAAAAAAAGAGACTGCTTGCCTGATTGTCTGTGGTAAGGTAGGAGAAGACACATAAAACACATAGAATAAACAATGAAATTTAATTACTCTAGAAAACAAATTTAAATAAAGACAATTCCTTGGCTTGGTAAAGTGCAAATATAACAAGTGAAAAAACTAACATAAAAATGAATAAGTAATGGTTTACATTAACAATAGTACAAAAATATAATACAAGTAATATAAATGGTGCTGGGAATATAAGCACAAGCTAAGAACCGCTACTTGATACACGAGGTATATCAATTAGATTTTCACAGCACAGAGCACAAGATATTCTTAGGAGGAAACTGCTGGCCGGCCCCGACGTTGACTCTACGAGGTGCGTGAGTGGTGCGGAGCTGGAGTGGTGTGGTCTCGATCAGCCAATCAGAATGCAGGCAGGCCGACACTGGTAGTTGGCTAATTGTAGTGCAGGCGACGAGCCGGCGATGAGGAGTGTGGGGGGTGCAGGAGTGGGGGTATGCAGGTGTGTGCGCTGCCTTGACAAACGTTTTGCTACTGCTGATCGTATCTTGAATGTAGCATGGGACGTGACTACTATAGGGAAGAGCAGGCTCAATCTCTTGAAAGAGATTAACGTCACAACATATAGATATATATATATATATATATATATATATATATATATATATATATATATATATATATATATATATATATATATATATATATATATATATATATATATATATATATATATATATATATATATATAATGTGTGCATGTGTGTACACACCTAGTTGTGATTGTGGTGGTTGAGCTCTCGCTCTTTGGTCCCGTGTGTATGTATTCAAAATAATAATATGTATATATATATATTGTGACGATAATCTCTTATCAGAGATTTAGCCTGCTATTTTCGTATTTCATCACGTCCTCAACAATATACAAGATACGTTTTGTAGTGGCTAAACGTATATATCAAGACAGCCACACGCACCAGCAACTCCCTCCTCCCCCCCACTCCAGCACCTGGTCGACGCGCCGAACCCTTCAACTGCTTAACTAGCGACTTGCGGCCATCCAGCTTTCTCATTGGTCGCCAACCAACACGCCACTCAGGTTCCTCGCCAATCACAAGTCATCGCCAGTTATTGTTGGAGTCCCTTGCGTTTCTGCCAGCCAGAATATCTTGTGCTCTCATTCTATGAACACCTAAGTGACTCACCTTGAGTGGTCAAATAGAGGTTTATAGATAGTGCATATATTCCAGCATTCATATTTTATTTACCTTTGTATGTCAATTCTCCTCCCCCATTAACGTAATCTATTTTCATGTTTATTTACTTTTCCACTTGACATTTTTTACCATTAAGCCAAGATTTTGCATTTACTTCAATTTGTTTTTTATTGTTATTAAAGTAAATTGTTTATTATTGTGTTTTATGTTTCTTACCTTACCACAGATTACCAACCATGCAGTCATTCTTTTTTTCTCTTTTTTTTCCTTTTCTTTTTTTTAATATTTAATATGTGGCCCAGCACTGACACCTGCTAGTTGGAAGACTGCCGACCACCATTTCCAACTCGTTACCTTCACATATAAATGGGGGCCTGTCCGGGAGCTTCACTCAGGTATTGGTAATTGTGGTAAGCATACTTGGCTTTCATTTCTCTTGCTTCCATTATTTACATTAATCATTCTTTATTTTATATGATGCTGTGTATATTGTACATTACGGGAATAGCATATGGTGAGAGTGAGACAACTTTGGATTACGTGGTGACTGTAGGCTGCAGTCATACTCTTAATTGGTCGTCTCCCCCTTCCGTGTTATCCTCCGTATTTAACATCTTTGTCCCCAGATATTTCTCACTTTTTGACAGATTATCACATAGGTACCTGGTACTGTGGTCTGTCTCCGGGTCAATAGCACCCAAGTCCTGCAATTCGACTCTAGGAGGAAAAGAGGGCTTTAGATCCTCTAGCACGAACTATTATTGGCGAATTGGGACCTCGCCGATAGTTCTCGTCACCAGTTGACACTCGCACCCCTACTCGTCGGTCAGACTGATGGTATTTACCAAAAGGTAGGGAATTGGCGTTCTTTCTTTTGAGCACAAAGTTCGCTAATTCTGTAAATACCATATTCAATTTCAGTGGGTACCATTGCTTATGTTCTATAGTGACTTGGCAAGGTATGACTACATTTTTTGGACTACCTCATTTATTT
>WNGS01163555.1:18315463-18355546 GCA_020271785.1 Procambarus virginalis
CACTCAGTCAGGTGCTGTCACAGTGAGAGGTTGTGTTAGCTGGAGCTCCGAGTGAAGCAATAATATTCAGCAATAATGGAGGGTTTGGTGAGGGAGTTGGTGAGTCTGGTTGGAGCTCTGAGGACAGAGCTGGATTCGTTGCGGGAGGAGGTAAGGCAGCTTAAGCAACGACAGGATGAAGCAAAGGAGGAGACCGGCATTAGGGAGACCCGTCTTGGCATATTGTAAAAGACAGGGGTCTTAAGAAGACCTTGGCAAAAAAGACACCTAATACCATAAAGATTACAAACGCATTTGATGTGTTGGAGGACGAGTGCTGTGGTGAACCTATGGTTCAGCGTGGAGGTAAGGGCATAGCGGCGAGGAACATTGAAGCGCGGGTCCCTCAAAGTGCCCCAAGAGAAAAGGGAGGATCGAAGCGAATTTTGGTTGTGGGAGATTCCCAGGTGAGGTATTGGACAGAACGTTTTGTGCCAGAGATAAAGGGAACAGATTAAGGGGTTGCTATCCTGGAGCTGGTATTGGTGATATTGTTGGAAACATGAAAGATATTATGACGGGAAATGGGAACAAACCCATTATTTGTATTAGTGCAGGGGGTAATGATGTTGGGAGAGTTAGAAGTGAGGAACTAATACAGAAATTCAAGACAGCAATAGAATTAGTTAGGAGCAAGGGAGGAATCCCGATCATATGTGGCATTCTTCCAAGAAAGGGAGTGGAAATGAATGGATGTCGAGGGCACTTGGTGTCAATTGCAGGCTGGAAAGATATTGCAAATCTAATGCAATATCTATATAGACAACTGGGAACACTTCTATGGGAAGAAATGAAATGTATGCTCGGGATGGGGTGCATCTATCGAGAGCTGGGGTTGTTGCTGTTGCAAACTCGTTGGAAGAAGTGGTTAGAGGTGTTTGTTTGGGTTTAAACTGTTAGTAGATAGAGGTATGGGAATTGATTTGGAGGAAGGATGTAATAAAAGTATGTGTTTGCGGGAGAAAGGAATTGGCAAAATGATCAGGGAAAGAGAAGGGCCTCAAAATAACAATTCACTTAGGGTATATTACACAAACAGTAGAAGTCTAAGAAATAAAATTAACGAATTAAATGCTCTTGTCTGCACAGAAAAAATAGATATTATTGCACTTACCGAAACGTGGATGAATGTTGATAATAGAGAACTATTAGGAATATCAAATAAATGGATTTAAACTATTTCACACAGATAGATATATTAGACGAGGAGTGGAGTAGCCATATACGTTAGGGACAATTTGAAATGTAGTCTCAAAGAGGGAATCAAAACTGAGCCACACACAGAAACTATTTGGATAGAATTAAACGAAAAAGCAAATAATATTATATTAGGAGTTATATATAGGCCACCAAATTTAGACAGAATGGAAGCAAAGCATCTATGGGATGAAATATCTAGGGCATCTAGATCTAACAGTATTTATGTCATGGGTGACTTTAATTTAGTGGAATAAACTGGTTGAACAAAACAGGGAATAGTGAAGCAGAAGATTTTCTAGAATAATTGACGATTGCTTTCTTACGCAACACATTAAGGAACCAACACGGGAAAAAATATTTTAGATTTAGTGTTAACTAACAGGGAAACACAAATTAATGACATCGAAATAGGGAGTGAGCTAGGGACAGTGATCACAAAGAAATCAGATTTAGCATAGAATGGAATAGACCTATAGGAGAAAATTATGTTAAAGTACCAGATTTTCGAAAAGCTGATTTTAATAGCCTAAGAAATTTTTTTGGTCAAATTGATTGGAAAGTCTGGGTATGGGGTGTGGCCGGACTTGGAGCGAGACATGACCCAGTGATAGGTGATGTAAATGGGGATGTCGATGTGGATTCAATATATAACGTATTTAAGAATATTCTAAACAAAGCACAGGACGTATATACCACACAAATTGAATAGATCGAATACTAATGACCCAAAGTGGTTAACAAAGAATTGAAAAACCTTATAGGTAAAAAGAGAGCTTGGTACAAAAGGATTAAAATGGGAGGTCACTTTAGAACAGGAATTCGTTCAACTGGTTAAAATTTTAAAAAAGAGATAAGGAAAGCAAAAAGAAACTATGAAGTTCGTATAGCAGGGCAAGCAAAGACAAATCCTAAAGGTTTTTTCAGTTATATCGAACTAAGACTAGGGAAGGATAGGCCATTAAAAACTGAGACAGGTCAAATAACAGATAGTGATAAAGAGATGAGTAGTATTTTTAATAAATATTTTGTATCTGGCATTTACTAAAGAGGAACTTAACAATATGCCTTCAACCGAACAAGTCTAGTGGGTAGGAACGAGGACAGGTTGACGAGTTTAGCAGTTACCAGGGAGGATGTTCTTAAACAAATAGAAAACTCAACCAAACAAATCCCCAGGGCCGGATGAAGTGTTTGCCAGGGTGCTTAAAGAATGCAAAGGGGAGCTTTGTGACCCACTGTCAATCATATTTAATAAATCAATAGAGTCAGGCAGAGTGCCAGAGTTTTGGAAAGTTGCTAATGTGATACCAGTTTTTAAGAAAGGAGATAGATCACTTGCGTCTAACTATCGACCAATTAGCCTAACGTCTATTGTGGGAAAGTTACTCGAATCTATAATAGCAAATAAAATTCGTCTTCACCTTGAAAAACATAAATTAATAATTGAGTCGCAACATGGTTTTATAAATGGCCGTTCATGTTTAACAAATCTGTTATCTTTTTATTCTAGCATAGTTGAGGCAGTTGATAGTGGTAAGGATTGTGATGTTGTGTACCTTGACTTTAGCAAAGCTTTTGATACAGTGCCACATGAAAGACTGATTAAAAAGATAGAGGCTCATGGTATTGGTGGTGCTATATTAAGCTGGATTAGGGCATGGCTATACCAAAGGAAACAGAGAGTTAGTATAAATGGAGTCAAGTCAGAGTGGGAAAATGTTGTAAGTGGAGTGCCTCAAGGCTCTGTCTTGGGCCCTCTGTTGTTTATAATATATATAAATGATTTAGATTCGGGTTTGACTAGTTTGATTAAATGATTTAGATTCGGGTTGAATAAGGCAAATAGGACACTCGGATTTATTAATCGCAGCGTAAGTAACAAGACACCTGGTGTGATTCTCAAGCTATATCTTGCTCTGGTTAGGCCCATTTAGATTATGCAGTTCAGTTTTTGGTCGCCATATTATAGAATGGATATAAATTCACTTGAACGTGTCTAGCGTAGGATGACTAAGTTAATCCCCAAATTAGAAATCTTTCATATGAAGAAAGATTAACAAAGCTTAATTTGCATTCACTGGAAAGGCGAAGAGTTATGGGTGACATGATAGAGGTTTACAAGTGGATGAATGGGCATAACAAAGGGGATATTAATAGGGTATTAAAAGTATCAACACAGGACAGAACGCGAAACAATGGGTATAAATTGGATAAGTTTAGATTTAGGAAAGACTTGGGTAAATACTGGTTCAGTAACAGGGTTGTTGATTGTGGAACCAATTGCCGCATAACATTGTGGAGGTGGGGTCCCTCGATTGTTTCAAGCATGGGTTGGACATGTATGAGTGGGATTGGGTGGTTATAAATAGGAGCTGCCTCGTATGGGCCATAGGCCTTCTGCAGTTGCCTTTGTTCTTATGTTCTTATGTTCTTCAGCTATATCTTGCTCTAGTTAGGCCCCATTTAGATTATGCAGTTCAGTTTTGGTCGCCGTACTATAGAATGGATATAAATTCACTTGAACGTGTCCAGCGTAGGATGACAAAGTTAATTCCCCAAATTAGAAATTTTTCATATGAAGAAAGATTAATAAAGCTTAAATTGCATTCACTGGAAAAAGGCGAAGAGTTAGGGGTGACATGATAGAAGTTTACAAGTGGATGAATGGACATAACAAAGGAGATATTAATAGGGTATTAAAAGTATCAACACAAGACAGAACACGAAACAATGGGTATAAATTGGATAAGTTTAGATTTAGGAAAGACTTGGGTAAATACTGGTTCGGTAACAGGGTTGTTGATTTGTGGAACCAATTACCGCGTAACGTGGTGGAGGTGGGATCCCTCGATTGTTTCAAGCGTGGGTTGGACACGTATATGAGTGGGATTGGGTGGTTATAAATAGGAGCTGCCTCGTATGGGCCAGTGGGCCTTCTGCAGTTACCTTTGTTCTTATGTTCTTATGTTCTTATGAGTGGGATTGGGTGGTTATAAATAGGAGCTGCCTCGTATGGGTCAATAGGCCTTCTGCAGTTGCCTTTGTTCTTATGTTCTTATGTTCTTATTTATAAAACCATGTTGCGACTCAATTATTAATTTATGTTTTTCAAGATGAAGACGAATTTTATTTGCTATTATAGATTCGAGTAACTTTCCCACAATAGACGTTAGGCTAATTGGTCGATAGTTAGACGAAAATGAAATGAATGGATGACATCCATTCATTTGGGACATGAATGGATGTCGAGGGCACTTGGTGTTAATTGCAGGCTGGAAAGATATTGCAAATCTAATGCAATATCTTATATAGACAACTGGGAACACTTCTATGGAAGAAATGAAATGTATGCTCGGGATGGGGTGCATCTATCGAGAGCTGGGGTTGTTGCTGTTGCAAATTCGTTGGAAGAAGTGGTTAGAGGTGTTTGTTTTGGTTTAAACTGTTAGTAGATAGAGGTATGGGAATTGATTTGGAGGAAGGATGTAATAAAATTATGTGTTTGCGGGAGAAAGGAATTGGCAAAATGATCAGGGAAAGAGAAGGGCCTCAAAATAACAATTCACTTAGGGTATATTACACAAACAGTAGAAGTCTAAGAAATAAAATTAACGAATTAAATGCTCTTGTCTGCACAGAAAAAATAGATATTATTGCACTTACCGAAACGTGGATGAATGTTGATAATAGAGAACTATTAGCCGAATATCAAATAAATGGATTTAAACTATTTCACACAGATAGATATATTAGACGAGGTGGTGGAGTAGCCATATACGTTAGGGACAATTTGAAATGTAGTCTCAAAGAGGGAATCAAAACTGAGCCACACACAGAAACTATTTGGATAGAATTAAACGAAAAAGCAAATAATATTATAATTGGAGTTATATATAGGCCACCAAATTTAGACAGAATGGAAGCAAAGCATCTATGGGATGAAATATCTAGGGCATCTAGATCTAACAGTATTTATGTCATGGGTGACTTTAATTTGAGTGGAATAAACTGGTTGAACAAAACAGGGAATAGTGAAGCAGAAGATTTTCTAGAATTAATTGACGATTGCTTTCTTACGCAACACATTAAGGAACCAACACGGGAAAATAAAATTTTAGATTTAGTGTTAACTAACAGGGAAACACAAATTAATGACATCGAAATAGGGAGTGAGCTAGGGAACAGTGATCACAAAGAAATCAGATTTGGCATAGAATGGAATAGACCTGTAGGAGAAAATTCTGTTAAAGTGCCAGATTTTCGAAAAGCTGATTTTAATAGCCTAAGAAATTTGTTGGGTCAAATTGATTGGAAAGTCTTGGGTATGGGGTGTGGGCCGGTCTTGGAGCGAGACATGAACCCAGCGATAGGTGATGTAAATGGGGATTTCGATGTAGATTCAATTTATAACGTATTTAAGAATATTCTAAACAAAGCACAGGAACGTAGTATACCACACAAATTGAATAGATCGATTACTAATGACCCAAAGTGGATAACAAAGAATTTGAAGAATCTTATAGGTAAAAAGAGAGCTTGGTACAAAAGGATTAAAAATGGGGAGGTCACTTTAGAACAGGAATTCGTACAACTAGTTAGAAATGTTAAAAAAGAGATAAGGAAAGCAAAAAGAAACTATGAAGTTCGTATAGCAGGGCAAGCAAAGACAAATCCTAAAGGGTTTTTTCAGTTATATCGAACTAAGACTAGGGAAAGGATAGGTCCATTAAAAACTGAGACAGGTCAAATAACAGATATTGATGAAGAGATGAGTAGTATTTTTAATAAATATTTTGTATCTGTATTTACTAAAGAGGAACTTAACAATATGCCTTCAGCCCAACAAGTCTATGTGGGTGGGGACGAGGACAGGTTGACGAGTTTAGCAGTTACCAGGGAGGATGTTCTTAAACAAATAGTAAAACTCAAACCAAACAAATCCCCAGGGCCGGATGACAACAAGACAAGACAAGACAAGACAAGACAAGATAGGCAAGACAACAACATCTCTTTCCAGGAGATTAACGATGCATAAACAACAAGGCTCCATTAAGGAACATATAATCTCCTCCCACAACCATACCATCACCAGAGAAGTCTTAACAAAAAACACAGAAATCTTCGATAGATACAGCGATAGCAGGCAGCTTGATATCTGCGAGGCACTACACATCAAGAAGTGAACACCAGCAATCAACAGCCAATTAATGCACAACTATATTCTACCCACTTGAAGACTCCGCACCAATATAGAAGCATCAAGAAATATGGGCCAATAGGCCCTTTGCAGTTACTTCCATTCTTTCCTTTAATTTACCCCATATTATACCCATTGTTTCGTGTTCTGTCCTGTGTTCAAAGTTTGCTTTCACCTCATCCAAAACTGTTGTAACATATCACCTCACCCAAATGCAGGTATAAAATGAAAGCCGTTTAAATTATAGCATAGTAGAACTTTGTTTACTGTTTGCAGGTTATAGTTGTGTGTGTGTAAACTAAAGTCTTTGAAAATGTAATAAGTTATTACGAAACGCATTCAAGTGTCGCGTCAGACTAGAAATAAAAATGAATATTGGAGAACTGATTTTTCAATTACCATCGACAGTGAAAAGAAACATAAGAAATATTGAGAAAATTCGTGTTAGAATTATTAATCTTACTTTTTCGGTCATATTTAATAATATATGTTTACAGGAAAGACTGTTACCAATATTCTTTTTACTGGTGACGGTAAATGAAAAATCAATTTTACAAAATTCATTTTTATTTCTAGTCTGACGCGACACTTGAGCGCGTTTCGTAAAACTTATTACATTTTTCAAAGACTTTAGTTTATCCACACACAACTTATGACTGAAAAAGCAATAGGCTCTTATACATGCATTTGGGTGAGGTGATGTAATACCATAGTGGGGTGAAAAAACTAACTTTCAACAAAACACAGAACACGGAACAAAGGGTATAGATTTGCAGAAGATGGGTAAAGATAGAACTGCAGAAGGCCTATTGGCCCATATTTCTTGATGTTTCTATATTGGAGCGGAGTCTTGAAGTGGGTAGACTATAGTTGTGCGTTAATTGGCTGTTGATTGCTGGTGTTGACTTCTTGATGTGTAGTGCCTCGCAGATGTCAAGCCGCCTGCTGTCGCTGTATCTATCAATGATTTCTGTGTTGTTTGCTAAGATTTCTCTGGTGATGGTTTGGTTGTGGGAAGAGCATATATGTTCCTTAATGGAGCCCTGTTGCTTATGCATCGTTAAACGCCTGGAAAGAGATGTTGTTGTCTTGCCTATATACTGAGTTTTTTTGAGGCTTACAGTCCCCCAAGAGGGCATTTGAAGGCATAGACGACGTTTGTCTCTTTTAGAGCGTTCTGCTCCGTGTCTGGAGAGTTTCTCATGAGTAGGCTGGCCGTTTTTTTGGTTTTATAGTAAATCGTTAGTTGTATCTTCTGATTTTTGTCTGTAGGGATAACATTTCTATTAACAATACCTTTCAGGACCCTTTCCTCCGTTTTATGAGCTGTGGAGAAGAAGTTCCTGTAAAATAGTCTAATAGGGGTTATAGGTGTTATATTAGTTGTCTCTTCAGAGGTTGCCTGGCGTTTCACTTTCCTTCTTATGATGTCTTCAATGAAACCATTGGAGAAGCCGTTGTTGACTAGGACCTGCCTTACCCTGCAGAGTTCTTCATCGACTTGCTTCCATTTTGAGCTGTGGCTGAGAGCACGGTCGACATAAGCGTTAACAACACTCCTCTTGTACCAGTCTGGGCAGTCACTGTTGGCATTTAGGCACATTCCTATGTTTGTTTCCTTAGTGTAGATTGCAGTGTGGAAACCTCCGCTCCTTTCCATGACTGTTACATCTAGAAAATGCAGCTTCCCATCCTTCTCCATCTCGTAAGTGAAACGCAACACAGAATTCTGCTCAAACGCCTGTTTCAGCTCCTGCAGATCTCTGACATCAGGTACCTGTGTAAAAATGTCGTCAACATACCTGCAGTATATGTCCGGTTTCAAGTTCAAGTCGACTAAGACTTTTTTTTCGATAGTACCCATGTAGAAGTTCGCAAACAGGACACCTAGGGTAGAACCCATGGCGACCCCATCTACTTGCTTATACATGTGCCCATTCGGGCTCAAGAAGGGTGCCTCCTTAGTACAAGCTTGGAGTAGTTTCCTCAGGATATTTTCTGGTGTGTCAAGAGGAGTACAGGCCGGATCACGATACACTCGGTTCACTATCATCCCGATTGTTTCATCCACAGGTACGTTGGTAAACAGTGATGCTACGTCCAACGAGGCTCTTATCCCTGAGGCCCGTGTTCCCCGCAGTAAAACAAATTCCTTCGGGGACTTCAGGCTGAAGGCGCAAGGGACATAAGGAGTCAGTAAGCCGTTGAGTCGTTTCGCCGGTCTGTACGTGGGTGTGGGTATCTGGCTGATGATTGGCCGAAGTGGGTTTCCAGGATTATGTGTCTTGACATTTCCATACGCATATCCAGGTTTATATTCCCCAATAATCTTTGGCAGGTGGAGTCCGGATTTCTTGGCATTCACAGTTTCAATCAATTTGTTGACCTTTGCTTTCAATTCGGCTGTAGTGTCCTTCGTTACCCTTTGGAATTTAGTTTGGTCAGAGAGTATGAGGTTCATTTTCGCCAGATATTCGTCTTTCTTAAGGATGACATATATTGGCGACAAGTCGTCTCTCCTGACAACTATCTCCATGTTCTCACGAAAGCTCTTAGCTGCCGCTTTGAGCTCGGGGGTCAGTATGGTGCTTCTGTAGTTGCCTCGATTCTTTCCTCCTTCTGCAATAAGTTCTGCTTGTAATGTGTCTTTGGTGGTGACCTTTTGTGCTTCGAGGTCAAATATGTCGTCCAACAGGATCTCCAACTATACTTTCTGGGCCAACGCACTTGGTGTGGACATAACGTGACAGTTTATACCCAGATTTAGGAGAGTGACTTGGTCCTCAGTGAGGTTGATTCCTGCAAGGTTCAGGAAGCCGTCTCTTGGTCGTGGAATTGCCATAGGTCCTCCATATAATGTTGTTAGTTTCTTGATTATCCTTCTTGATTATTTGACAAGGATAATCAAGAAACTAATACTTAAGGGTCTGAGCGTGGTGCAGTGGGTTAAGGCGTACCTGTTATGCCGGTTGCTGGAAGGCTTCTGTGCTGGCGAGGGTTCAAGTCTCCTGGTGGGAAAGTGTTCTAAAAGTTGTATAACTTCACTTGCGTGTTTAGGCAAGTTGTGCATCAAGCATAGACACAGTGTCTTCCCATATTAACAGGGACTTGATGAAAAACGTAAAATTGACCCCTCACTTGCTCTAGTGCCCTTGGGAGGTGGTGGTCTTTGAGGTATTGAAATACCCCGAAATTACCATCTCTTTTAAGTGTCTGAGCGTGGTGCAGTGGGTTCAGGCGTACCTGTTATGCCGGTTGCTGGAAGGCTTCTGTGCTGGCGAGGGTTCCAGTCTCCTGGTTGGAAAGTGTTCTAAAAGTTGTATAACTTCACTTGCGTGTTTAGGCAAGTTGTGCATCAAGCATAGACACAGTATCTTCCCATATTAACAGGGACTTGATGAAAAACGTAAAATTGACCCCTCACTTGCTCTAGTGCCCTTGGGAGGTGGTGGTCTTTGAGGTATTGAAATACCCCAAAATTACCATCTCTTTTAAGGGTTTGAGCGTGGTGCAGTGGGTTAAGGCGTACCTGTTATGCAGATTGTCGGAAGGCTTCTGTGCTGGCGAGGGTTCGAGTCTCCTGGTGGGAAAGTGTTCTAAAAGTTGTATAACTTCACTTGCGTGTTTAGGCAAGTTGTGCATCAAGCATAGACATAGTGTCTTCCCATATTAACAGGGACTTGATGAAAAACGTAAAATTGACCCCTCACTTGCTCTAGTGCCCTTGGGAGGTGGTGGTCTTTGAGGTACTGAAATACCCCGAAATTACCATCTCTTTTAAGGGTCTGAGCGTGGTGCAGTGGGTTAAGGCGTACCTGTTATGCCGGTTGCTGGAAGGCTTCTGTGCTGGCGAGGGTTCGAGTTGGAAATGGTGGTCGGCAGTCTTCCAACTAGCAGGTGTCAGTGCTGGGCCACATATTAAATATTAAAAAAAGAAAAGGAAAAAAAAAAGAGAAAAAAAAGAATGACTGCGTGGTTGGTAATCTGTGGAAAGGTAAGAAACATAAAACACAATAATAAACAATTTACTTTAATAACAATAAAAAACAAATTGAAGTAAATGCAAAAACTTGGCTTAATGGTAAAAAATGTCAAGTGGAAAAATAAATAAACATGAAAATAGATTACGTTAATGGGGGAGGAGAATTGACATACAAAGGTAAATAAAATATGAATGCTGGAATATATGCACTATCTATAAACCTCTATTTGACCACTCAAGGTGAGTCACTTAGGTGTTCATAGAATGAGAGCACAAGATATTCTGGCTGGCAGAAACGCAAGGGACTCCAACAATAACTGGCGATGACTTGTGATTGGCGAGGAACCGGAGTGGCGTGTTGGTTGGCGACCAATGAGAAAGCTGGATGGCCGTAAGTCGCTAGTTAGGCAGTTGAAGGGTTCGGCGCGTCGACCAGGTGCTGGAGTGGGGGGGAGGAGGGAGTTGCTGGTGCGTGTGGCTGTCTTGATATATACGTTTAGCCACTACAAAACGTATCTTGTATATTGTTGAGGACGTGATGAAATACGAAAATAGCAGGCTAAATCTCTGATAAGAGATTATCGTCACAACTCTCCCCCGAAGCCTGCTGTTTCGGGTGAGTCATGTTCACTGGAGGTAGAGTGGGAGGTGGAGCTGCCTCTACCTCATGCACTCTGGAGAGGGCGTCAGTAATGATGTTATCAGGCCCCTTGATGTAGCAGATCTTTAAATTGAAGCCTTGAAGATATAAAGCCCATCGCAGCAGACGTTGGTTATTAAATTGGGCTTGATGTAAGAATCTCAGAGGGTTGTGGTCCGAATAGATGGTAGTGGGCCTAGCACCGTGCAGATATGGTGCAAAGTGTTGTAAGCTCAGGACGATGGACAGGAGTTCCTTCTCTATAGTACTGTAGTTCTTCTGATGAGGCTTCAACTTGCAACTGTAGTAGCTGACAGGTAGAACCTCCTCGCCTCGCTGCTGCATTAAGACACTTCCGATGCCGGTCCACTGGCGTCGACATGGAGGATGAAAGGCTTCTTGATATCTGGTGAGGCGAGAATGGGATTAGAACAGAGGAGGAATTTGAGTTGTTCGAATGCAACGGTTTGCTCTCTGGTCCAATTATACCGTTGCTTGGGACTGGTTAAGGTGATTAATGGGGTTGCAACAGTGCTAAAATTCTTCACAAACCTACGGTAATAGGAAGCAAGACCAAGGAAGCGCAGGAGCTGCTTCCTGGTAGTAGGCTGTGGATACTGTTGGATTGCTTGAATGTGAATGTTTAACGGAGCCAGGCTGCCACTCCCTATAACATGACCCAGGTACCGCACTTTACCTTTCGCGAAGGTGGACTTGCCCAGATTGATGGTGAGGCCGGCTTTCAGGAGCTTGTAGAACAATCGTTGTAGCTGGAGCAGGTGTTCGCTCCAGGTGTTGGATGCTACCACGATGTCGTCCAAATAGGCGTAGGTGTTGTCCAAGCCCTGGATGACGCGGTTGACAGCTCTCTGAAAGGTGGCTGGGGCATTGCAGAGTCCAAAGGGAAGGCGATTGTACCTGTAGAGACCAAACGGGGTTATAAAGGCGGACAGTACCTTAGCTCGCTCCGTTAAACTCACCTGGTAGTAGCCCTTTAGTAAGTCTACCTGAGACAGGTAGCGGGCATTACCAATGGCATCCAAATGTCGTCTATCCTGGGTATTGGGTAGGCGTCCTTCACTGTGACCTGGTTCAACTTCCTATAATCCGTACACAGACGGATTTTGCCGTGAGGTTTGGGTACCAGGATGCATGGTGAGGCCCAGGGGGACTCACAGGGGGTAGCCAGTCCATGGTCCAAGAGATACTGTACCTCAGCCCGCATGACTTCCGTTTTGCTCGGGCTGATTCGGTAGAACGGTTGGCGAATCGGCTGGGTGTCAGGTAGCAGTTGATGTCGTGCTGAGTCACAGTACACTCTTGGGGATCATCTCGAAACAACTCTTGATGTTCTCTGATGAGTTTGATTAGTGGAGCACTATTATCGTCCTGAAAATGATGGTGAAGGTTAGTAAGGATTTCTGAGTTAGAGAGCGCTGTCTCAGTGTCAGTGCTCTCGGAAGGAGAAGCAGGGAAGGTCTCACTGTGGCTGTATGGACCTGTAAATGAGGTGAAATTGGTTAACACAGTGGGAGGAACCCCATGGTAGGGCTTGAGTAAATTAATGTGGCACAGCTGGGTCTTCCGCCGCCTATCGGGGTCTCGAGAACGTAGTTGAAGTTGTTCCGGCACTCCTTAACACGGTAGGGTCCTGAGAACCTGTTCTGTAAAGGAGAACCTGGGATAGGGAAATAGGCAAGCACTAAGTCTCCTGGTGTAAACTTCCTTACTTTACAGTGCTGGTCGTAACGAGTCTTCATCCTCTCCTGGGCTTTCTGTAGGTTGTTGCTGGCAAAGGAATGGACCCTCTCTAGAATGTGTCGGAGATTTTGAAGATACTGGGGCACATTCTGATGCTCACTGAAGGTGTCATCACGTAGAGAATCCTTGAAAGCCTTGAGAGGTGTACGGCACTTACGTCCGTAGAGCATCTCATAAGGAGATACTCCTAGTGACTCGTTGGGAAGACTTCTGAAAATACACATGATGAGATCAATTTGCCTATCCCAATCCTTTGAGGTCTCATTACAGAACTTTTTTAAGAGTGCCTTGATGGTTTGATGACTACGCTCGAGAGAACCCTGTGAAGCAGGATGATAGGGGCTGGACAGTACCTGTTTGATGTTGAACTCCTCCAGAGTCCGTTTGAAGAGATCACTGGTGAAGTTGGTGCCACAGTCGCTCTGAATCTCCCTCGGAAATCCATACTGGGTGAAGATTTTCAGTAGATTCTTCACCACTGTAGCAGCTGTAATATTTTTCACTGGAACTGCTATCGGAAATCTGGTGGTAGGACACAGGATGGTTAAGATATATGCGTTGCCTGCACTGGTCCGAGGCAAAGGACCAACGCAGTCGATAATGAGCTTGTGGAACGGTTCCTCAGGCACCTGGATGGGTATCAGTGGTGCTCTGGGAATGGAAACGTTCGGTTTCCCGGCTAACTGACACACGTGGCATAATTTGACATGAGTTTTGACGTCGTTTACCATACCTGGCCAGTAGTAGTCTTGTCGAATTCCATGGTAAGTCTTGTTGAACCCATAGTGTGACAAAGCGCCGTGGGCCAGGTGTAGAATCGTGGGCCGCAGGCTGGTAGGAATCACTAGTTGTTCAACGTCTGCCCAATCGTCCTCGTCCTTCAGTTTACTGGGTCTATACCTGCGATAGAGTATTTCGTTCTCCATAAAGAACCCAGGAACACTGTCGGATTGGGTTTCAGCCTGAAAGAATAATGGTGTCAAGGTAAGATCATCTCTCTGTAACTTACGGAACTCCACCGCGGTCAGGTTAGGGGGTAGTTTCGAAGGGTCCTGAGGGACAGCGGTAGCAGTAGAGTCGGCTGGCTGTGGACGTGCAGCTTGAGCACGGGTGGTCACCATAACAGGAGGAGAACCTTCATCACTCTCTTGAACCTTTACTGGAAATGTTCAAAAATCGGGTTATCCACCACAGAGTTGCTTACCTCGGATATGTCCTTGACGATCAGGTTGTTTGGTTGTTGGTCTTCTGCCAAGTCGTTGCCCAGGAGAAGTTGCACTCCAGGCATGGGAAAAGGCTTTTCCCTGACGGCGACTTGGACTTCACCGGTCACGAAGGGACAATCCAGGTAAACTCGGGCAAGTGGATAAGGAGTTGTAGCAGTAAGGTCAGTGATGAACACAGTCTCTCCTGTGTAGGCGACGTTGGGCACAGCCGATTTCAAGACGATCGATTGTAGAGCCGCTGTGTCCCGTAGGATCTTAAGTCCGAAACGTCCCTCTGAATCTGAACCGTGGGTAGAGATAGTTCCTGGATATAGATGCTTGGTAAAGAGAGATCATTAGCATGAACACCAACATTCATTACAGGCTTACCGGACTTAGGGTGAGTAGGTTTAGACTTAGGAGGTTCGATGTTACCTTTAGATTGGGACTTACCACATTTGTCAATGGTGTGTCCATATAATCGACAATACCTGCAGTACAGTTGAGAGGTACCTTGATCTGGGCTCGCTTTCTCGTAACTGTACCAAGACTTCTTGCTGGTAGGATCTGGAGTCAGCCGGTGGATGAGGCTGTAAGTGTCAGCTGACTTCGCACACTTCACTAACTCCGTCTCTTCCTTGTCTGCTAAGTATAGGCGGACAGGAGGAGGTACACGTCTCAAAATTCTTCAACCAGTATGAGGTTGACAAGCTCTGAAAAAGTAGAGACATGTGCTGCCTCCAGCCATTTCATGAAATATCTTCGTTTGGTGTTAGCAAATTCTAAGAAGGTGGTGGTACTTGCCTTGACGTAGTCACGAAACTTTCGTCGATAGCTTTCGGTGGAGAGAAGGTAGGCGTCCAACACAGCTTGTTTCAGGGTGGTGTAGTCGTTTTCCGAAGCCAAAGTGCTGAGTGTGACTGCTGCTCTACCTGTTAAATGTACTCGAGAAGGGTAGCCCATTGGTCGTCAGGCCAATTAAGTTGAACAGCAAGGGTCTCAAAAGTGGTAAAGAACACATCAACCTCCGTTTCGAGGAACGGGGGCATTAACTTACTTGCATGGGAGTATTGAAACTGGGAGGAACTAGCTGCCGCTTGTTGGAGTTGAGCTTGGTGTGCAGCGTCCCTCTCGCGTTCTCGGTCACGACAGTTTAGAGCTGCTTCTGCCTGTCGTTTGTCGTGGTCCGTTGCATCTCGAGTCGCTGTTGGTATAAGGCCAACTCACGTTCACTTTCTTCTTCCGGATGGCAGCTGCTTCCTTGGCCAGGGCTGCCTCACGCTCTTGAGGCGGATTTCTCTTTCTTGTTCTTCCTTTCTGAGGGCAGCTTCACTTCTCTGATGCAGCTTCCCGTTCTCTGATTGCAGCTGCTTCCTTTTGTTGCTCTCGCTCGATCTTAGCAAGTTCTAACTTGAGTTTGATTGCTGTCAAGTCATGTTTATCTGAAATAGTGTATTGGTCATGAGTATCAGAATCTATCTTCCCTCATCCAAAAGATGATCTACAATTAGATTATTTACGGTATATTTGTTGGCACAGGGGAACTTCCAATTGATACTCGTGTGCAAGAGTTATCAATTCGACCCTTCTTGCATGACGTAAGTTCCTATTTCACCTTCTGGATTTGCCTTGAAAGCTTGTAAGCGGAACATGGTGAAAATATAGCAAAACAAAGGAGACACGAATATTAGTGAGAATATGGTGAATGTCAGAAACAGGAAACGTGGCAACTGATACCTATCCTGTGGGGAATTATTAATAATTAAGTTAATTCAAGATGGTAAATGAATAAGGTCGCAGGAAATCTTGTACCTGGTACTCACTATGGGGATAAAGGCAAGAAAATCCTACTAATTAGTGAAAACTGAGTTTAAAATACAAGTGAAACACTAAATGGCTACAAATAAATGAGGTAGTCCAAAAATGTAGTCATACCTTGCCAAGTCACTATAGAACATAAGCAATGGTACCCACTGAAATTGAATATGGTATTTACAGAATTAGCGAACTTTGTGCTCAAAGAAAAACGCCAATTCCCTACCTTTGGTAAATACCATCAGTCTGACCGACGAGTAGGGGTGCGAGTGTCAACTGGTGACGAAACTATCGGCGAGGTCCCAATTCGCCAATATAGTTCGTGCTAGAGGATCTAAAGCCCTCTTTTTCCTCCTAGAGTCGAATTGCAGGACTTGGTGCTATTGACCCGGAGACAGACCACAGTACCAGGGTACCTATGTGATAATCTGTCAAAAAGTGAGAAATATCTGGGACAAAGATGTAAACACGGAGGATAACACGGAAGGGGGAGACGACCAATTAAGAGTATGACTGCGGCCTACAGTCACCACGTAATCCAAAGTTGTCTCACTCTCACCATATGCTATCCCGTAATGTACAATATACACGCATCATATAAAATAAGAATGATTAATGTAAATAATGGAAGCAAGAGAAATGAAAGCCAAGTATGCTTACCACAATTACCAATACCTGAGTGAAGCTCCGTGACAGGCCCCCATTTATGTGAAGGTAACGAGTTGGAATGTGGTCGGCAGTCTTCCAACTAGCAGGTGTCAGTGCTGGGCCACATATAAATATTAAAAAAAAGAAAAGGAAAAAAAAAGAAAAAAAGAATGACTGCATGATTGGTAATCTGTGGTAAGGTAAAGAAACACTAACACACCATAATAAACAATTTACTTTATTAACAAAAAAAACAAATTGAAGTAAATGCAAAATCTTGGCTTAANAAGTCTATGTGGGTGGGGATGATGAGGACAGGTTGATTAGTTTAGCAGTTACCAGGGAAGATGTAATTAAACAATTAGTAAAACTAAAACCAAACAAATCCCCAGGCCGGACGAAGTGTTTGCCAGGGTGCTAAAAGAATGCAAGAGGAACTTTCCGAGCCACTGTAAACCATATTTAATAAATCAATAGAGTTAGGCAGAGTGCCAGAGTCATGGAAGGTAGCTAATGTGGTACCAATTTTTAAGACAGTAGATAGATCACTTCCATCAAACTATCGGCCAATTAGCCTAACGTCTATTGTGGGAAAGTTACTTGAATCGATAATTGCAAATGCAATTCGTCTTCATCTTGAAAAACATAAATTAATAAATGAGTCGCAACATGGTTTTACAAATGGCCGTTCATGTTTAACAAATTTGCTATCTTTTTATTCCAGCATAGTTGAGGCAGTTGATAGTGGTAAGGATTGTGATGTTGTGTACGTTGACTTTAGCAAAGCTTTTGATACAGTGCCACATGAAAGACTAATTAAAAAAATAGAGGCTCATGGTATTGGGGGTGCTATATTAAGTTGGATTAGGGCATGGCTATTCCAAAGGAAACAGAGAGTTAGTATAAATGGGATTAAGTCAGAGTGGGATAATGTTGTAGTGGAGTGCCTCAAGGCTCTGTCCTGGGACCTCTGTTGTTTATAATATATATAAATGATTTAGATTCAGGTTTGAGTAGCAACATTTGCAAATTTGCAGATGATACAAAAATCGGTAGGGAAATTAACACGAAAGAAGACTCGGTATCACTTCAAGTTGATCTAAATAGGGTTTTAAAATGGTCAAAAGACTGGCAGATGCAGTTTAATGCTAATAAATGTAAAGTTTTGAGGCTAGGTAATGATGATAGAGTTGCAAGATACGAGCTGGATGGTGTTGAGATTGCGAAGTCGGATTGCGAAAGGGATCTAGGAGTTATGATTAGTAAGAATTTAAAACAAAGGGATCAATGCATGAATGTTCGTAATAATGCAAATAGGACACTGGGATTTATTAATCGAAGCGTTAGTAACAAGACACCTGGTGTGGTTCACTGTGACAGCACCTCAGTCAGGTGCTGTCACAGTGAGAGGTTGTGTTAGCTGGAGCTCCGAGTGAAGCAATAATATTCAGCAATAATGGAGGGTTTGGTGAGGGAGTTGGAGAGTCTGGTTGGAGCTCTGAGGACAGAGCTGGATTCGTTGCGGGAGGAGGTAAGGCAGCTTAAGAAACGACAGGATGAAGCAAAGGAGGAGACCGGCATTAGGGAGACCCCGTCTTGGCATATCGTAAAAGACAGGGGTCTTAAGAAGACCTTGGCAAAAAAGACACCTAATACCATAAAGATTACAAACACATTTGATGTGTTGGAGGACGAGTGCTGTGGTGAACCTATGGTTCAGCGTGGAGGTAAGGGCATAGCGGCGAGGAACATTGAAGCGCGGGTCCCTCAAAGTGCCCCAAGAGAAAAGGGAGGATCGAAGCGAATTTTGGTTGTGGGAGATTCCCAGGTGAGGTATTTGGACAGAACATTTTGTGCCAGAGATAAAGGGAACAGATTAAGGGTTTGCTATCCTGGAGCTGGTATTGGTGATATTGTTGGAAACATGAAAGATATTATGACGGGAAATGGGAACAAACCCATTATTTGTATTAGTGCAGGGGGTAATGATGTTGGGAGAGTTAGAAGTGAGGAACTAATACAGAAATTCAAGACAGCAATAGAATTAGTTAGGAGCAAGGGAGGAATCCCGATCATATGTGGCATTCTTCCAAGAAAGGGAGTGGGAAATGAATGGATGTCGAGGGCACTTGGTGTCAATTGCAGGCTGGAAAGATATTGCAAATCTAATGCAATATCTTATATAGACAACTGGGAACACTTCTATGGAAGAAATGAAATGTATGCTCGGGATGGGGTGCATCTATCGAGAGCTGGGGTTGTTGCTGTTGCAAACTCGTTGGAAGAAGTGGTTAGAGGTGTTTGTTTGGGTTTAAACTGTTAGTAGATAGAGGTATGGGAATTGATTGGAGGAAGGATGTAATAAAAGTATGTGTTTGCGGGAAAAAGGAATTGGCAAAATGATCAGGGAAAGAGAAGGGCCTCAAAATAACAATTCACTTAGGGTATATACACAACAGTAGAAGTCTAAGAAATAAAATTAACGAATTAAATGCTCTTGTCTGCACAGAAAAAATAGATATTATTGCACTTACCGAAACGTGGATGAATGTTGATAATAGAGAACTATTAGCTGAATATCAATAAATGGATTTAAACTATTTCACACAGATAGATATATTAGACGAGGAGGTGGAGTAGCCATATACGTTAGGGACAATTTGAAATGTAGTCTCAAAGAGGGAATCAAAACTGAGCCACACACAGAAACTATTTGGATAGAATTAAACGAAAAGCAATAATATTTATATTGGAGTTATATATAGCCACCAATTTAGACAGAATGGAAGCAAAGCATCTATGGGATGAAATATCTAGGGCATCTAGATCTAACAGTATTTATGTCATGGGTGACTTTAATTTTAGTGGAATAAACTGTTGAACAAAACAGGGAATAGTGAAGCAGAAGATTTTCTAGAATTAATTGACGATTGCTTTCTTACGCAACACATTAAGAACCAACACGGGAAAATATATTTAGATTTAGTGTTAACTAACAGGGAACACAAATTAATGACATCGAAATAGTGAGCTAGGGAACAGTGATCACAAAGAAATCAGATTTAGCATAGAATGGAATAGACCTGTAGGAGAAAATTCTGTTAAAGTGCCAGATTTTCGAAAAGCTGATTTTAATAGCCTAGAAATTTTTTTGGTCAAATTGATTGAAAGTCTTGGGTATGGGGTGTGGGCCGGTCTTGGAGCGAGACATGAACCCAGCGATAGGTGATGTAAATGGGGATTTCGATGTGGATTCAATATATAACTTATTTAAGAATATTCTAAACAAAGCACAGGAACGTAGTATACCACACAATTGAATAGATCGAATACTAATGACCCAAAGTGGATAACAAAGAATTTGAAAACCTTATAGGTAAAAAGAGAGCTTGGTACAAAAGGATTAAAAATGGGGAGGTCACTTTAGAACAGGAATTCGTTCAACTGGTTAAAAATGTTAAAAAAGAGATAAGGAAAGCAAAAAAAAACTATGAAGTTCGTATAGCAGGGCAAGCAAAGACAAATCCTAAAGTTTTTTTCAGTTATATCGAATAAGACTAGGGAAAGGATAGGCCCATTAAAAACTGAGACAGGTCAAATAACAGATAGTGATGAAGAGATGAGTAGTATTTTTAATAAATATTTTGTATATCTGCATTTACTAAAGAGGAACTTAACAATATGCCTTCAACCGAACAAGTCTACGTGGTAGGGAACGAGGACAGGTTGACGAGTTTAGCAGTTACCAGGGATGGATGTTCTAAACAATATAAAACCAAAACCACACAAATCCCCAGGGCCGGATGAAGTGTTTGCCAGTGCTTAAAGAATGCAAAGGGAGCTTTGTGACCCACTGTCAATCATATTTAATAAATCAATAGAGTCAGGCAGAGTGCCAGAGTTTTGGAAAGTTGCTAATGGATACCAGTTTTTAAGAAAGGAATAGATCACTTGCGTCTAANGGGGAAGTGGTTCCATATAGCTCAGGCTATCACTTCCTTTTGTCCGGTCGTGATGGTCAAGCGGATTAAGGCGCCCTGTAGTTACCAGTTGCTTTGCTCCTGGGAGTATGGGTTCGAGTCACTTCTGGGGTGTGAGTTTTCAGTTGTATCTAGTCCTGGGGACCATTCAGGCTTGTTTGCATTTGTGTTCCTCACGTGTTGCCCCAAAAAATGAGGTGATTTGATAAAATGCTATGCCCAAGATAACCATCCAGGTGCCGGCGGGGAAGTGGTTCATATAGCTCAGGCTATCACTTCCTTTTGTCCGGTCGTGATGGTCAAGCGGATTAAGGCGCCCTGTAGTTACCAGTTGCTTTGCTCCTGGGAGTATGGGTTCGAGTCACTTCTGGGGTGTGAGTTTTCAGTTGTATCTAGTCCTGGGGACCATTCAGGCTTGTTTGCATTTGTGTTCCTCACGTGTTGCCCCAAAAAATGAGGTGATTTGATAAAATGCTATGCCCAAGATAACCATCCAGGTGCCGGCGGGGAAGTGGTTCATATAGCTCAGGCTATCACTTCCTTTTGTCCGGTCGTGATGGTCAAGCGGATTAAGGCGCCCTGTAGTTACCAGTTGCTTTGCTCCTGGGAGTATGGGTTCGAGTCACTTCTGGGGTGTGAGTTTTCAGTTGTATCTAGTCCTGGGGACCATTCAGGCTTGTTTGCATTTGTGTTCCTCACGTGTTGCCCCAAAAAATGAGGTGATTTGATAAAATGCTATGCCCAAGATAACCATCCAGGTGCCGGCGGGGAAGTGGTTCATATAGCTCAGGCTATCACTTCCTTTGTCCGGTCGTGATGGTCAAGCGGATTAAGGCGCCCTGTAGTTACCAGTTGCTTTGCTCCTGGGAGTATGGGTTCGAGTCACTTCTGGGGTGTGAGTTTTCAGTTGTATCTAGTCCTGGGGACCATTCAGGCTTGTTTGCATTTGTGTTCCTCACGTGTTGCCCCAAAAATGAGGTGATTTGATAAAATGCTATGCCCAAGATAACCATCCAGGTGCCGGCGGGGAAGTGGTTCATATAGCTCAGGCTATCACTTCCTTTTGTCCGGTCGTGATGGTCAAGCGGATTAAGGCGCCCTGTAGTTACCAGTTGCTTTGCTCCTGGGAGTATGGGTTCGAGTCACTTCTGGGGTGTGAGTTTTCAGTTGTATCTAGTCCTGGGGACCATTCAGGCTTGTTTGCATTTGTGTTCCTCACGTGTTGCCCCAAAAAATGAGGTGATTTGATAAAATGCTATGCCCAAGATAACCATCCAGGTGCCGGCGGGGAAGTGGTTCATATAGCTCAGGCTATCACTTCCTTTTGTCCGGTCGTGATGGTCAAGCGGATTAAGGCGCCCTGTAGTTACCAGTTGCTTTGCTCCTGGGAGTATGGGTTCGAGTCACTTCTGGGGTGTGAGTTTTCAGTTGTATCTAGTCCTGGGGACCATTCAGGCTTGTTTGCATTTGTGTTCCTCACGTGTTGCCCCAAAAAATGAGGTGATTTGATAAAATGCTATGCCCAAGATAACCATCCAGGTGCCGGCGGGGAAGTGGTTCATATAGCTCAGGCTATCACTTCCTTTTGTCCGGTCGTGATGGTCAAGCGGATTAAGGCGCCCTGTACATACCAGTTGCTTTGCTCCTGGGAGTATGGGTTCGAGTCACTTCTGGGGTGTGAGTTTTCAGTTGTATCTAGTCCTGGGGACCATTCAGGCTTGTTTGCATTTGTGTTCCTCACGTGTTGCCCAAAAAATGAGGTGATTTGATAAAATGCTATGCCCAAGATAACCATCCAGGTGCCGGCGGGGAAGTGGTTCATATAGCTCAGGCTATCACTTCCTTTTGTCCGGTCGTGATGGTCAAGCGGATTAAGGCGCCCTGTACATACCAGTTGCTTTGCTCCTGGGAGTATGGGTTCGAGTCACTTCTGGGGTGTGAGTTTTCAGTTGTATCTAGTCCTGGGGACCATTCAGGCTTGTTTGCATTTGTGTTCCTCACGTGTTGCCCCAAAAAATGAGGTGATTTGATAAAATGCTATGCCCAAGATAACCATCCAGGTGCCGGCGGGGAAGTGGTTCATATAGCTCAGGCTATCACTTCCTTTTGTCCGGTCGTGATGGTCAAGCGGATTAAGGCGCCCTGTAGTTACCAGTTGCTTTGCTCCTGGGAGTATGGGTTCGAGTCACTTCTGGGGTGTGAGTTTTCAGTCAGTATATATATATATATATATATATTATATATATATATATATATATATATATATATATATATATATATATAATATATATATATATATATATATATTAGGGGTACCACCTCTGGTGCAATTGCAGGGACCCACATCCTCGAAGAAGAAACAAAGAGCATTCAGAGAAGATCTTGTGGATTCTCACCGAATACTTAATTCTTTTCTTCTCCTACCACCCCTATTATTTTTTGTATGTTTACAAAAATATATATATATATATATATATATATATATATATATATATATATATATATATATATATATATATATATATATATATATATATATATATATATATATATATATATATATATACTAGCAGTACCCGGCCACTTGTTGCTGTGGCTCAGCAACGCATGTGCGTTGCTGAGCCACAGGAACGTTCCCTGTCCCTTTGTCCTCCCCACCATTCTCCATTCCCCCATCCCCTCGTCTACACCATCTCAAACTCCCCTGTCCCCTCGTCCTTCCCCACCATTGCCCCCTCCCTTGTCCCCTCGTCCTCCCCACCATCTCTCACTTCCGTGCCCTCGTCATCCCATCATTCCCCACTCCCTCGTCTGATGCCTTCCCAAATGGTTTGATGTTCCCATCAGAAAACTGGGAACGTCAAGTGATCTGATGTTCTCATCACTGAAATATAAGAAAAGCAATTAAAAAATTATAAGAAATTATGAAAAATAAAAAAAAATAATCTGTACTCTTGAATGAACAGTATGGTAAACAACACAGCTCAATTCCAACGCAATTCACACAAAACATTTAAATCAAAATGAAAATAAATCAAAATCTATGAAAATTCAATTTATCAATGCAATCAGAGTCATTGAAATGGAATTGTAACATATTTAGTAAAGCATATGTGTTGCTCTTACATACAACAGATGGCGCTGTTTTTCAAGAAAAGCATAGATAGATGAATAAATATGGTTGTAGATAAATGGATAAAGGGGTAATATTATTAACACATGAGTAATAATATTATTATTAATTATATATACTGTATATACAAAATTATTTAAATTTGTATTTAAAAATGTTTTTTTGTTAAAATATTGGCTTATAGTTTGAGTGAAATTTAGAATAGCTAAAGAATATAGTCTAAAAATCAGTTTAAGATTATAATTAAAGTATAATAACTTCAGCCGCTGTCGAACTTGATGCAGAAATAAAAAAAATCCAAGTATCCCAAGTGAAGATTTCTCAATGGTAGCAAAGAAGAATGAAGGCTGAAATTTCTTGGGAAGAAAATCGGTCAGTTCTATTTGAGTGGGAGGTGCACGCTGTTCCAGTTGAAGGTACATACACAATACTTATAAGCATATTGCATTTTTACATCAGCATATCACTTTACATTGCAACTTATTATATTTTCATTTTTTTTACTTATATTATTTGAATAGAGAGTGGATACTTCGTTTTAAATATACCTGAAGCATTTTATCACTAATGAAAAATGTGTATGTATACTTATAGACAATATTTTTTCCCTAATTCTGCATGATCTGAAACTTTACAGAAGTCTTTTATGACATAGATGCGATATTTTTGAACATATGTTTTCAAATATTTTTGTTTGACAGACACAAATGCTGCAAATGTATGATTGAAGCCAGCATCAAATGTGAAGATTGTCATCGCCTATTCTGCTACCACTGTGATTTGAAAAAACATTTTTTAAATCCAGTCCATGATAGTTTTTTCTGGTCCAGTGGATATTATGAAGCATTGCCACCAACTGTGACTGTTGACCCTTATTGGGACATCTACTGACTGACGTATGTAAACCAAAAAATTCTTTACATATGAAAAGTTTTCTTTTTTCCAAGCCTTTACAATATAAGTACAAAAATATTGAAGGAAAAAAATTAAATTTAAATTTTTACTCATTAAGGAATTCCATTTTTATGGCATTTGATTTACTGAATAATATTTAAATATGCAATCTTTGCTAAGTTTATTATTATTTTCTTATTCAGAACCTGTTGTGCCAGTTCCTGTGCCAAAAATTTTCTTTAACTGTAAAGACTGTAACCTCAACATAAAGAGTTCTCACATCATGTGTACTTTCATAACGCTTTCAGGTATATCTTATTTAATATTAAATTTGAACACCTAAGTCTAGGAGTATGTGCATCACTGAATATAATAGCATCACTGAACGTTCTAGTGACGATCCCCATACCCAAGCATTTGGACTTCAATCTTTGAGACACACAAACATATCCATGCAGTGATGGAGATGAGTTTTACAAAACATTCAAAATAAGTTGCTTTATTTTAGGAATAAATACTAAAACTAAGCTTTCTAGGCAGGTATGATCTCTATCTGTCCATATTTGTGTGTCAAGAGTGTGGATACAGCCTTCCTGCAGATGCTAAGATGTTGTATGATGGTAGATACTTCTGCTCATCAGCCAGGAAAAGTAAGTAAAAGTAAATAAGAAAGGAGTTAGCTGACTTACCTCTTGATGAAAAACAACTTCTCATCTGGTTTGCAGAGTTAACTAACTAAGCCCAGTGTTTAAATAAAAGGTTTGCTTGTAAAATATATAGTAATCAACACTATTTTGAAATACTCTTATATATTTTAATTAACAAGGTTATTGTACGGAAAGATAAATGCAATACGATAAATCATAAAATTACCAAAACATTTCTTCACAATTTTAATTGTTTAGTTCTTGTATAGTAATTGTCAGCCATCATAAAATGCCATTGTGACCATTGCCTAAAAAGTTGAAGTTAAAGTTTTTTTTAACTGATCAATGTCTTTAAATGTTTGAATTTAGTAAACATTTTAGTAAACAGTATCCTCTATTCTCAACAGATCATTTTCTCAAAATGATGTTCAAAAGGGGATAGAGTTAGTATGTGACTCAATTAGAACCAAGAAAGCCCACATATCCAGTGTTGCAGGTATGTTAAAGCATATGTATAAGTTAGGGAATGATAAAACAAACAGAAATCGTTTAGTGTTTGTAAAATACTTCAAGAAAACAATGACTTATTTTTTATTTAAGCACATCTAATGTCGTTTATTTCTCAGGTAGATTTGTATGGATACCATCTCACATAGGTGTTGTCCTATGTAATTATAGGTAATTGTCAGAATAAAGTTGAGATATCGATATCTATGGCAGGTGCCTGCAGTTAATGAATCTGCCAATGGAAATCATTCCAATTGTAAACTATGTGAACAAAAGCTAGGACATACTGTCTATCACTATATCTGTGATTGCCCTGTTATCAATGACTTCAGAACAAATGGTATGATGTACTTTGAGTTCTGTTATTACTTCATACACTCAGGAATATTGGAAGATATTCTTATGCTGTACCCAGATTTTGTTAGTGGACGCTAATAGATCAGTCTTACATTTCATATTCTCTCCAGGTGGCTTAATCATTGTTGTTTGTGTCTAAGCTAAGTAAAATTAGTAAAAGCACTTTGTAGACACAAATTGTAATATATTTTCATTATAATCACTTTTAGTGGTTCAAGTTTAAATGAAACACTGGTTAGGAAAACAAACATTTAATTTAAAAAATGCCTGAAATAATGATGTGTGTTTGTTTTACAGGAACAGGGTAAGTACCCAATAAAGAAGTCATCATTCCAGCATGTAACCAGTGGACTTATGGCCCTCTTGCTAAAATATGAAAAACTTCTATCAACTGAAGCTATTTGAGGCAACTAACCTGTTTTCTGAAGACAGGGAAGTTGAGTACAACAACTTTCAAACAGACAATCAAGATTCCGAGGATTCCGAGACCAACAGTGACAACAGCGCAGAAACAGTCAGTATTGAGTCACAGACTGACAACGACGAAAGGGAAGAAACACTCTTCCCCTTTGATTTGAGTAGCTTTAAGTAGCAAAGCAAAGAGAAAATAACAAAAGTATTCTCTACCCATGGGTTGGGCAAATGTTAATCATCGTCATGCTAATCTTGCATCCCTATGGTGCTCAAGAAAGATTTGTTTTCAAATTAGTTTTTCTTTTTATTAACTTGCCTCCAAGTTTTGTTTAGTTTAGAAATGCTTATTAAATAAATTGTTGTTATAGTTATGTGCATTTTTTTGCTTTCCTTCTTAGAATTGGTTATGGTGGTTATGGACATAGTGGTGGTGGTGATGATGGGGGTGACAGTGATGATGGTGATGATAGTGATAGTGGTGTAGATGGTGGTGGTGGTGTAACCTCTAGCAGTACGGGTGTACTCCTGTGGGATGATGGTAGTGTAGCTGGTGGACCCACCTGGCGGCCTTAGAAGGGTTTGAAATTACAAGAGATGAGGTCAAGAGACACCTGTTGGATCTTGATGTGAGAAAGGCTATTGGTCCAGATGGAATCTCACCATAGGTATTGAAAGATTGTGCAGAGATACCTTGCTTGCCACTCTCCATAGTGTTTAATAGGTCACTGCAGATGGGAGACCTACCAGAAATATTGAAGACGGCTAATGTAGTCTCAATATACAAAAAGGGTGACAAACTAAGAGGCACTGAACTACAGGCCAGTGTCCTTAACTTGTATACCATGCCAAGGTGATGGAAGAGATCATGAGAAAAACCTAGTAAAACATCTGGAGAGAAGGGATTTTGTGATATTTTTTGAGATATTTTTTTGTTACAAGACATAAGAGTTAGGGGGGACATGATCACATACAAGATTGTCAAAGGAATTGATAGGGTAGATAGAGACAGGCTATTTAACACACAAGGCACAAAAAAATGGGAAACATGGAAAATGAGAGCCCAAATGAGATACAGAAAGAGATTTTTTAGTGTCAGAGTAGTTGACAATTGGAATGCATCAGGAAGTGATATGGTGGAGGCTGACTCCATACACAGTTTCAAGTGTAGATATGACATCCCAGTAGGTTCAGGAAACTACTTCAGTTGAGAGGAAGCTTCCTAGCATTACGTAAGTAATGAAGAAATATGATATATTTACTCACTATAATGTTGGTACTGATGTACCAACATGGAATGTAGAACATGGAACAACACATTTTTACTCAGAAATAATCTAATTTTTAACGAAATTACACGAAACTTAACTCGCAGTTCAACACAAGAAGTCGACATTCTAAATCTCTGTATCTCTTTCCACTTCCGCTCACAAGAAGGGTATTGGGTGCATAATAAATGAGCTAAACTAACTCCAAGAGACAATGTTGTGACTTTGGGTAATTAGATGGTCCCAATTTTGCTATAAAATTATGTTAGTTTAGAGTAAAAATATGTTTTTTTTCATGATGTTCTACATTCAGCACCAACATTATAGTGAGTAAATATATCGTAGTGTTTCATTACTTACGTATACTAAGAAACTTTGGGTAATTAGACGGACTGCCACACACACCTACCTACCTACCTGATTTACATGAGATTTTGTCATATATATAAAAAACATAGATGAAAATATTACAAACCACATCATCAAATTATAATGTTGATAAATGCAAGATCTTGTATTTGGGGCATAACAATCTACGTCACAAGTACTAAATTAACAGCACTACCTTACATAAAGAATAATAAATGTTTATTCAGGTAAAAGTTCTAATAGCAGATTTGTGTGACGTAATTAGGGGACATGCATGATTTTGGGTAGTAGAACCACAAGCACATGTACAATAATTAAGATAATGGCAAATTTACCTGAATTTACTTGAGGGCAACTAGTACTAGTGACCTCGATGAGGACAAAAAGCCTGCGGCTTGTCAAAGATCCCCCATTTGCCATGATGTTCTTTTCCAATTGTATTTTAAGACCAAGCAAAGTTATGCCATGTGCGGGTAGGCGGTTCCACGGGTTTACAACCCTATGGGTGAAAAAGCATCTTTGGTTTTCTGTCCTACATTGTGGTTTCTTGAACTTGAACCCGTTGCTCCTTGTTCGTGTTACGTCTAACCTTTTGAAGAAACTGTCCGAATTGACATCCTCCAAATTCAGTATTTTATGGGTTTCTATGAGATCGCCCTGTAATGCCTGGTCTGCAGTGTTGTTACCCTAGTGGCCTTCATCCATTCCTGATACGAGAGATGACTAAGCTCTGGTATGATTTTTTTTAATTACAGCTTCCACTTTTTGAGCAATATTGTTGTCCCCTAACTCTCCTTGCCACTTTTGGGGGTATAGGGAGTTTATGCAGCTTCAGGGCACCAATCCCCCCAGCCAAAGGGCATGGTGAGAAGGCGAATGATGCATTCTGACTCAAACGCCCTTTCCTTCATCTATCTGTTGTAAGGTAGTGCTGTCAGTTTGGTAGTTCTGAAGTGGATTGTTGTGCCACATATGTAAGGTCTAGCATTTATCGACATTAAAAAGCATTTGTCAGTCATCTGACCATTTGTGAAGTTCATTTAGATCACTTAGTAAGGTCTCATTATCACCTTCAACTATTCCATGGTCCAGAGATTTTCTGAAAAAGAGTTTAACTGACAAGCATAGTGAATTTCCCAGTTCAGTTCCTTTACGACTTGCGATTGAAATCCATTCACAGTTTGGGTATTTGAGTCTTTTAGTTTGTCAATGCTCTTACTGATTGTGTCGCGTGTAATTGGTATTGCCCTTAATTCATTCTCTTTACCTCCGACAAACATTTGTGTGGGTGAAGGGATAATATTCAAGCTTTCTAGTATGAACACTGATGTAAAGTATTCATTCAGAGTCTTTGCTGCCCTTTTATCCAACTTAACATGGTTAGCCTCATCTTTTATGGGTCCTACAGAGTCAGTCCTTTGTTTGGGTTTTACTTCGTATATATTTGCCCGAAACGCTATGCGTATTAGTGGCTTTAGGGACTGTATTTTAAATTTAAAATTTTTGCCCCAAGGAGAGAGTTTATTGGGAGTACTTAGCTGTGTCATTAGCCTGATAATTAACTATACAGTTTGCTGTGCTCCGTCCTTTAACAAATCCATTGACCCCCCTCCCCTAACCTGCCTATTTTTTGCAATAGTAAGTTTCGGATGATCCTTTCAATCATCTTGCAAGTGATCCTTTCGGATGATCCTTTCAATCATCTTGCAAGTGCATGACAAGAGACTGATAGGTCTGTAATTGCCAGGGTCATTAGGTTTCGGTATGGGAACAATTATTGTATGTTTCCATTGTGTGGGCAACACTCCACTTAGGAATGATTTGTTAAACAGGTGGAGTAGTGGATTCCCAGACACTTCACACAGTGCATTGAGTATGTCGTAGGTGACGCCATCATCACCAGGTGCTGTACTTTTACCCTTTTTCATAGCCCCCTTTACTTCCTTGGCTGTGATTGGTTCCCCATACTCGTCATCACTAGATTGTGCTCTTGTTATCCTAATCCTTCTGTCATTATGTCGGAGGAGCTGTTCCCTGCTTACTTATGCAGGGAGTGAGGAGGATGATGCTGCATCACTCCACTTGTGAATTAGTTCTTCAGCCTTACCCTGGGTGGTCGTTGTGAGCCGCAGGCCGGGCTCTGCCCCCTTAGCTGTCTGAATTTTTGCCCACACTTGTCGTGCAGATGTGTCTCTTCCAATAGAGCTAGTGAACTCGAGCCATTGTCTTTCCCTTTGTAACTCGTCTGCAATGTCTGTACCTTTACCTGAATTGAAAATCTAATCTAAATCTAATCTATATGCTTAGAGATATGCAAATGAGAGAGTAATAGAGCGAAACCTTTAAAATACGAACAATTTGGAGGATATTGATTCATACAATTTCTTCACAAGGTCAGTTGTAACACGAACAAGGAGCAAAGGTTTCAAGCTCAACAAGCCACACTGTAGGAGTGACAACAGATGCTTTTGAACCCATAGGGATAAGTTAAGAACCCCTTGAAACCGCCTACCCGTCGAAGTCGTAAATAAACCCTTAAAATTGTACGTTATCTTGCGGATGCAAAATATGGAAATATTTTAAGAACAGTATGTACATGTGACAACCACATTTGTCCTGATAATTTTTTTCAAACTGGAGTTTAAATGTAGAGCAGAATTTTAGCATTTACGACTTCTGCGGGTAGGTGGTTTCATGAGGGTTCATGAAACCACCTACCCACCTATGGTTTTTAAACCCACCTATGGGTTTAAAAGCATCTGTTGTCACTCCTACATTGTGGCTTGTTGAGCTTGAAACTTTTGCTCCTTGTTCGTGTTACATCTGACCTTTTGAACAAATTGTATGAATCAATATCCTTCAAATTGTTCAGTATTTTAAAGGTTTCGCTCTAATTCTCTCTCATTTGCATATATTACATAAAATAATATTTTATTTAATATAAATATTAAAGTCAATATTAATGTCCCCTGCGATAATTAGATGGTTTTTGCTCAGTCTGTTATCTATAATTAGATTTCTAAGGTTAGAGTTGAATTCGGACACATCAGTGTTAGGAATTCTATAGACTGCTCCCACAGTCAAGACAGACTCAGCACCCTTGACTCTGAAACTGGCGAAGATATACTCCCCACAGTAGCATCTAGTTCCAATTACTTTTAAGCATGTTAGTTCTTGGTGGTAGTAAAGAGCAGTACCACCACCTCTCTGAATTGGTCGACAGTTGTAAATTGCTGAGTAGTTCGGCATGTTAAAGAGTTGAGTATAGTATCCTCTTTTAACCACGTTTCAGTACGTATAATAAAAGAGAATTTGTTGCCAATAGTTTCAATCAAGGCACTAACATCATCGTAGTGTTTGCTTAGAGATCTTACATTCAAGTTAATTACATAGATATTGTGATTATGTGTTAATACATTGTTTACATCATGTACTGTAAAATATCTGCAATTTTGATAATTAAAGTGATGATTGTTATAGATAGAGGATAAGAGGTTAAGTTCTGGGTCAATACTTGTTTCCATAAGAAGGCTGGTTGTAGGAAAACAATAACTTGCTTGCGACAAATTTACGTCGAATTTTCTTATAAAATTAGTATATTTCGAAGTAAACAATGTTTTTTTCAACTTGTACAGTCAGCACCGACATTGTAATATACAAATATATACGGGGGCCTGGTAGCCTGGTGGATAGCGGGCAGGACTCGTTATTCTGTGTCGCGGGTTCGATTCCCGCACCAGGCAGAAACAAATGGGCAAAGCTTCTTTCACCCTGAGTGTCCCTGTTACCTAGCAGTAAATAGATACCTGTGAGTTAGTCAGCTGTCACGGGCTGCTTCCTGGGGTGTGCGTGTGTGGTATGGGGGAAAAAAGTAGTTAGTAAACAGTTGAGAGGTGGGCCGAAAGAGCAAAGCTCAACCCCCGCAAACACAACTAGGTGAATATGTTACATTTTTTGTTTACCTACGTAATTCTAAGAGATAGTGTACAGCTCCCCTTGTCGTTCCCAAGACTTGAGAACTGATGGTATCTATTTACGTATATTTTTACCTAAATTTACCCAAGGGCCACTAACTCTCTAGTAGCCTCGACGAGGACAAAAAAACGGGGGCTTGTTAAGTCCCGCCAATTGTCCTAATGTTTCTAGCTGAATTTTGGCAGGTACGGCTCAGCGGGTAGGCAGTTCCACGGGTTTTAACCATCTGGGTAAAAAAAACATCTGTTTTCAGTCTTACTTGAGAGAACATACTCTCCAACACTATATCTGTGATTGCCCTGTTATCAATAACTTCATGCCAAATGGCATGAGGTACTTTTAGCTCTGTAATTACTTCATACACTCAGGAATATTGGAAGATATTCTTGTGCTGTACCCAGATTTTGCTAGCGGGGGCTAATAGATCAGCCTTAAGTATTTTTTTCTCCCCTGATTCCATGTATGACTGGCCATCTTGTGAGGTGAGGATGTTGGATGAGCTTGTAGCTGGTTTTTGATCAACACTGTGTGGCCTTTTATGCAGAATAGGGAAGCAGCACATTACTGTGTATACCTAAACATGTTAAAAAAATACATTGTTTGAGAGGAGTCTTGTAGAAACTAGTAAGAGTAGTTATAATATAATGTTTCCATGCTTCAGTGCTTACCTCTTGTGAAAATCGTGAAGTTACTGTTCAGTCAGAGTTGATTTGTTTTTTGTATTGAGGCAGGTATTTTCTCCCCTGATTCCATGTGACTAACCATCCTGTGAGATGGGATGACCTATACTTTCAAAAATATATATTTTTTTTTAATAAACAGCTCTATTCCTACTTTGTGAAACTCAATATACTAAGTCTCTGCCAATTTGGCTTCTGTTTCCATATGAGTATCAATGATGCCATTATTAGTTTGCTTGATATAATCTACACTGCCCTTGACAAAAATGAGTTCTCAATTGGCCTCTTCATTGACTTTGAGGAAAGCCTTTTATACTATAAAACTAACTATAAACCGTAACATAACCAAAACAAAATATAGGGATAAGTAAGGGAAAACTGAAAAACAGACACTGGGCCCCTTAACAGTGTAACAGTAGGTTAGACATACATGAATGAGATTGGGTGGATATAAATAGGAGCTGCCTCGTATGGGCCAATAGGCCTTCTGCAGTTACCTTCATTTTTATGTTATTATAACAAACATATATGTTGCAATAACTTTATTACCCATTTATTAGTGTTAAGGCCCCTCATCTGGTCCACATTAATGAATACAAGCTAAATAGACAGAGAATAGTGTTTGAACTCTGCAAATAAATCAGCCCCAAAAAATAAAAGTCACAACTTCGACCACCTGTGGCCGATTAACATGTTGACCAATTTCGTTCAAACTTCACATGCTTAGTGCCGGATATGTATTCTCCAAGATGTAGAGGTCACAACAAAATCTGCATAGAAACAAAGGAGAGAAAAAAGTAAAAGTGGTTATCTGCTTTTTGTATAGACATAATAAATATTGCCATATGGCAATGTATTTATATGAAATATAATAGAATACAGCATAAAAAATATATAAAAACAAAATAAGAGGGGTGGTAGGAGAAGAAAAGATTAGTGTTCAGTGAGAATCCACAAGGTCTTCTCTGAATACTCCTTAATTTCTTCTTCAAGGCTATGGGTCCTTACAATTGCACCAGAGGTGGTACCCCTATTATTATTTAAATAGGTGAGTACTGTAGTCCTCAAGTCATCAATCTAAAAATAGAGGTAATCTTTTAAAATGGAAATTCTGTGTAAACAAAATGCAAAAATACATTGCAAGATTAATATGATGGGAGTTTTTTATTAAACTAGACTTGATCGTATTATTAGTGAACACCAAATTGATATTAAGGTCCTTAAAAACTGGGGAAAGTTTCTCCAACCCCATCGCATAAGGTACCACCAATGACTTCTAATTTCTGGTTTCGCTTTAGAGACATTATTATAAAACGTACGTTTAGCTTTCCCAAACGATCAATCCAAAAATATCTTAGGGTACTGTAAACTCTTCCCAATTTCATATAGTTTAGCTATCTCTTCATCAAAAAACTCAGGGCTGCATACCCTCAAAGCTTGTAGAAACATTCCTGAAAGTACTGCCTGTATGTAGATAGGAGCTGACTCGTATGGGCCAATAGGCCTTCCACAGTTACCATTATTCTTATGTTCTTATGTGCTTCATGCCCCATTTATCCTTTATGTATCCCCCATGTTTTTACCTTTATTGTCTTATCAGCTGACCCAGTGCGGGTATAAATCAACCAGTTCTGACAATTTTTTTCACTTGAGAATGAACCATGGAGGTTCGAAACGTTGTGCAAATTTTATAAATAAGTGTAATACATTCTATAGTAATTCACTTTTTTCTTCACCTTGAAATTACGAAAATGAGTTTTGGAGAACTCCTCTTTCAGCTAAGCCCTGATGCTAAGAAAATAGTTAGAGGGATAGAAGCCCTGAATCAGAAGATAGTAAATACAGAATATGCGGTCATATTCAATGAGACATGTTTAAAAGAAAACCTGCTGCCAGTATACACCAATATGAACCCACATGACCCAGCAGTCCGCAACGCAGAGTTTACCTATAGGTATAGGCAACAGCTCATACGGCATCAACTAAACACGAAAAAGGCAGCCTTCCAAACTCTTACAGAGCAAGCTGAGCATTTGTTAAATAAATGGACCCAGTACGACGTCCCCAACCAACTCATGCAAACCATGAACAGTAAACTATACAACCTGAACCAACAACATAAAACTCGTGTAGAAACGAAGACACTCCGTAAGTTAACAGCCCTAAACAATGGAGAGTTAAAGATCCCTCGTCTTAAAGATGGCTACATTAACCTGACTTCTTATGATCTTAACCAGGACCAACGAGACCTCTTAAATCTTGGTCTAAATTGTCAAGTCATATCTAAACCAAAGATGCATCAAAAACGCCTGGAAATTAAAATGCTTCTGGACGACATCCATAAGCTAGAAGACAACAAAAAAGTCATCACCACTGACACACTTCAGGCTGAACTACTAACAGAAGCGGGGAAAAAACGAGGAACATATTTATCTATAATCTTAACCCCACGACTCAAAGAAGCAGCAAAACAACTAAAAAATCTGAAAGACGTAACAATAAGAAAAGCCGACAAAACAGCAGCATATGTATTGATTCCTACCCAAGAATACTTGAACAAAATTAGCGACATCCTTAATGATGACTCCAAATTTCAACAAATCACGAGGAACCCTGTGGAAGACCTTAAACGCAAAGTAAACAAAACAATTACTGCAATCAACGCAAAGAAAGGTAGTGTGCATTTCACTAAACTCCAAGGCAACTATGGCCTAGGATATGCCTATGGCAATGTTAAGACACAAACCAGGTAACCCACTACGCCCAATAATCAGCCAAATACCAACTCCAACCTGTCATCTACCAAAAAGACTTAACGAATTCCTAACTCCATTCACTCCAAACAAGTATAGTCTACAATCATCAGCAGATTTCTTAGAATTAATCAAATCTACTCAGCCCGATGGAATCATTGCTTCCCTGGACGTCGAATCCCTATTTACCAACGTCCCAGTCGACACAACCATAGGAACGATACTGGACAGAGTATACAGAGTCGAGAGCACCCCCAAATTAGACATACCTGAGTCACACTTGAAGAGTCTTCTCGAAGCATGTACAAAGGAAGCCCCCTTTTATCAGTCAACAAGGAGACATGTATCTACAAATAGACGGAGTAGCAATGGGCTTCCCCTTAGGAGTTTTATTTGCTAATTTTTATACGGGAACCATCGAAGACAGAGTCTTCAGTAGCAGACAAAAACCAACTGTATATTGCCGTTATGTAGATGACATATGCGTCATAGTAAAAGACTCAGACGAACGAATTGATCTAAAAAGCCATCTAGAGAGAGAATCAGTACTCCGATTTACACATGAAAATAGTGAAAATAACAGTCTGCTATTCTTGGATGTACTAATAACAAAAACAGGAACCTCTTTAAGCACCAACGTATATACTAAACCCACCAATATAGGATTATGCCTGAACAGTAGAAGTGAGTGCCCCCAAAGATACAAAGCCAGGTTTCTCAATGCTTATATTCGTCGAGCGCTTACCCACTGCTCTGAATGGAGCAACGTGAGTAGAGAGTTTGAAAGAGTAACTCGGGTATTGGTGAACAACAGATATAGCAACGCAGAAATAAACGCTGCTATAAGAAGACACTTGGACCGAAGGTATAATCCTGAACCTAGAACAGAAACCACAATACCTCCAATAAAATTATATTACAAATCAACCATGCACAGTGAACATATAAAAGAACATAAGAACATAAGAACAAAGGCAACTGCAGAAGGCCTATTGGCACATACGAGGCAGCTCCTATCTATAACCACCCAATCTCACTCATATATATGTCCAACCCATGCTTGAAACAATCGAGGGACCCCACCTCCACAATGTTACGCGGCAATTGGTTCCACAAATCAACAACCCTGTTACTGAACCAATATTTACCTAAGTCTTTCCTAAATCTAAACTTATCCAATTTATACCCATTGTTTCGCGTTCTGTCCTGTGTTGATATTTTTAATACCCTATTAATATCCCCTTTGTTATGTTCATTCATCCACTTGTAAACCTCTATCATGTCACCCCTAACTCTTCGCCTTTCCAGTGAATGCAAATTAAGCTTTCTTAATCTTTCTTCATATGAAAGATTTCTAATTTGGGGAATTAACTTAGTCATCCTCTATAGCACCCCCAATACCATGAGCCTCTATCTTTTTAATCAGTCTTCATGTGGCACTGTATCAAAAGCTTTGCTAAAGTCAAGGTACACAACATCACAATCCTTACCACTATCAACTGCCTCAACTATGCTAGAATAAAAAGATAACAAATTTGTTAAACATGAACGGCCTAGATAGGGTATTGAAATGGTCAAAGGATTGGCAGATGCAGTTTAATTCTGATAAATGTAAAGTTCTGAGGCTAGGTAATGATGATAGAGTTACAAGATACGAGCTAGATGGTGTTGAGATTGCGAAGTCGGATTGCGAAAGGGATCTGGGAGTTATAATTAGTAAGAATTTAAAACAAAAGGATCAATGCATGAATGTTCGTAATAAGGCAAATCGGACACTCGGATTTATTAATCGCAGCGTAAGTAACAAGACACCTGGTGTGGTTCTCAAGCTATATCTTGCTCTTGTTAGGCCCCATTTAGATTATGCAGTTCAGTTTTGGTCGCCATATTATAGAATGGATATAAATTCACTTGAACGTGTCCAGCGTAGGATGACTAAGTTAATTCCCCAAATTAGAAATCTTTCATATAAAGAAAGATTAACAAAGCTTAAGTTGCATTCACTGGAAAGGCGAAGAGTTAGGGGTGACATGATAGAGGTTTACAAGTGGATGAATGAACATAACAAAGGGGATATTAATAGGGTATTAAAAATATCAACACAGGACAGAACGCGAAACAATGGGTATAAATTGGATAAGTTTAGATTTAGGAAAGACTTAGGTAAATATTGGTTCAGTAACAGGGTTGTTGATTTGTGGAACCAATTGCCGCGTAACATTGTGGAGGTGGGGTCCCTCGATTGTTTCAAGCATGGGTTGGACATGTATATGAGTGGGATTGGGTGGTTATAAATAGAAGCTGCCTCGTATGGGCCAATAGGCCTTCTGCAGCTGCCTTTGTTCTTATGTTTATGTTCTTATATTAAGCTGGATTAGGGCATGGCTATACCAAAGGAAACAGAGAGTTAGTATAAATGGAGTCAAGTCAGAGTGGGAAAATGTTGTAAGTGGAGTGCCTCAAGGCTCTGTCCTGGGACCTCTGTTGTTTATAATATATATAAATGATTTAGAATCAGGTTTGAGTAGCAACATTTGCAAATTTGCCGATGATATGAAAACCGGTATTGAAATTAATTCGGAGGAGGACTCACTATCACTTCAAGTTGATCTAGATAGGGTTTTGAAATGGTCAAAGGACTAGCAGATGCAGTTTAATGCTGATAAATGTAAAGTTCTGAGGCTTGGTAATGATGATAGAGTTACAAGATACGAGCTAGATGGTGTTGAGATTGCGAAGTCGGATTGCGAAAGGGATCTGGGAGTTATAATTAGTAAGAATTTAAAACAAAAGGATCAATGCATGAATGTTCGTAATAAGGCAAATCGGACACTCGGATTTATTAATCGCAGCATAAGTAACAAGACACCTGGTGTGGTTCTCAAGCTATATCTTGCTCTTGTTAGGCCCCATTTAGATTATGCAGTTCAGTTTTGATCGCCATATTATAGAATGGATATAAATTCACTTGAACGTGTCCAGCGTAGGATGACTAATGTCGGGGTTTCACGGTGTTCTCGTTAGAGAAGGGTTAAAGCAACAGTAGACTGGATCTCCTTCCAGGTGGTTGCTCCAACAATAACCCTTACTCACCGTCGTTCGGCGGGTCTTCCCTCGATCCTCTAGGCTCCACTGCTGGCCTCGGAGAGTAACCCCAGTCGGTCTCACAACCGGCCTTTAAATTGTGAGATGAGTGGGGGCACAGATCGTTCCCTCAATCTGTGGCCCGCCCCGACACCGAACTCTTACACAGCCTTCAAGGTCGCCAACTGGTTTTTTTTTAGGTGTCCAGTAACACTGCAGTGGTCAGGTGTAATTGTGGCAAGAGCAAATTCCAGTAATATAGTATCAGGCAGGTCACTCTGCTTTACGTCATTACATGGTCACAAGATAAATGGAGGGGATGATATCAAACACCAAAGAGTTTTGGTATTTTACTTAAAAGACAACGAGAAATATATATACATCAATGTATCAGGATTAATATATGACCATTGCTCCATTCATAGCATAATATTCTAGAGCGCACCGATATGGTAACATCGGCACGTGTCACCTGTCAGAATGTCAGCTGACCGGCCCCTCGAGATCGTGGGAACAGACTAGTACTTGTTTGCTAATTCTGTCACGATCCCCGTTTATTTAACTTTTTCCAAAACACTATTCAACATTCACATGGCTTACTTATGATTTCACTGCCTCACGATCAACATCTTATTCACAATACTCTCACAGTGGCTATTCACCGTACCAAAAGATTACTCTATTCTTAATAATATTTACTGTGAATGCGCGGCGAGATGCGACCATCCTAAGGTGTTGGGCCTGTGGTTTCTGGATGGTGACGAAGGCGGAGGGCCTGGGACCAGGAGCTACAACCCAACTGTCATCCTAGGTATAGGTGAAGTAGGTGTTTACCGTTTCCTCCCCCATTTCCCCTTTAGTTTAGCTCTATATATTCTTGTCAGGATATTTATATGGTCGAGCAAGTCTCACTTGAGTTTTAGTCCACAGAGACGCACAGTATGTGGTGAGTTCTCCACAGAGCGCTCACAGTATCAGTTAACATTATATATCTATGTGTGGGGGGGTGCAAGCACCAAATTCATCAGAGAATTATTGGACTATTATTAATCTACCGTGAGTATTATTATTATATAATATTGGTAGTAAACCATGATTTGGTGTGTGATCTCTATAATCTATTGATATTTTTAATTGCCTGTGGATTGATCTCTAATCTATTGATATAAATGCCTGTGGATTATCTCTATAATCTATTGATATATAAATGCCTGTGGAATGACTCTCTATATCTATGTGATATAAATGCCTGTGGATTGATCTCAATGATCTATTGATATAAATGCCTGGGGATTGATCTCTATAATCCATCAATAAGTTGAACGTGTGTTGATCACTAAATTCTATCGATATAAATGCCTTAGTGTTGATCTTCATGATGTAATAATTTATAATATGCCGAAAATTGATTACCGATTTATATATAACATGCCTGTGTATTGAATAATACCATATACGTGAAGTGATTGCCAGTGACATATCTGTGAGGAGAAAGTATCAGATATAAAGAAAAGTTCAGTGATCTAGTGAGTGCATTG
>WNGS01163555.1:18392327-18411410 GCA_020271785.1 Procambarus virginalis
TCGAGGGATCAACCACAGTTCTCACCTTCTATTCTGTCGCAGGTATAGGTGAATCGACGGTGAATGCGTGTTTATCTGTGTGGTATCACTGCATTCCTTCGTCTGTGAATGTGAGCTTCACATCACACCACATTTAGTTATTGTGTGATTATTATTGTGCTTATTGCATATCATCATTACAGAGTATCCGGTTGGAACTCTTGTGATCCCTTTGCATAACGGCAGTTAGGTTGCCGTGTTAGTGATTGGCTGTCAACTGTGTTAAGTTAGGGGTTTCTCCACGAGTGGATACGAGTCGATTAGCCAGACGTCAAGAGTCTCGCTATGCAACCATAGCTTTGCTGACGCCAATCTAAAGTAAATCAAGCACCCTGTGTATAGTGGTTAAGTTAGTAAATAAACTACTGTTAAGCTTTATGCGGTGTTTCCGTTGAACCACTTCTGAATACTGCCAATATTACTCAAGCTTCAGCTCTAAGTGTCTTCAACACCGAGTTGCCTGTAAGTCACTAAACTATAATTTGATGAGGACCCTAGGAGTCCCTTAAAGTGTTACATCATTGAGGAGATTCCAACGACCAACGTGGAGCAGGACCAGGTGAGGCTAGTCTGAGAAGAGACCCACAAGGACTCTAACTCGACCTTGCTCCCAGGCCCTGTACGGTTGCTCTCGTATTTTCTATTTGCTAATTCCGACAGCTTCGTGAAGCGTCTGCCACATGTACATTGGCGACGTACGCATTGCAGTCGTGACAGCAAAAAAAAGAAACATCCCACAAGACTCTGACTCTGACTCAAATGTTGAACCTCCAGCGATTCAATTGATTCTGAAAATCGCATGAACTACAAACTGAAACGAGTATTTTGATACCAGAATGAACACTATCACATAAACTGCCGTAAGTAGACTCGAACCTTCATAGATTTTTTTGGGTGTAGCGTGTGTCTGCATGAGTGTCCCAAACGGGTTGCAGGTGGGTGACTTTAGCCGTTTATACTGGTAATGCTTCCCCATATCATGTACTATATGCATATGACTGTTTAGGGAATTTTATTCCGATCAATGTACAACCAAAAATAACTGTGTGCAACAAGTATAAACTTGACAAACATAACATCAGTAAAAACATTTCCTGTGTGTTTGACGCTCACTGATATGTTCCAGCGTTGTTTTATATTTGGCGCTATTCTAACTTACGCTTTGTTGATCTTTTTTACCTACGTGCTCATAGAACATTCTATTGCGAACACATTGGCACAAAAATGAATGACGTACATAGAATAATAATGTCAGGACAGTGAAATAATTATAAACTTTTAAAGCTCTGTATCGCACATGTGTCGTCCCATCACCGATACTGGATAACAGTTCCGCCACTTACCACACTCTTGCGGGTGGGCCGCGACCATTATTCTACGTTTATATTCATATCACCGTGTTGGGAATTTCATTGCGAGTCCATTGATACCAAAATTAACGCTGTAGAACAAGTGTGGAAGTGATAACAATCCCAAGAGTAAAAACATTTTGTTGCTGTTGGGCGCTCATGGCGAGTCATCTCCTTAGTTATTTATTTGGTGCTGGTATCCCTATACCTTTCGTGACCTTTTTTACTAATGTTCTTCTAGAGAATTTTATTGCGAACACGTTGGTACCAAAATGAAATACGTAGCTAGAGAACTAAGGTCAGGAGAGTAAAAAGAGTATTCACATTTTCGTTTTGACGCTTAAGCAACATCCCATCGTCATCCCTTCACCTTCGTGTGGTCTGGTCAACATACTTTAGCCAGGTTATTGTGACTCATCGCCTGCATAGAAACTGTAATTGTGGTTGATCTCGAACCCATCTCGAATGTGACGATCGACGACTCGACGAATGGTCGATCTCGAATGTGACGACTTATAATGAATTTTGTAACTATATCATCAAGATTGTAACCAGTTTAGCTAAATGTATTGTGGGGTTCAGTCCCTAAGCCCATATATGTGCCTCTGTAACCATTTAGGTTACAGGGCAAAAACATAAGAACAAAGGTAACTGCAGAAGGCCTATTGGCCCATACCAGGCAGCTCCTATCTATAACCACCCAATCCTACTAATATACATGTCTAACCTGCGCTTGAAACAATCGAGGCAGCCCACCTCCACTACTATGAAGTTCGAAAAATAATTCCTCCACCACTATGAAGTTGAAAAAGAAGAAACTCTGAAGTCCGTATAACAGGTTAAGCAAAGGCAAATCCTAAAGTTTTTTTTAGTTATATCGAACAAAGGTTAGGGAAAGGATAGGTCCATTAAAGACCAAGACAGATCATATATTGGATTTTCGATTTTTGATATTTTGATATTTTTTGATATTCGATTTTTGTATCATCGGCAAATTTGCAAATGCTGCTACTCAAACCTTAGTCTAAAATATTTATATTTATTATAAACAACAGAGGTCCCAGTCCAGAGGCTTGAGGCACTCAGCTTACAACATTTTTCCACTCTTATAACCACCCAAGCCCACTCATATACATGTCGAACCCACGTTTGAAACAATCAATCCACGTTTGGCGGTAATTTGTTCCACAAATCAACAACCCTGTTACCGAACCAGTATTTTCCCAGGTCTTTCCTAAATCTAAACTTATGCAATTTATACCCATTATTTCGTCTGGTGCTGATACTTTTAATATCCCAATTGTTATGTCCATTCATCAACTTGTAAACCTCTATCATGTCACACCTAACTCTTCGCCTTTTCAGTGAATGCAATTGGGGAATTAACTTTGTTAATTAACTATGCTGGATACGTTCAAGTGAATTTATATCAATTCTATAGTACGGCGACTAAAACTGAACTGCATAATCAAAATGGGGCCTAACCAAAGCAACAAATTGATTGATTGATAAGAATTAAGCCACCCAAGAGACAGCACGGGAATGAAGAGCTTTAAAGAGCAAGATATAGCTGAAGAACAAAACCAGGTGTCTTGTTATTAACCCTTCGATTAATAAATCCTAGTGTACTATTTGCCTTATTACGAACATTCATGCATTGATCTTTTGGTTTAAATTCTTACTAATCATAACTCCAAGTTCCCTTTCGAAATACCCGACTTTGCAATCACAACACCATCTATCTCGTATCTTGTAACTCTATCATATCATTACCTAACCTCAAAACTTTACATTTATCAGCATTGAACTGCATCTGTCAACCTTTTGCCCATTTCAAAACTCTATTTAGATCAACTTGAAGAGATAGTGAGTCTTCTTCTGTGTTATTTCCCTACCGATTTTTGTATCATCGGCAAATTTGCAAATGTTGTTACTCAAACCTGAATCTAAATCATTTATATATACAGTATTATAAACAATAGAGGTCCCAGGACAGAGCCTTGAGGTACTCAACCTACAACATTTTCCAACTCTGATTTAATCCCATTTATACTAACTCTGTTGAGCGTTGAACATTTATACATCAACTCTGTTGATGTGAGCACTTATTTGGCGGTCAGTGGTGGTGCTTAATTCTTAAAAAGCAATATATACGCTCGATCGTGATTTAGTTTAGTATGCGGTTTAAAGAAAAAAGAGCATTTCAATGTTATATCACAGAAAACGAATTTATCATAAACTCATGTATTTGTCTTATCGTATGGAAATGCATTCATAATTTTAAAATAACAATATGAATAGCCAAATTTCTGTAAATCCCCTACCATGTTGGAATCTGTGGAAATTAATGAGCAAATGTGCTGGCTGAAGGCCCTGAAGGAAACCATATTGGTTTCATTTTGGATACAAATGTCCATGGAGATTCAGAATGGAAATTAATTATAGTTGAACCTGCAGAGAGGAGTTTAAGAATCTGTGGTGAGAGTGATGGACACAGCCTTCACAATTATACTTCAGAGAATGTAAACATTTAAGAGTCATTAGAAATATGTGTAGAATAATAAACCCTACAATGTTTGAGTTCGGGAAAACACCATTTGTCATATATACTAGCTGTTCTTAAAGATTCACCCATTTTGCAACAGCAAGATAACATATAAGATTTTAAGGGTTGATGAATGTTAATCCTCTTGTTTGATAAACTGTGCACTCGAGACATAGTTAATAAGAACACGCCAATATAAGACAACAAAACGTTTTCAGATTCTTTCACACCACTTTCCAGCAACTTTTATAATTTATAGAAATTATTTTAGGGAATAATACATAAATTATATATTTAAACATGATATTAGTGTTTAGTGGAATGCATAACGAGTCAAATTGTGTTAAAAAGAGCGATTTTTTGAAAATTTGGAAAACTACTTTTTCTGATCATATATTATAACTAAATGGATTGTGAAGGTTTCACTCGGCCAATAAATATCATTCACAATTTATTAATGAATTTTACAAAAAAACACCATAAATTTTATATTTAAACATGTAAAAACTATTTGTAATACATTAGGAACAAAATTTTTGTAGAAAAACAATTTATTATAAAACCTTTGTGTTTGGATTTTTTGATTAAAAGTTTCTCAATGGCTCTCCTGCACCATTCTCAATGTAAATCATTCCCACGCCTATGGGAAGAGATAGACGAACGTTTTCTAGATGATTTGTGTTTGCTGGGTATTACTCTTCTTCGCGCTAAAGCGGCTTTCTTTTACTGATAAAGACGGCGACCGTGTGCCAGATTTGCTGCTCTTATCTTCTAACGCTCCATCTATATATATCATTGTGCAGTAGACGCAACAATGCTCTATTCCAAGAGCGAGAATGGAGCGCTCATCGACGAAGCGTCTACATTCAATGGGACACACGGACTGAGGGCTGGTGCTTTGCTCGTCCCCCACTAGGGATGAGAAGGTTTCCAGCGAGTGTATATTTACTCTTCATACATACAGCGTTATTTACGACGTTATTACGAAAAATTTGACGTTTAAAACGTACGACGCAATACCTTTGGTGCGCCACAGCGGCGGGGCACCGGATTCTGCACAATTACGCATGCAAATGTGCCATAAATACGTCAATTTATATCGTAAAATAATTCTGATTGTACCAGAATGTTTCCACAACGTTGTAGTATTTTTATAAATATTTCAAAATTGTTCGATTTTTACCGATTTTTTTCGGACATTTAATGTTATGCCCCCTAATGGCTTGAGTGTGTATGTTTAACGGAGCTAGGCTGCGACTCTCTATCACATGACCCAGATAATGCACTTTACCTTCAGCAAAGGTGGACTTGCCCAGGATGATGGTGAGGCCGGCTGTCAGGAGCTTGACGAACAATCGTTGCAGCTGGAACAGATGTTTGCTCCAGGTGTTGGATGCTACAACGATATCATCCAAATAGGCGTAGGTGTTATCCAAGCCCTGGATGACGCGGTTGACAGCTCTCTGGAAGGTGGCCGGGGCATTACATAGTCCAAAGGGAAGGCGTTCGTACCTGAAAAGTCCAAAGGGAGTGGTGAAGGCAGATATTTCCTTGGCTCGCTCTGTCAAACACACTTGGTAATACCCCTTGAGCAAGTCCACTTGGGACAAGTACCGGGCATTACCAATGGCGTCAAGGATGTCATCTATTCTAGGTAAGGGGTACGCATCCTTGACAGTCACAAGATTCAATTTCCGATAGTCGGTGCACAACCTCACTTTACCTTGTGGTTTCGGCACCAAGATGCAGGGTGAGACCCAGGGGGACTCACAAGGGGTAGCCAGACCATGATCCAGGAGGTACTGTACCTCAGCACGCATGACTTCCTTCTTGCTAGGGCTGAGTCGGTAGAATGGTTGACGAATCGGCCGGGTGTCAGGGAGCAGTTGGATGTCGTGCTGAGTCACATTACACTCTTGTGGATCGTCGCGGAACATCTCCTGATGTTCCTTGAAGAGTTTGATGAGAGGTGCACTATTATTGTCCTGAAAATAGGTATGAAGATCAGTTAGGATTTCCGAGTTGGAAGGCACTGACTTAGTGTCAGTGCTTTCGGGAGGAGAAGCAGGGAAGGTCTCACTGTGGAGGTATGGACCTTTAAAGGAAGAATATGTTATCAACACAGTGGGAGGAGTACCGTTATAAAGCTTCAGGAGGTTGACGTGGCACAACTGGGTCATCCGTCGCCTATCTGGAGTCTGAAGAATGTAGTTGTGGTTGTTTCTGCACTCCTTGATGCGGTAGGGTCCTGAAAACCTGTTTTGCAAGGGAGAACCTGGGATAGGAAAATAGGCCAATACGAAGTCTCCCAATTTAAATTTCCTTACTTTGCTGTTTTGGTCGTAATGAGTCTTCATCCTCTCCTGGGCTTTCAATAGATTGTCCTTAGCAAAGTTATGTATCCTCTCTAGAATGTGTTGTAGGTTTTGAAGAAACTGGGGCACATTCTGATGCTCACTGAAGGTGGCATCACGTAGAGAGTCTTTAAAAGCTTTGAGAGGAGTACGGCACTTACGTCCATAGAGCATCTCATAAGGAGATACTCCTAGTGACTCATTGGGAAGACTTCTGAAGATACACATAATGAGGTCAAGTTGTTTATCCCAATCCTTCGAGATCTCATTGCAAAATTTCTTTAGGAGTGCTTTAATAGTCTGATGACTACACTCAAGAGAACCCTGTGAAGCAGGATGATAGGGACTGGACAATACCTGTGTGATGTTGAACTCTTCCAGTGTCTTCTTGAAGAGATCACTGGTGAAGTTGGTGCCACAGTCACTTTGAACCTCCCTTGGAAAACCATACTGGGTGAAGATCTTCGATAGGTGTTTCACCACAGTAGCAGCCGTAATGTTTTTTACTGGAACTGCTATGGGGAATCTGATGGTAGGACACAGGATGGTTAGTATATAGTTGTTGCCAGAACTGGTCCGGGGTAAAGGACCAACACAGTCTATGATAAGTCTGTGGAAAGGTTCCGCAGGCACCTGGATGGGTGTCAATGGTGCTCTGGGGATAGAGATGTTAGGTTTACCTGCCATCTGACATGTGTGACACTGTTTGACGTACTTTTTGACGTCGTTAACCATACCTGGCCAGCAGTCTTGTCGAATTCCATGGTAGGTTTTGTTAAAACCGTAATGTGAAAGTGCTCCGTGGGCCAGGTGTAGAATAGTGGGCCGCAGGCTGGTGGGAATCACTAGTTGTTCGATATTGGCCCAATTGTCATCCTCGTTGTCCAGTCGAGGGAGGGGGAAGACGTACCGTGCGCGCTCCATTAAAATCGTGACATTAACCGGGATTTCTTAGGACCACAGCCTTGGATTACCGATTACAGGCATAACAAGTGCATAGTGACCCACTGGAAAATTTGAAAACAGTCATTATCAATGGAACTTTGTGTTAAATACAGAATAAACGGGAGACCACGTGTAAGCCAGTGCACAAGGCTTTGTGTACATGCGTGCATGAGGAAAAAATAGTGAACGGTGATTCGTGTAACAGTGAAGTGGAACGGGTATCACAACAACATATAAGTTGGAAGTGAAGGAAAATCGTGCATAGAATATTATAAATATAGAATGCTAGAAATATAGAATAGTGGCAAGAGGCGGCATCAGTAGGCTGTTTCCACAAGCCACGAGGCCTACCCCAGGGCACGTCCCACAGGGATAAAATACGGAAAATATATAGTGTACTATGGAAATGTGAATCTAAGAATTAGTAATAAAGTGAGTGAATACCATTGCAAGCCGGAAATTAGGGGGGATATTCCTTGTAAGAATACAAGCAAAGAATAAATCAGTGTCATAAATCGAGTAACTGGAAACTGGTGACATCAACCTGGGACAACAAGAGGTCACCTGTACCGCACCGGGGACCATCTTCGCTACCCTACGCTAAGTACCTCCCATAAAGTTTGAACAAAATAACATACATAATATTACAAATATACGGTATACATATAATATTATAAATATTAAATATATAAATATATACATATAATTTTATAAAGAGTTAAAAGGACTGACATCAACAAGTGGTCCACACAGTAAACCACAAATACAACACAATACATCAGACAATGGAGAGGTGTGGCGAGTGCTCGGGAGTACTGGGAAAACGTAATGTAGGCGTGACGTGTTGCATCTGTAACATAAGATTCCACCTGGGCTGTACAGAAGTATCTCCAGGATGCACAAAAAGGCAAGGAATTTACTGGGTCTGCAAAGATGACAGATTAATGTTAGAGAACATAACTAAACTGATGAAAAATATTCCCGAGCCACAGAGATTATCATTCACAGACAAGCTACCAGTGATATATGCGGACTGGGAAAAGACAGCATTGGTTAACGACCAAAACCCAGGAACAGATAGTTTAGAGAACCGCAGCAGTAGTGTGGAGGAAGAGGGTATTGTAGTACATAATAGCAGCAATATTGCAGAGCCAGGTAATATAAACGATGAGAGCAACAGTGAGACAGAGTGCAGAAATGAAGAAATTGGGACGAAAAGCGGAGATGGCTCCAATAAAGAGGTAGACAAGACAGACACAGATATAAATACCTTGAAAAGCGCAAAACCGGAACACATTTGCAAAATCTACGCTTAAGGAATATGCAAATATGAAAAATTAGGAACAAAATGCCATTTTCTGCATCCTCGAAAATGCAGGAACATGTTGGCGAGGGGTACATGCCGTTTTGGAACAGGGTGTAGATACTTCCACCCTAAATTATGTCAATTTTCAATTAGGGACAAAAAATGCTACAATCTTCAGTGTCCGGAATTCCACGTGAGAGGTACACAACGTTATAGACAGGAAGATCAATATGACACAACTGGCAATTTTTTAGAGGAAGGCAGAAACAGAGCAGAAAATATAAGAGAGAGGAACAGTCAGATGGAACCACTACAGGATTACAGAGGGGAAGGGAGATACCCACAAGACTGGAATACACATTACCAACAAACACACAGGTACTACACCACACAACACTCGCCCCACTACCGAAACTGGACGAATCACTTCGAAAACAACACACCCTGGACGCAAACACAGTGGCCTCCTTACCGGAGCTTCAGATATTAACACCAAGTAAAGCATCCAGCACTTCCACTACCACGATAACATTTATATTTGCCAACATTCAAGGTATAAAAACACGCAAATCCAACAAAGTTCACTTTATAGATGGTCTCCTTCATGAGGCAAATGCAGTGTTTGCAGCCCTAACAGAAACCCACACAAAGGACTACCATGATGGTGAAATATGGATCTCAGAGTACAATCTTTTCAGATGTGATAGGAAACACCGGCTCCAGGGTGGGGTCAGCCTATACATCAAAGACACACTCATCTGTACTGAGCTGCTAAACACCTCAAATGATATGGTGGAAGTGCTGATAATCAAAATAGAGATTCTAAATGTAGTTATTGTCCTTGTATATAAGTCACCGGAGGCAAACCCTCAGCAGTTTAAAGACCAACTAATGAAAGTAGAACACTGCTTGGAAAACCCTACAAATCCAGCTCCGAACATCATCCTGCTTGGGACTTCAACCTACGGCACCTGAAATGGAAGCACCTGGCTAATACAGTAATATCAGAAGGAATACCAGGAAGTAGCCTTAATGAACAGGCACATGCAAATGACCTGCTACGGATGTGCGACAGGTTTGCCTTAAACCAGCAAATAGTAGAACCAACTAGGAAGGAGAACACGCTGGACCTCATTTTCACTAATAATGATGAATTGATGAGGAACATAATGATTACAAATACCTGTTACTCAGATCACAACTTAATTGAAGTTATGACAACCAAGGGGAATTCACCTTCAAAACCAGTCCAGATTCCCGGTGGAGGAGATTTCAGCAAATTCAACTTCAATAATAAACAGATAAACTGGGAGCAAATAAACCAGGACTTCGCAGAAATAAACTGAGAAGAACAGCTAGAAAATGCAAACCTGAACCAATGCCTGGAAAAAAATAAACTCAGTAGCACTAGAAATATGTTCAAACCGCATCCCCCTAAGAAAAAAGAGGAAGAGATGCAGATTGGAACGAGAACGTCGTTTCCTATATAGACGAAGAAAACGAATCGCGGAACAACTTGAGAGTCGCACCCCATCTCAAGAACGGCGAAGAAGGTTAGGTAGAGAAATAGGAACAATTGAACTCAAGCTACAAGAATCATACAAAACCCAGGAGAGGCAAAGAGAGCAAAAGGCCATCAGTGAAATAGAGAGAAATCCGAAATATTTGTTCTCCTATGCAAAGTCAAGATCAAAAACCACATCTAGTATCGGGCCCTTGCGAAAGGGAGATGTAACTTTCACCGATGACAACAAAGAAATGTTGTATATATATATATATATATATATATATATATATATATATATATATATATATATATATATATATATATATATGTCGTACCTAGTAGCCAGAACGCACTTCTCAGCCTACTATGCAAGGCCCGATTTGCCTAATAAGCCAAGTTTTCATGAATTAATTGTTTTTCGACTACCTAACCGACCTAAGCTAACCTAACCTAACTTTTTCGGCTACCTAACCTAACCTAACGTATAAAGATAGGTTAGGTTAGGTTAGGTAGGGTTGGTTAGGTTCGGTCATATATCTACGTTAATTTTAACTCCAATAAAAAAATTTGACCTCATACATAATGAAATGGGTAGGTTTATCATTTCATAAGAAAAAAATTAGAGAAAATATATTAATTCAGGAAAACTTGGTTTATTAGGCAAATCGGGCCTTGCATAGTAGGCTGAGAAGTGCGTTCTGGCTACTAGGTACGACATATATATATATATATATATATATATATATATATATATATATATATATATATATATATATATATATATATATATATATATATATATATATATATATACAGAGAACACACACACCACACACACACACACACAAATATATAACAATTAAACAATCAGCGTTCGAAGACCTCGTCCAGCTCCTCGGAGGTTGGGTGCGTACCCAGGATACAGCACGCATTTCCCCTCTGCACTGCGACACTGAGGCGCTGGAACAGGAAACTGGCTGCTCGTGGGTCTCTAGTTTTCCCAATGAGTTCCTCACCAACCTCCTTTAAAAACTTGAGTGCACATTTACCCCAGGCGCCCAGAGTCTCTGAGCCTATCGGCACGAACCTGTAACAACGTTCTAGGTGTCTGTACTTGTGGATTTTCTGGGTCTCCCTGAAGGTGGCTGCCCCACCTCCCTCCGCTGAGCTGTAACGTAAATAGGTATCAGCCAATGTAGATGCACAGGTGTAATCCCATACGACCTGTTTACCTTCCCTCCATGGCTGCAGGGTGACTCCATCTGGGCGTTTTTTGGCTGTTGTCAGGTCTGCACAACTGGGGTTCCCTTTGTTCTGGACACCCAGCTGTAGCCAAACTTCTCTTGATGATGTCATTGACTGCCTCGTGTCTAGCAATCTTTCCCTGTGTCTTACGACAGATGAGACCATGGCTGCCGTATTGGTCTGCCCGTGCCTGGCCGCAAATACACCGGTGCTCGGTGGAGATAGGGGCGGCAAGGCGCAGAGCAACACCAATACTTAGGGCCCGATGATCCAGGCGGGTGCCCAAGGCGGAATTAGGGACTGCCAACAGGAAGTCCCCAGCATGGGGGGCTTGCACAGCTAGGAGACGCGCTCTGTCCTTCTGAGAAGCTACGTCCAGCAATGCTTTGGCGATGTTCTCCACTATGGGGCTATCCCATTTGGCCTGTTTACCGTCGTTTGGACAAGTTGGTCGGGTGTGTGAATTGGCGAGTGTGTCCCACCGACCAGCTCCTTCCACAAATTTGGGATCACGAATCCCAATGGAGTTCCTTAGGTATTCTGGTAGTATTTCCTTCACTAATTCACTTGTAGCACTGGTCGAGGATAAGAATGCCGGCAATGCTAACTGTGTCTCCTTGCGAATACCTATACCCCCGAGTCTAACTGGGAGCGTTGCTTGGTCCCACTGGTCATCTTGCAGGGAGAGCTTTAACACTTTCATAGTTATTGTCTTTAGGAGTGAATCGTATTCCATTAATTTTGATCGTAATTTATAATCGAATCGTATTCCGTTAATATATATATATATATATATATATATATATATATATATATATATATATATATATATATATATATATATATATATAGTCCTGGGGACCATTCAGGCTTGTTTGCATTTGTGTTCCTCACGTGTTGCCCGAAAAAATGAGGTGATTTGATAAAATGCTATGCCCAGGATAACCATCCAGGTGCCGGCGGGGAAGTGGTTCATATAGCCTCGGCTATCACTTCCTTATGTCCGGTCGTGATGGTCAAGTGGTTTAAGGCATCCCTGTACATACCAGTTGCGTTGCTCCTGGGAGTATGGGTTTGAGTCACTTCTGGGGTGTGAGTTTTCAGTTGTATCTAGTCCTGGGGACCATTCAGGCTTGTTTGCATATATATATATATATATATATATATATATATATATATATATATATATATATATATATATATATATATATATATATATATATATATATATATATGTGTGTGTGTTATTAAATATGACCGAAAAAGTAAGATTAATAATTCTAACACGAATTTTCTCAATTTTCCTTATGTTTCTTTTTACTGATGACGGTAAATTAAAAATCAATTCTCCAAAATTCATTCTTTATTTCTAGTCTGACGCGACACTTGAGCGCGTTTCGTAAAACTTATTACATTTTCAAAGACTTTTAGTTTATCTACACAACTTATGCTTTATGAATCAAACATTGGCTCTTATACCTGCATTTGGGTGAGGTGATGTAATACATTAGTGGGGTGAAACACAGAACATGGAAAACGGGGTATAGATTTGTAGAAGTAGAAGTCGGGTCCCAATAGAACTGCAGAAGGCCTATTGGCCCATATTTCTTGATGTTTCTATATTGGAGCGGAGTCTTGAAGTGGGTAGAATATAGTTGTACGTTAATTGGCTGTTGATTGCTGGTGATGACTTCTTGATGACTACACATCAAGAAGTGTATGAAACTAGAATGACTTCTACACTAGAAATAAAGAATGAATTTTGGAGAATTGATTTTTAATGTACCGTCATCAGTAAAAAGAAACATAAGGAAAATTGAGAAAATTCGTGTTAGAATTATTAATCTTACTTTTTCGGTCATATTTAATAACATATGTCTACAGGAAAGAATGCTACCAAAATATACTAATATATATATATATATATATATATATATATATATATATATATATATATATTATATATATATATATATATATATATATATAATATATATATATATATATATATAATATATATATATATATATATATATATATATATATATATATATAGATAGATATATATAGATATATATAGATATAATATGTGTGTAAACATGTCACGTGTGTGTGTGTGTGTAAATCACGAAAATTAACACATGATGAAAAATGTGATAGTGTCAGACCACGGAGGATGAATTAAACAGGAATTTCTTTAAGTACTTTCATATATTAATACATCTTCAGAAGGAATGATTTTTTATATAAATTAAATTAAAGAAAAATTCCTCCGTGGTTGGGACCTGGCCCTCCAGTATTTTCCATGTGTATATTATTTGGTATCTCTCTTGTTTCCTTTCTTGTGAGTACATTTGGAGAGCTTTGAGACGATCCCAGTAATTTAGGTGCTTTATCGAGTCTATGCGTGCCGTATATGTTCTCTGTATTCCTTCTATTTCAGCAATCTTCACCTGCTCTGAAGGGGGAAGTGAGTACTGAGCAGTACTCAAGATGGGATAACACAAGTGACTTGAAGAATACAACCTTTGTGATGGGATCCCTGGATTTGAAAGTTCTCTGAATCCATCCAATCATTTTTCTGGCTGCCGCAATATTTGCTTGATTATGCTCCTTAAACTTTAGTTCGTCAGACATTATTTTTCCCAAATCCTTTACATTTCTCTTTCCTACTATGGGCAAATTTGATTGTGTTTTGTACCCTGTATTATGTTTAAGGTTCTCATTTTTACCTTATCCGAGTACCTGGAATTTGTCGCTGTTAAACATCATGTTATTTTCTGCTGCCCAGTCGAAAACTTTATTAATACTGTATCTGCTTGTAGTTTTTGAATATCTTCAGTAGAGGTAATTTTTATGCTGATTTTTGTGTCATCTGCAAAGGATGATGCAAAGCTGTGACTTGTATATGTGTCTATATCTGATATGAGAATAAGGGAAAGCAATGGTGCAAGGACTGTATCTTGAGGTACAGAGCTTTTAACTGCTCTTGGACTCGATTTTATATGGTTGACTGTTACTCTTTGTGTTCTGTTTGACAGAAAACTGAGTATCCAACGTCCTATTTTACTGGTTATTCCCATTGACCTCATTTTGTGTGCTATCACTCCATGGTCAGATTTATCGAATGCCTTTGCAAAATCCGTGAATACCACATCTGCATTCCCTTTTTCTTCTAATGCCTCAGTGATTTTGTCGTAATTGTCAAGTAGCTGTGAGAGGCATGATCTTCCTGCTCTAATTCCATGTTCGTCTGGATTGTGGAGATCATTTGTTTCCATGAAACTAGTCATCTGATTCCTGATCAATATCTCAAATACTTTTATTACGTGGGACGTTAGTGCAACTGGTCTATAATTCTTTGTCAATGCTTTGATCCCTCCCTTGTATAGAGGGGACTATGTCTGCTGCTTTAATCGCATCTGGTATCTCCCCATGTCCAATCTCTTCCTACACACTATACTGAGTGCCTGTGCTACTGTCACTGAATTTCTGTATAAATATTGAATTCCATAAGTCTGGACCTGGGGCTGACTGCATGGGCATATTGTAAAATTCTCTTTCAAAGTCTGCCACGCTCATGTTGATATCAGTTATATTTACAGGGGTTTGGATATCACGCATAAAGAAGTTGTCCGGATTTTCGACTTTCATTCTGTGTATCTGAGTGCTAAACATATCCTCATACAGCTTTTTTAGGATTTCACTAATTGTAAAATTAGTGTTATGACAAATTAGAAATTTGTCATCCTCAATGTATGAACCTTCACTAATACAAATAGATCCAATACTGGCAGTGATTTTTGCTTTTGCTTTAGCATAAGTGAAGAAATATTTTGGGTTTTTCTTTATTTCTTGAATTGCTAAATGGCAGAAATGACAGTTCGCTTTCTTCAATCTGATATGAATGCTTCAGTCTCTGTGTGATTTCTACAATCTCGCTGTTTAAATAATTCCTTCTTTGTACGGAAAGTCGTGTCTGCTAAAGCATTTCCGTTATTTTGTGTCTTTTTTTTGTAGTGTCGTCTGCGTTCCCTTTCTACGTTGGACCTCTTTCTGGCTTTCCTCAAAGGAACATGTTTCAAACAGACTTCATAGGCTTCAGAAGTAATTTTTTCTATTCTTTGTGAATGATTTTTATTACTTAGAACATATTCCCATTGAATGTTTGTAAGTTCCCTGTTTATTTTTGCACAGTCTATCCTTTTATTATCATTATTAAAATTGAATTTATTGAATAACCCTTCTCACTTGTAGTTTCTCTTAGGCCTACTACCATTATTAGTGTTAGTTTTCACTTCAATGTTGTCCGAGTACGTAGTGTCTGTGACAGTAATGTCTCTGATTAGCTCATCATTGTTCGTGAATATCAGGTCCAGCGTGATTTCGTTCCTAGTTGGTTCTGTAATCTGCTGACTGAGCGAGAATTTGTCTGAGAATGTCAGTAGTTCTCTGATCGCCTAGATGCATCGTTAATCGCCTAGAAAGAGATGTTGTTGTCTTGCCTATATACTGAGTTCTATGAGGCTTATAGTCCCCAAGTGGGCATTTGAAGGCATAGACGACGTTGGTCTCTTTTAAAGCGTTCTGCTTTGTGTCTGGAGATTTTCTCATGAGTAGGTTGGCCGTTTTTTTGGTTTTATAGTAAATCGTCAATTGTATCTTCTGATTTTTGTCTGTAGGGATAACGTTTATATTAACAATATCTTTCAGGGCCCTTTCCTCTGTTTTATGAGCTGTGGAAAAGAAGTTCCTGTAAAATAGTCTAATAGGGGGTACAGATGTTGTGTTAGTTGTCTCTTCAGAGGGTGCTGGCGTTTCAGTGAGTTTTCACTTGCATATAGTCCTGGGAACCATAGAGCTTGTTCGCATTTGTGTTCCTCACGTGTGTCCCAAAGAATGAGGTGATTTGATAAAATACTATGCCCAAGATTACCATCCGAGTTCCGGCGGGGGTGTGGTTTATATAGATTCAACTATCACCTCCTTTTGATCGGTCATGATGGTTGAGTGGATTAAGGTGTCCTGTACACATCAATTGCGTGGCTCATGGCAGTATGGGTTCCAGTCATTTCTGAGGTGTGAGTTTTCAGATATTTATATATATATATATATATATATATATATATATATATATATATATATATATATATATGCAAACAAGCCTGAATGGTCCCCAGGACTAGATACAACTGAAAACTCACACCCCAGAAGTGACTCGAACCCATACTCCCAGGAGCAACGCAACTGGTATGTACAGGGATGCCTTAAACCACTTGACCATCACGACCGGACATAAGGAAGTGATAGCCTGAGCTATATGAACCACTTCCCCGCCGGCACCTGGATGGTTATCTTGGGCATAGCATTTTATCAAATCACCTCATTTTTTGGGGCAACACGTGAGGAACACAAATGCAAACAAGCCTGAATGGTCCCCAGGACTAGATACAACTGAAAACTCACACCCCAGAAGTGACTCGAACCCATACTCCCAGGAGCAACGCAACTGGTATGTACAGGGATGCCTTAAACCACTTGACCATCACGACCGGACATAAGGAAGTGATAGCCTGAGCTATATGAACCACTTCCCCGCCGGCACCTGGATGGTTTTCTTGGGCATAGCATTTTATCAAATCACCTCATTTTTTGGGGCAACACGTGAGGAACACAAATGCAAACAAGCCTGAATGGTCCCCAGGACTAGATACAACTGAAAACTCACACCCCAGAAGTGACTCGAACCCTTACTCCCAGGAGCAACGCAACTGGTGAAGGTGCCGGCGGGGAAGTGGTTCATATAGCTCAGGCTATCACTTCCTTATGTCCGGTCGTGATGGTCAAGTGGTTTAAGGCATCCCTGTACATACCAGTTGCGTTGCTCCTGGGAGTATGGGTTCGAGTCACTTCTGGGGTGTGAGTTTTCAGTTGTATCTAGTCCTGGGGACCATTCAGGCTTGTTTGCATTTGTGTTCCTCACGTGTTGCCCCAAAAAATGAGGTGATTTGATAAAATGCTATGCCCAAGATAACCATCCAGGTGCCGGCGGGGAAGTGGTTCATATAGCTCAGGCTATCACTTCCTTATGTCCGGTCGTGATGGTCAAGTGGTTTAAGGCATCCCTGTACATACCAGTTGCGTTGCTCCTGGGAGTATGGGTTCGAGTCACTTCTGGGGTGTGAGTTTTCAGTTGTATCTAGTCCTGGGACCATTCAGGCTTGTTTGCATTTGTGTTCCTCACGTGTTGCCCCAAAAAATGAGGTGATTTCATAAAATGCTATGCCCAAGATAACCATCCAGGTGCCGGCGGGGAAGTGGTTCATATAGCTCAGGCTATCACTTCCTTATGTCCGGTCGTGATGGTCAAGTGGTTTAAGGCATCCCTGTACATACCAGTTGCGTTGCTCCTGGGAGTATGGGTTCGAGTCACTTCTGGGGTGTGAGTTTTCAGTTGTATCTAGTCCTGGGGACCATTCAGGCTTGTTTGCATTTGTGTTCCTCACGTGTTGCCCCAAAAATGAGGTGATTTGATAAAATGCTATGCCCAAGATAACCATCCAGGTGCCGGCGGGGAAGTGGTTCATATAGCTCAGGCTATCACTTCCTTATGTCCGGTCGTGATGGTCAAGTGGTTTAAGGCATCCCTGTACATACCAGTTGCGTTGCTCCTGGGAGTATGGGTTCGAGTCACTTCTGGGGTGTGAGTTTTCAGTTGTATCTAGTCCTGGGGACCATTCAGGCTTGTTTGCATATATATATTATATATTATATATATATATATATATATATATATATATACATATATATATATATATATATATATATATATATATATTGTCGGGGTTTCACGGTGTTCTCGTTAGTGAAGGGTTAAGCAAAGGTAGACTGGATCTCCTTTCCAGTGGTTGCTCCGACAATAACCCTTACTCACCGTCGTTCGGCGGGTCTTCCCTCAATCCTCTAGGCTCCACTGCTCGCCTCGGAGAGTACCCCAGTCGATCTCACAACCGGCCTTTAGATTGTAAGATGAGTGAGGGCACAGATCGTTCCTCAATCTGTGGCCCGCCCCGACACCGAACTCTTACACAGCCTTCAAGGTCCCCAACTGGTTTTTTTAGGTGGCCAGTAACACCGCAGTGGTCAGGTGTAATTGTGGCAAGAGCAAATTCCATAATATGGTATCAGGCAGGTCACTCAGCTTTACTTCGTTACACGGTCACAAGATAAATGGAGGGGATGATATTAAACACCAAAGAGTTTTGGTATTTTACTTAAAAGACAACGAGAAATATATATGCATCAATGTATCAGGAATATATATGACAATTGCTCCATTCATAGCATAATATTCTAGAGCGCACCGATATGGTAACATCGGCACGTGTCACCTGTCAGAATGTCAGCTGACCGGGCCCCTCGCGATCGTGGGAACAGACTAGTACTTGTTTGCTAATTCTGTCACGATCCCCGTTTATTTAACTTTTTCCAAAACACTATTCAACATTCACATGGCTTACTTATGATTTCACTGGCCTCACGATCAACATCTTATTCACAATACTCTCACAGTGGCTTTTCACCGTACCAAAAGATTACTCTATTCTTAATAATATTTACTGTGAATGCACTCACTTGATCACTGAACTTTTCTTTATATCTATACTTTCTCTCACAGAGATATCACTGGCAATCACTTCACGTATATGATATTATTCAGTACACAGGCATGTCATATATAAATCAGTAAACAAATTTCCGGCATATATATATATAACATCATGAAGATCAAT
>WNGS01163555.1:18413425-18445039 GCA_020271785.1 Procambarus virginalis
GTATAGGGACATCATCCCGACAGCTGCACATCAACAATACGCACCTGTTATAGTGCCATAAGGGTCAACACCATACAGCACTTTGTGGGGATTCAAGTACAAAGTCTGCCAACCACAGGAGGAGGAAGGAACTAACACCTCAGTACAGCTTTGTACTGTGCTACCTGACATAAGTTTTTCTCAACAAGGTCTAAACATAAATCAGCTCTACCTACTGCACGATTGATCATTAGAAATGGAGAGAACAAAGCCACCGTACGTGGATTATTTGATCAAGGGTCCCAATTGACCTTTATATCCAAAGAGTTGGTAGATACCCTGAACTTACCCTGTAGAGGAGACACGAATAACATAGCAGGATTCCTGACTGACTCAGGAGCCCGAGTTTTCAAGGTAGTACAACCCAAAGTACGATTAGGAGGTTACGAACAAAATGTACAAGCTCTAGTAGTAGATAGATTCCCAACAGATCTATATGTATATGGTCTGGGGACAACAGCCAAATTCCTAGAAAAAAGGGGAATTCATTTGGCTGATAAATCACAACAGATAACCTTTCCAATATTGGAATCCTTATGGGATCAGATGTCTACCATAAGTTTATCAAAGGAAAGGAATACAAACACGGTATGAACGTGTTACCATCTGCAGGTGGCTATTTGCTAACAGGCCCTGTATTACGGCTAAACCAACCCGCACCTGTAGAACACCAACATGCCAACCCAGTAATGGTTGCATGACTAGGAGACCAGTCCCCACTGCAACTCAGAGACATGTCCGAGGAAGAGCTTGATCCCCCTGTACACAAGTTATGGGACCTGGCAACTCTCGGCATTGTCCCTGAACAACCTAGCCCAGATGATGACTGGACTTACAAACAATACCTGGACTCAGTTATATACAGAGATAATCAATACTGGGTCAGGCTACCATGGAAGCTGAATCACCCTCAGCTACCCTCAACCATTTTATGGCACAAAACCAATTGAGATCACAGGTGTTGCGCTTACAAAGACAACCTGAGAACTTGAAGTTGTACCATGAAATAATACAGAAGCCTCGATGACAAATTTATCGAAGTTGTTACAAATGATAACCCAAAGGAAGGTCACTACTTACCACATCATTGTGTACAGAAGAATTCTGCAACTACCCCATTACGGATAGTATTTAATTGCAGTGCTAAAATGAGGCCGAGTAGTGTTTCGTTAAACGACTGTCCTTCAAACTGGCCCTAGCCTAACACAAAGGCTTTACGACGTGCTGTTAAAGTTCCGTATTGGACTTATGCATATACGGCCGACATCAGCAAGGCATTCCTTAGGGTAGGTCTTCAAGAAGAAGACCGGAACTACACAAAGTTCCTATGGATTAAGGATCCTAACGATCGAACAGTGAATTAATCACTTACCGGTTTGCCTCTGTCCTTTTGGCGCCACGTCATCTCCTTTTCTGCTCCAAGCTACCTTGGATACGCACTTGAAGAAGTCCAATAGCCCAAACAAGACAGAAATTAGCAAAAACCTGTATGTGGATAATTTTCAAGGTACAACCAACAGTGAAAGTAAACTGTTGGACATATACCATGAGGCCAATCGAGAATTAATGGGAGCCAATATGCCTCTCCAATCTTGGGTCTCTAACAATGAAAAATTAAATCAACTGATCTCAACTGAATTTCCCGATTACCAGGTACCCGAGATGACAAAGGTACTAGGTGTCGAATGGAACACGACAACAGATCAGTTGACAATCAAGTCAGTGGAGCCTGATACCACTAACTTAACAATGAGAAAATTACTATCACAAGTCAGCAAACCCTTCGACCCATTAGGACTATTAAGCCCAGTACTGATTAATGGGAAGTTGATAATACAGGAATGTTGGCAACAAAAGATAGGCTGGGATGATCTTCTAACACCTGCTCTACAAGAAAAATGGCAAGGTTTAGTAAAAGATTTAAGTACCCTAGAGTCTGTCAAGTTCCCCAGGAACACAGTAGTAAATGAAAAGGAACCAATTAAGCTACATGTATTCTGTGATGCCTCAGGAAAGGCTTATGGAACAGTAGCTTACCTGGTCTCAAATGGGCAAGCCAATTTGCTCACATCAAAGGCCAGAGTGGCACCTTTAAAGAAAAGATCACTGCCACAACTGGAATTAACAGCCTTACTGTTAGGAGTAAGATTGGCTCATTATTTGATCAAGGCCTTACGCCACATCCACTTTAAAGAAACAGTAGTTTGGTCAGATAATGAGGCAGTACTACAGTGGGTTAAGAACAATAACAGTAAGAATCCTTACGTGAGTAACCGCGTTAAGGAAATACGAGAGTTGTCAGCAGGGTATAAACTAAGATATGTACCCACAAAAGAGAATCCAGCTGACTATCTCTCCCGAGGACTGACTTTACGGCAATTAACAAAGGCAGAGATGTGGTTCAATGGACCTCAGTGGCTAATCAGCGACCAGTGGCCTGAACAAAAGCCACAAGTCATTGTGACCAATGTTACTGTTCCCACTGAGAACCCAGAACCACCTCGGACTTTGGTAATTGATCCTACTCGGTACTCTGAACTGAACAAACTTATAGGTGTCACCCAAGTAGTGTTTGATTTTCTAAAGAAAATAGGAATCAAGCATAAATTCCCTAATGCCCTAAGGTATTGGGTCAAAAGAGCTCAGATCGACACATTCGGGACAGAATTTGACAATGTTCCAAAGAAGCTACAACGTGATCTGGGTCTCTGGTTAGACACTGACAATTATAACATAATCAGATGCGGAGGCCGCTTACAGCACGCTGACATAGATTTGGAAGCAAAAAATCCAATATTGCTCCCTCGTCACCACATAGTAAGCAAACTAATTGTGTTACATATACACAAATACTGCACTCTGCATGGTGGGGTATTAGATACTCTCACAGACTTAAGACAACAGTACTGGCTACCCCAAGGTAGACAGACAGTAAAATCAATAATCAAATCCTGTGTTGTTTGCCGGAGATACGATGCCAGAGTGTGTCCATATCCTGGCCCTCCTCCACTTCCGAAGGAGCGAGTCGTACATATTCGTCCCTTTGAGACTACAGGAGTAGATTTCACAGGAGCACTAACACTTACAGGCACTAAAGACAAGAAACCAGTAAAAGCTTACATTTGTCTTTTTACTTGTGCCACAACAAGGGCAGTCCATCTAGAAGTGACTCCCGATATGAGTGCCGAAGCATTCTTACAGGCTTTCCGCAGGTTTGCTTCACGTAGATCCTGTCCTAAGTTAATGATCTCAGACAATGGGTCCAACTTAGTGGCAGGAGAAGCATGTCTGAGGAAAATCTGGACACATCCAAAGGTACGCACAGCCCTAAATCAACGGCAGTGCCATTGGAAATTCATACCTCCCAGAGCACCATGGCACGGAGGCTTCTATGAACGCATGGTTGGTACGGTAAAACGTTCTCTACGGAAAACCCTACACCGCCAAAAGATTGACCTGCAGGAGCTTCAAACAGTAGTCATAGAGATAGAAGCACGAGTCAATAACCGACCACTTACCTACCTCTCTGATGATGTTTTGCAGCGTGAACCATTAAGTCCAGCTCATTTGATGTATGGTAGACCTCTCAAAACACTTGTGTCCCTTACGGACGAGGAACCAGAGGATCCTTCATATGTCCAAGAGAGTGATTTGGTTCAACGTTTCAAACATCTATCAAGGGTGATAAGTCGGTGGAATGACGTATGGACTCGAGAATACCTTACAGCTCTGAGAGAGTATCATTACGGGGCAAACAACCCCTACAACAGAATTAACTTGAACCCTGGTGACATAGTTCTGGTGGATAGTGATGGACCACGCTCAGAGTGGCCTATAGGTCAAATAGTCTCTGTTCATCCAGACAGCCAGGGCATCTTGAGAATAGTGAAAGTAAAATGCCGAGGCAACACTACTCTCAAAACTTTAGAGAAATTAGTTCCTTTAGAACTGGCCAGGAACAAGACGTACAGCGACTTCCAGCACCCGATACGCCAGTACGGGACATACGTCCCCAAAGGACTGCAGCTCAACAATGTAAACTCAAATTAAAGCAGCATTATAATTCTGTAGGAGAAGAATAAAGTGATCACAGTCCTTACCGGGACTTCGACCCGTGTTCTTCCCCCCCGGAATTATGTCGGGAAACCGACACACAAATAGTATAGTCATCCCTTAACAGTATCCTCTTAAAATTAGAGAATGGGAGACTCCGTGACGTCATCGACGTCGCCGCAGTATTTACATTATTAAACCACTGTTCATACAACAGTTTAATGTCTAAATTGAATAAAAAAGTGTTCAATAAGACTGAATATAATTATTAACACCAAAATATAGCTTGATTCCCTTGTTAACGTAAATTTAACTTAGAAGTGGAAAAATATTGGAACAACAAGGGAGGCTGAGCGTCTCTTACAGACGCCATGCTGACACGAAAACAATAACAATGGGTGCTCGTGTGTTGTGATAATGGCCACATAGGATAGACCTACTCTGCCTTAAGAAACTGCCATAGCAACATCACTACTACAAATAAGAGCACTCCAGTATCCGTCTTACCAAGTATTTGTTTATTATTCTAGTGCACTGATTAATATCCAAATGGTATTGGCGGTCATGATATATGAACAACACCAACACCATGTACGTGTACCCCATTTTTACAGCCCTCACATACCATGTTATACCTGTATTGATATGTTTAGGGAAATGTACTAACTCATTGCATCCCAAACAGGTAAATTGTGACTTGGAACAGCAAGTAGCTGAGCAGTAGAACTATGTACATGTACCTAGCTGTTGCCAGCCTTGAAGGCCTCCACAGCCGCCATTGGCACCATGAGGCACAGGGCCACACCCACATAGATGCTAACATGACACAGCTTTAGCAGGCCCTTACTACAGGCTCAGATAAGGCCATTCTAGTTATTGTAGTAGTAGTATTCATAACTAGTAATAATTGTTGAAATAACAGTAGATTAGACCACCATATGTGGTATGATAAAATAATATAATTAAACTTAGGTAAACAATTTGTAGTTTAAGAAGGAGCCATTACAAAGTGGTTTAAGCTACAAATTGTCCCCCCCAATTTGTGTGAGATTAATTTCAGGCAGTTTTAACAAGTACATACAGTCCACTCAATTTCTTACCTACTAAGAAAAAAATAAGATAAACTTTAATTTACTGAAGTCAATTAAAAGAAGATATACTGCCTGGAGTTGTTTTTACCACACCCCTTTCCCACCCAAGAAGCTGATTAAAGAACAGGCCTTGCTTCGACAAGAAGCAAAGTACAATGCCTTAAGCCAAATTGATGCTTTAGTCAGAGAGCGCTCCCTTTCCCAGATTATTTACACTGATGGATCCTTGCATCAGTCCTATGGTGCAGCTGGAAGTGCAGTTGTTGTGACAGGGAGAGATGGTTCCATCTCCCATGAGTGTGGAGCGAGACTAAGTAACTGGGCCTCCACTCTTCAAACAGAATTGGTTGCCATAATCCTTGCACTCGAGCGCGTATATGAATCCAAAGTTGACACGCTAATTGTAAGTGACTCCTTGTCATCCTTGACTGCCCTCAGCTCCCCAAGGCATAACTGTGACGTGCTTATCTCTGAAGCTAGACACAGATATAGTGAAATAATCAATGATGGAGTCAGAGTTTGTCTCCTGTGGATTCCTTCCCATATTGGTCTCCGAATGCATGATAGAACTGATGAGCTAGCCAAGACTTTTGCTCGTAAAGAGGGAATTGATTACCAACTTGGACTGCCTTTGAGCAGTCTGAGGGCAGTAATATCCCAGGAACATCAACTAAATTTCGGAGGCTTGAGGCAAAGTGAAATTCACACCAGTTACTCCATCTATCATCATTCTATTATGCATGAAGAACCGCACGTCTATGGGTCATCCAATAAAGTCAGCAGACTTCTAGATGTTACCACTGCTAGGCTTAGGCTCGGCTACAAGTACCTCTGGGAGTTTGTAACATCTGCTGATGTAGATTTGACTAAATGTAAACTCTGTCAGCAGAACTATTCGCATACTTTGCGTCATTATATAATGGAATGTGAAAAAATTGCGGAATTTAGAGATAACACCATCAATAGTGTCCAAGAAATGTGTAAGTACTTCATTCACAATGATGTGCTACCCGAAATTTTAGCGAAGTATCCAAAATTTGCTTACTGTAGGTAATGCATGCACATGACTGTAAAGCTGCCGCCCAGTTGGGTGGGTGTGCAGCAAGACTAGTAACTGTGACTCACTATAGATGTAAAGTGCCTTGTATAGTGACTGTTGTGAGCCTCTTGTAATGTCACTTGTGACACCTCTTTGTGTCACTTGTGACACAAAGATTCTTGATGTGTGTATTTGTGTGGGTGATTAGATATGTATGTGTATGTATATGTGTATACGTATATATATATGTACATGTATGTATGAGGGTGTGTACATGTGTATACAACATTGATAATTTTGTAACTAGCGTCAAACATTGTTATTTGCTTAGCTAAACGAACTAGAGGGTTCAGTTCCTGAACCGATTATGTGCCTCTGTAATCCTTTACACCACCGCCCACAGGATGGGTATGGGGTGCATAATAAAGAAAGAAATTGAATATATATATATATATATATATATATATATATATATATATATATATATATATATATATATATATAATATATATATATATATATATATATATATATATATATATATATATATATATATATATATATATATATTTATATATGGTTCCTGCCCGCCATCTGAGGAGCTGGAGGAGCTTTTCAACTTGTGACAAGCAGCCTTGTACCCTGCATGTAATCAATATTGTAACTTTTTTGTGTAATGACAATTTCAAATAAAGTTAGATAAGTATACACACATACCAAAAGAATAGGGGTGGTAGGAGAAGAAAATATCAAAGTGTTCAGTGAGGATCCACAAGGTCTTCTCTGAGTACTCTTTATTTTCTTCTCCGAGGCTATGGGTCCCTACACTTGCACCAGAGGTGGTACCCCTTCTAGGTATATATATATATATATATATATATATATATATATATATATATATATATATATATATATATATATATATATATATATATAAATATATATATATATATATATATATATATATATATAATATATATATATACATAATATACGAGGACATGAGAGCAATACACACTGTAATCTCGAAAAAAATTTCTCCGATTGGTTTAAAAATTTGACACAACGTTCTATTCGAATACGCACGTGTTTTAAAATACCTATTATATACATGCAATACCTGTGACAGATAAAAACATGTTTGTTTTTAAACTGCGCCATGTGTTGCATGTAAGAGCTACAAACGCAATACTAAATTTGTTACAATTCCATTTCAATGTTTCCAATTGCATTGATAAATTGAATTTTCATGTATTTCGATTAATTTTCGTTTTGATTTAATTATTTTGTGTGATATTGCATTCAAATTGAGGTGTGTTATTTACCATACCGTTCATTTCGTGAGTATAGTTTATTTTTTGTTTCGTTTTTTTTTTCATTTTTTCATATCGTTTTTTAACTGTTCTTATTTTTCAGTGCAGTTGACGGTATTATTGAGCTGTGTCGATTGATCTGTGTTTGAATTGAAATATTTCGTTAGTATTTTTTGTTTTTGTTTTGAAAACAAGAAAATGGACAACGTGAGTATTTCACATCTGCATATTTGCAACAAATAGCCATGAATCCACCAGCTACAATGTTAACTGCCTTCTTCACGTTATGTTAGAATGACGCGTCTGCGAAAACACTGCTGTATGCGGAAGTGCGTGCGTATTACATATGGAATGCGAGTAGAAAATCATTTGAACGACGCAAACGAGGAGAGCGAGTCGACGGACAACCTGGCATATTCAAACAATCTAAGATAGGCAGATTGTACACCATGCATCCCAATCAAGATGAATGCTTTTCCTTCGCGTGCTATTGGTAAATGTTCCCGGTTCAACGTCTTTCCAGCAATTGAGATTTTTCAAACGGTGTCACACATGCCACTTTCCGTAGTGCATTTCAAGTCGTGAATTTATTGTCGAACAACAGACACTGGGATGTATGCATTAATGACGCGTCAAGCACGTCAGAACAAAATTACAATCGTGCATTGTTTGCAATCATATTGACCGGCTGCTCTCCATCTCCAACACTTATGAGAGAAATATAAATCGCACATGGCTTCAAATATTGTCCGTCGAATACGAAAGGAAATTTCAAATATGATCATGATTTTCTCAACAGAAATCTACAACGAAGCGTTAATAATGATTGACGATTTTAATTTAGAAATCGCGAACAAAGTTCTCATTTAACTGGGAATGACATCACCGAATCCATCTGCTGCTGCTTTGTTCGTTATAGAATTGTGTCGTGTATCAAATTACAACACAGGTGAGCTGTTGTCGTATGTACAATCAAATATTCCTAAGCTAACGCTTGAGAAAAAAAGCATTTACGATCAAATAATTCAAACTGTTAATAATGGGATTGAAGAAATCGTCTTAGATGCGCCAGGAGGAACTGGTAAAACCTTCCTAATTAGATTGATTCTGGCAGCAATTCGATTCCAAAATGGCATAGCCTTAGCTCTTGCGTCATCCAGAACAGCTGCAATATTGCTACCAGGTGGAAGAACTGCTCATTTGACTTTGAAATTGCCTTGAACATGCAATTCATTGAAACTCCCACGTGCAATATTTCCAAAACATCCGGCATGGGAAAAGTATTGCAGAAATGCAAACTTATTGTTTGGGAAAAATGCACAATGGACTCCAAAAAATCGCTCGAGGTTCTTGAACGATCATTGCAAGATTTGCGTGTAAACATCAGACCGTTTGGGAACGCTTTAATATTGCTTGCAGGAGATTTCAGGAAAACATTACCTGTAATTCCCCGATCGACACCAGCGGACGAAATAAATGCTTGCCTGAACTGCTCTACTTTGTGGAGCCACAGAAAAACGTTAAAATTAATTATAAATGTGTGAGACCAGCTGAAACCGATCCACCAGCTGAGCTGAGATATTCTCACAGTATTTTCTGGAAACTGGGAACGGAAACGTGCCGGTTGATCTGACCTCAGGACGAGTTTCATTGCCTCATAACTTCTGCAATTTAGTGACGTCAAAAGAAGAATTGGTTGAAAAACTATTTCTCAATATATAAACCAACTATAAGGATCACGATTGGCTGAGTGAGCCAAGAACAAAGACATCTACGAACTTAACAATATTATTCAGTCTAACATCCAAAGCGAGGCAGTCACATACAAATCCGTCGACATTGTTGTGGAAGCAGATTAAGCGGTTAATGATCCAACAAAATTTTTGAATTCACTCTATCTGTCAGGGATACCACCGCACGTACAGCTGCAATTGAAAATCGGCGTGCCATTTATCATGTTGCGACATATCAACCAAACAAAGCTTTGCAAAGGCATGCAAAGCTTTGCAAAAGCACGAGGCTTGCAGTAAAACAATAATCATCAACTTCGTAGAAGCAACAATTTTGACAGGAACTTTCAAAGGTGAAGATGCCCTCATTCCTCTCATTCCTATGATTCCAACGGATAAGACATTTAAATTTAGGAGATTGTTGATTGAGATTGTTAAGACCATTGCAGGGCGCCTGACAACTGAGTGGATAGCGCTTCGGATTCGTAGTCCTGAGGGTCCGGATTCGATCCCCGGTGGAGGCGGAGACAAATGGGCAAAAAAGTTTCTTTCACCCTGATGCCACCTGTTAGCTAGCAGTAAATGCCCCCCCCCCTGATGCCCCCCTGTTATCTAGCAGTAAAACTCTCAGGCTACCTGTTTAACCTGGGAGTTAGACAGCTGCTACCGGCTGCTTCCTAGGGAGGATAACAAAACGGAGGCCTGGTCGTGGACCGGGCCACGGGGACGCTAAGCCCCGAAATCATCTCAAGATAACCTCAAGATAACCATCAACAAAGCTAATGGTCAATCTTTAGAATTGTGTGCGCTATATGAAGACATGGATTGCTTCTCGCATGGACAATTATATGTTGTGTGTTCTAGAGTCGGCAAACCAGACAATCTCTATATTTCCAAAGACAATGGGACAACAAAAAGTATTGTATACCCACCAGCATTGTAAAATTAAACATATCAGAAAGGTGCACTTTCTCTTTTCTCTCTTTTCCATTTATCCAGATTGAGCCACAGCAACGCGAGGCGGGTACAGCTAGTCTATATAAATAAAAATGGAAATGTTCGTTTGTTCATAATCGCTAATCTCCGAAAGTTCGTCACTGATTGCTTTGAAATTTTCACACAACGTTCCATTCGCATCCGAGCAGATTTTTATATACAAACTATATAGATGTCACTTCTGTGACGGGAAAAAACATGCTTTTTTGAAAGACTGTTTTTTTTGTGCTTTTCATGTGAAGGAAATCTTCGAAACCTCTTTACCGATTGCTTTGAAATTTTGACACAACGTTGGATTCGAAAAGTTGAGCGTTTTTATATTCATATTATATACATGCCTCACCTGTGACCGGAAAAAACATGTTTTTTTTCAAAAACAGCACCATCTGTTGGACGTAAGAGCAACACGCTGTAATCTCCGAAAGTTCATCACCGAATGCTTTGAAATTTTGACACAACGTTCTATTCGAAGGTGTGTGTGTCTTTATAAACCTACTATATAGATGCCAAATCTGTGACAGGTAAAAACATGCTTTTTTGTAAAAACTGCGCCATCTGTTGCACGTAAGAGCAACAGTCGCAATACTAAATATGTTACAATTCCATTTCAATGTTTCCGATTGCATTGATAAATTTAATTTTCATAGATTTCGATTTATTTTCTTTTTGTTTTAACTATTTTGTGTACCATTGGACTGGAATTGAGCTGTGTTTTACCATACTGTTGTTGTTGTTGATGATTTAGGGGCGACGACGATCGTGGGATCGGATGCGCCCCTACGTAGCCGTGACGGATTAATCGCGAAGCCTGGAAAGGTTGAACGCCAAGCCAAATTGTGAAACGAGTGACGCCAATCACTAGAAACTACTATGCCTCGCGGCAAACAAATGCACTATCAGCCAGATGATTGGGGGGCCACAAGAGTCCCTGCAGAGTGTGTCCAGTGTCCCCCTGCAGAGCAGAAGCCGGCCGCTCACCACAGCTGAGGGCATATACCAGGAGCCCACCAAGACCCGCCAACCACCGGCACCTCTCGGCCAATCCGGTCCCCGAACACCGTCAACCCGCCGGGAGAACCAGCCAGAACACGCCAAAAAAAATCTATCAACAATCCCGAGACCCAAGGCGATACGAGCGCCAGGCGTCGTACAATCGGACCGTTGAAGAGGGATGACAAACGGCAGTAGCAAAGCCAAAACGCAAAAACAGGACGGGATCTGGCGGCTCCCAGGCGGAGGAGGTGTCCAGACGTCCACTCGACATCAAGGTTGAACCAGGAGCTACCATACTGTTCATTTTATGAGTTAAAGTATAGATATCACACCTATGACAGGTAAAAGCATGTTTTTTTTTAACAGTGCCATCTGTTGCACGTAAGAGCAACATTCGCAATACTAAATATGTTATAATTCCATTTCAATGTTTCCGATTGCATTGATGAATTGAATTTTCATAGATTTCAATTAATTTCATTTTGATTTAATTATTTTGTGTGACATTGCATTAGAGTTGAGCTGTGTTGTTTACCATACCGTTCATTTTGTGAGTATTATTTTTTTTAATTGGTTTTCATTTCTTTTTGTTTAACTGTTCTTCTTATTTTTCAGTGATGGGAACATCAGGTCATTTTATGTTCCCAATTTTCTCATGATAAGAAAATCAGATCAGATTATTTGGGAATGCATCGAACGAGGTAGTGGGGAGGACGAGGGGAAGGGAGTGGGGGACGGTGGGGTGAATGAGGGGATTGAGGTGGGAGGTAATGCTTGGGAGGATGAGGGGATGGGAGAGTTGAGGATGGTGGGGACGAGGGAACGGGGGAATGAAGAATGGTGGGGAGGACAAGGAGACATGGTGAGCTGGGGAATGGTGGGGAGGACAAGAGGAAGGGGAAATGGGATTGGTTAGGAGGACGAGCATACAGGGGAGTGGGGAATTGTTGGAAGGAAGAGGGGACGGGGGAAGGAGGAATGGTAGGGAGGACTTGGGGGAAGGTTGCTGTGGCTTAGCAATGCACACGCGTTGCTGAACCACAGCAACGCGTGGCCGGTTACTGCTAGTCTATATAAATAAAAATGGAAATGTTCGTTTGTTCAAAATCGCTAATCTCCGAAAGTTCTTCACCGATTGCTTTCAAATTTTTACACAATGTTCCATTTGCACCCGAGCAGGTTTTTACATACATATTATAGTGATGTCACGTCTATGACGGAAACGTCATATGACGGTTTACGAAGAAGGATAGATTGGGGAAGATGAAGACCATAGCTAACAGAAGAAAAGTGGCAACCCAGTTCGGTAGCGACCTGCAACGGGTCCGCCACAAGAGTACCACGGAGGTGAAGGACCGGTGAAACATTGGGAACGAACTTATCCGCTATCTTACGGATATGCTTCCAGATCTGTGGCAGAGGAGTTTCGGACGTAATGGTGGAGACATAAGATGCCCAACATTCACATTTAGCCGTACGGATGGCCCTACGGTCCACAGCACTCTCCTTCCAAAAGAAAAGAAAAGAATCGGCCGTCTGCCGACGGCGGTGTCTCTTCCAGGCTGCACGCTTACAGCGGACATCCCAAGCACAGTCTGCATTCCACCAGGGAACGCACTTTGTGGACCCCGAGAGAAAGAGCGAGGAATAGAGTGGAGGGCAGTGTCTAAGACAGTGTCATGAAAAAGGAGGAGAGAGCGAGGGAGAGGCAGAAGAGAGGGGTCATAGAGAGCAGCATTGAGGGTAAATAGGTTCCAGTCCGCTTTAGAAAACTGCCACCTAGGGAAGGAGAGGGGAGGGCGAAAAGAGAAAAAGGTAGCAAGGATGGGGAAATGGTCACTGCCATGGAGGTCATCAAGAACCTGCCACGTGAAATCTAAGTAAAGAGAAGACGAGCAAAGAGACGAGCAAAGATTAAGACAGGACAGGGTGCGAGTCCGAGAGTCCAAATGTGTGAGCTCACCAGAATTCAGAAGAGACAGGGAAGAAGAGAGAATAAACGGCTCAAGAAGGCGACCTCTGGTGTTCGTCAAAACATCACCCTAAAGGGAATGACGACAATTGAAATCACCCAGCAGGAGCACAGGCTCCGGCAAGGAGTTCATTAGGTGTTTCAGATCAGGAAGAGAAAGCGGGACACTCGGGGGGAGATAAAGGGAACAAATGGTGTACAATTTCTCCACAAAGATACGAGCGCAAGTAATTATCAAAAGAAGGGAAGGCAAAGTAGCAATAAGGCAGTGAGGTAAGGCTTATATGAGGAATGCTTATTTTATTATATTTTATTTTCATATAAGCTGAGGCTGATTATTTTATTTGAAGAATGCTCAGCCGATTCCTCTACAATTATCATGGAACAAATTTGTGTCCAAGACCTCTTCCTGTTACACAATTTGGTTGTGTGTAACAATAATTATCAAAAGAATGCACCAAGCCAGGAAGGCTATGTAGCAGCATTGTGCATAACAATTAACCAATTTTATTTAACAAATAATGCACCTTTGAGTAAAACAAGTCCTCTCATCTGTAAAAATAGTGATCTAGTTATTTAATTAAAAATTATAATGAAACAAATATTTATTGGTTGTTTATCCTATTTTTTCTAATGTATATCCAAAGACATGAAAAATTGAGACATACTGCACAATTTAATTAATGATGCACAGGAAATATTAATAACATTGTTGTCCTCTTTTTATATTCTACTGTGTGGTTTGGTAAATATTACTTAAGAGAGACAGGAAGGAAAAACATTACATATCAATATGAGATCTTAATGATCCATGGTTAACATTTATGATTTAATAAGGATAATACTGGTAATAATAATAATGCAAGCTATAATTTAAAACCTTTATTACTGATTTCGTTTTATTAACAAGCTTAGGTATACACAGCAATGTGCTACTACCCTATTCTATATGAGAAATTAGAGTGTAGATCATAAAACTAGCTACAAGCTCATCCATCATCCCCACATCATAGGACGGCCAGTCATACATGGAATCAGAAAAGAATAAGAAATGTAAGGCCCCCTATTAGCCCCCACTAGCAAAATCTGGGTACAGCACAAGAATATCTTCCAATATTCCTGAGTGTTTAAAGTAATTACAGAGCTCAAAGTACCTCATACCATTTGGTCTGAAGTCACTTATAACAGGGCAATCGCAGCTATAGTGTTGGAGAGTATGTCCTCTCAAGTAGGACTGAAAAACAGGTTATTTTTCACGAAGTAAGTAATTATCAAAAAGAAGGCACCAAACCGGGAAGGTTATGTAGCACCATCAAATGTGCGGGATAATCAGAGGGCGCTAAATATCACCAAGGACGCCAATATGAGAACAGAAACGCATAAGGCGAACAATATCAAAAGTATCCGAGTCTCCAAGAATACTATTGAGAGACAAGCGACCGCGGGGGACGGTCGGAAATCAAGATACACGCTCGTCCCGGAAGTCAGGATATTCAACAAGGATATGCACGACCATAAGAGGGACAATGCAATTAGGACAATAAGGAGCAGGGTGGTGCTCCATCAAGTGACTATGAGTTAAGCGAGTATGGCCAATACGCAACCTCGCCAGAGCTGTTTCCCATCGCCGGTTACTGTGGTAGGAGGACGGCCACGAGGACACACAACCTTTAAGAGAATGTAGTTTGTTACCAGTAACAGATGACCAACAAGCCTGCCAACGGGTAAGGATGGAGGAATGGATAACCGGGTAAAAGTCGGAATAAGGAATACCTTTACGAGAGATGGGACAAGAGCGGACAGCTTCCCTGGTGGCAGCATCCGCACGCTTTAAAGAGACACCAATATGGCTGGGAACCCAACAAAACTCAACCGACTTAAATTTACTGTGAACAAGAAACAGCCAATGCTGCATCTCGACAACTACTGGATGAACCGGATTAAAGGACCCGAGAGCCATGAGGGCAGTACGAGAGTCAACAACAACTGCAAAGGAAGATTGACAATGAGAGAGCAGGAGATGAAGAGCATAGAGAATAGCATAAAGCTCCGCCGTGAAGATGATTATCTCCGGAGGTAAGCGACACATATAAGTGTGATCAGGAAAAACAACAGAGTAGCCAACACCGTCTGCAGACTTAGACCCATCAGTGAAGACGGAAACGGAATGGGAGTGAAAAGAAAACTGCTCAAGGAAAAGGCGTTTTAGAACCGTAGGAGGGGTAAAAGCTTTAGTGATGCAGGTCAAGGATGTACAAAACTGCGGAAGGGGGACTCTTCACGGGGGCAAAGAAGGAACAACACGAGGAGAAATATTAGAAATACGAACGGAAAAAAGAATCGTGCAAGCGAGATAACCGGACAGAAAGAGGGAGGTGGTGAAGACGGACAGGAACCGCAGGAGGGGTAAAAGTTAAAGCACGACAGAGGTGAGAGGAAGGATGTTGCAAAGACCGCGCTAGATAGCGAAGACAGTACCGATCACGGCGGTCCTGGAGAGACAGGAATCCAGTGTCAACATACAAGCTGAGGACGGGAGTCGAACGAAAGGCACCAGAACCGAGGCGCAACCCAGTATGGTGCAAAGCATCAAGACGGCGAAGAGTTGAAGGAGAAGCAGACGAGTAAGCAGGACAACCATAATCGATCTTAGAAAGGACAAGAGAGGAATGTAAAGCACGAGAGTGCGCCTATCCGCTCCCCAAGAAGTATGGGGCAATACCCGAAGGAGGGCAAGGGCCATAGAGAACTCAACACGGAGGTAAGAGATATGGAGAGACCAAGTCAAACGATTGTCAAAGAATAACCCCATAAGTTTCGCAGAATCTTTATACTCAAGGGGTTGACCATAAAGTGTCAAAGAGGGACGAAGAACGACCCATTTTCGAGTAAAAGTTATGGCACAAGTCTTAGTAGAAGAGAACTTGAAGCCATGATTGGTGGCCTAAGACAACACAGCATTAATCGCAAGTTGAAGCCGACGTTGAAGGAGAGGCGAATCATCACCCTGACAGCAAAGGGTAAGATCATCGACATAGAGAGCGGAGAAGACGCCTGAAGGAAGAGAGGAAAGAAGACCATTGAGGGCAACCAGAAAAAGAGTAGTGCTCAGAACACTACCCTGGGGCACACCTTCGTATTGCTGAAAAGAGGCAGAGCGGTACCAAGCCTCACCTGAAAGGAACAAAGAGAGAGGAAGCTGCGGAGAAAGAGAGGGAGATGACCACGAAGGCCAAAAGAATGAAGCTAGGATAGAATATGATAACGCCAAGTTATAGACCTCCAGGTTCACTAGGACATCTGTTGTGCTGCGGCACTTGCGGAAATCAAATTGAGAAGGGAAGAGGAGGTGATGGTGTTCCAGGAACCACATCAGATGATCGTTAACCATACGTTCAAAGAGTTTGCAGACACAACTTGTGAGGGCAATAGGGAGAAAGTTCTTAGTGGAAGTTCCCAGAAACCCTGGTTTGCGAACAGGGAGGACAAGGGCATCGAGCCAGTCTTCAGGGACTGACTACGACTCCCAGATCCGATTATACAGACTCAGTAAATACAGAGACGTGCATGAAGGGAGATGGCGAAGCATCTCATAATGAATGCCATCGGAGCCCACTGCCGTGGAACCGCAAAGGGACAGGGCAGAACGAAGTTCAGAGAGAGAGAAAGGATCGTTATAGGGAAGTTGAAGACGAGTGCAGAAATCGAAAGGACGAGATTCAAGGACTGGTTTACGAAGAAGGAAAGATTGGGGAAGATGAAGACCATACCTAACAGAAGAAAAGTGGGAACCCAGTTCTGTAGCCACCTGCAACGGGTCCGCCACAAGAGTACCAAGGAGGTGAAGGACAGGTGAAACATCGGGAACGAACTTATCCGCTTTCTTGCGGATACGCTTCCAGATCTGTGGCAGAGGAGTTTCGGACGTAATGGTGGAGACATAAGATGCCCAATATTCAAGTTTAGCCGTACGGATGGCCCTACGGTCCACCGCACTCTCCTTCCAAAAGAAAAGAAAAGAATCGGCCGACTGCCGACGGCGGTGTCTCTTCCAGGCTGCACGCTTACAGCGGACATCCCGAGCACAGTCTGCATTCCACCAGGGAACGCACTTCTGTGGACCCCTAGAGGAAGAGCGAGGAATAGAGTGGAGGGCAGTGTCTAAGACAGTGTCATGAAAAAGGAGGAGAGAGCGAGGGAGAGGCAGAAGAGAGGGGTCATAGAGAGCAGCATTGAGGGTAAATGGGTTCCAGTCCACTTTAGAAAACTGCCACCTAGGGAAGGAGAGGGGAGAGCGAAAAGAGAAAAAGGTAACAAGGATGGGAAATGGTCACTGCCATGGAGGTCATCAAGAACCTGCCACGTGAAATCTAAGAGAAGACGAGCAAAGATTAAGACAGGAAAGGGTGCGAGTCCGAGAGTCCAAATGTGTGAGCTCACCAGAATTCAGAAGAGACAGGGAAGAAGAGAGAATAAACGGCTCAAGAAGGCGACCTCTGGTGTTCGTCAAAACATCACCCAAAAGGGAATGACGACAATTGAAATCACCCAGCAGGAGCACAGGCTCCGGCAAGGAGTTCATTAGGTGTTTCAGATCAGGAAGAAAAAGCGGGACACTCGGGGGGAGATATAGGGAACAAACGGTGTACAATTTCCCCACAAAGATACGAGCAGCAAAACAATGGGGAGGCAAAGGAAAAAGTAAGGGGGACAAAGGGAACATCAGAGCGAATCAAGAGAGTAGAAGAATTAGGAGGCCCAACAACAGTTAGAAGGGGGGAGGAAATAGAGAGAAAGGAATAGCCACGAAAGCGACCAGGACGAGCACCAGGCATCGGCTCCTGGAGACAGACACAAAGGGACGAATACCGCGAAATCAGAAGTTGGAGTTCAAGGAAATTGGCGTAATAACCTCGAACATTCCATTGAAAAATGGACATCGACAAGAAGAGAAAGGACAACATCAGAGAACAAGGAAGAAACAAAGGCGAAAGAGCAACATAGCACGTTAAAGAAGATCAGGGTCAGCAAATTCAGGGTAAGGGGCATGGGTAAACTGAGCAAAGATGGAGGGAAGGAAGCGGGTGAACAGACCAGAGGTGGACGGGCGGGGTCCGGAGGAAAAGGAGGAGACGACCGAGAGGAACAGTCAGGGACAGCAGCAGGAAGAGGGGAAGTAGAAAGAGGGGAGCGAACCTCAGCAAGGGCAGCAACTGAGAGGGAAGCGGAGGCCAAAGAAACCTCCACAGCAGGAACAGGGGGCACAACCACCGAAATGGGAGGGGAAGGAGCGATAGAGTCAATAGTAGGGACCGAGGAAGAAAGTGAAGCCTTCTTACCCGCCGGGGAGGAGGAAGGAGAGGAACCAGGCTTACGCTTCCGACTTAAAGAGACAGGTGTCCCAGCAACTACGTACCGGGCAACGGATTCCAGCGTCTCAACAGGAGAAGCTGAACGAAAGCACACACGACGGCCGTTAGGAGAGCGATGGACATCAGCCCGCACCGACAGCCGGCAGGGAGAGTCAATAGACGGAGGAGAAGGATGGGAAGGAGGATCGGAGGAAGACGAGGAAGAAGACACAGGAGACATGACAGACCGGGTAGATAGAAGGGGAACCCCAGACAGAGGACCAGGAGGGGGACCCTTCGGGATAGAACTCAAAGGAACAGAGGAGGGGGCAGTGAGCGTATCAGGGTCCAAGGCCCGGAAACGGTTGTGACTCTGAGGAAGGTGAGAAAGACGAGGAGAGGAAGAGCGCAACACGCGAGCATAAGAGACGTTAGCAGAAGGCAGGAGCCGGTGAACCTAGCGCCTCTCCTCAGGAAAAGATAAACGCTCCCAGTGCTTCAAGATGAGGACGGTTGCCTCAAGCTTGTAATGGATACACGCACGGGAGAAGGCAGGATTGGCCTCTCCGCAGTTGAGGCAGCAAGCCTGGGGAGAAATGCAGTCCGACTTAGAGTGACCTTCGCACCCACACAAAGGACCGAGAGAGACAGTCCCAGAGCAGCGGAGGGCACCATGCCCAAACCTCCAGCACTTGTTACAGAGCCTAAGAGAAGGAATGTGCTCCTGAACAGAGCACCTGGCACCAGCAAGAATGACAGAGGATGGAAGGGTCCTACCAACTAAGGTAATCTTCACAACCCGAAGGGGTTGACGGCGACGACCACGCGAGATGAGTGAGGTTGAAGGTAACAGAGGCATCCACGGAATAAACAAGATGCCGGAGGGAGAAATCGTCAGGAGGCGCAGAATCAAGAGGGAGGAGATCAAAGTATTTGGCCCATGAAGCGGGACCAAACAAGGCTTGATAGGCATCAGAACGGGAATGAATCGAGCGAGTGCGGCCGTGACGAGGACGGCGTTGAGAACCCCCAGAGAGAGGGGTTAAATGGCGCAGTAGTCACAACTAGAGATTGACCCATGCCAGGGGACGAGGTAGTCACCACTGGAGGCTTGGGGCTCGACCCAACCACAGAGAAGGGAGGGGAGCCGAGGGGAGTAGTCAGAGAGGCCTAAGGAGTAGCAAGGTCGGGGCCCAATGCAGCGGAGACTACAGAGCCCGGTCTTCCAACACGGACCGACTCGGGGGCTTAGTCGCCCACCCCACGAGCCTGAGAAGGTAAAAGAGGAACAGTATGCAACATGGGTACGAAAAAGAAACATTCATTCACGAATGTACCCCCAAACCCACCATGGAGCCACAATTAGAGGCAGTACACCCAATAAGAAGCAATCGCCGATCATGCCAGGGGCCTTCTAGGGGTGTATTGTGAGTATACGCCCCACAAACGCCACCTTAAGAACTGTCAGCCCGTCGAGATCGGGTTCAGTGACGAAAGGAGGATTGAAAATAAAAGGTTCCCCTTGCTCTCAACGTTGGGTACTACAGCTCTACGGGTGCAAGAGTATGCCTCCTCAAGCACCCAGGCATCAAAATAGAAGAAGTCCAAAGGAATAACCAAAACAAGCAAAAAGTCGGCAGGAAACTACAAGCAGATAGGAGAAGAGGGGGGAGAAAAATGAAACAGAAGGAAAAGGAAAAGTTATTCAGCACAATTAGAGAGGACAGCAGCAGGAGCACAAGGCTACAAAAGGTCAGAGGACTGTCCCATGGAGCATCACACTCCAGCAGCTGTCCACTAAGCGCCCCCCCCCCCATGGCATCAACGAGCTGAACGAGGAGGGGGGAATTTTTCACCAAGAGGGTTATAAATCTAAGGAACCACCTACCCGCTGAAGCCGTAAATGCCAAAATTCATCTAGAATGGAATGGAACTATCATGAGAAAGTACCAAGCCATTAAGGCTTTATGATCTACACTGTAATTTTTCATATATAATAGGGTAGTACCACATTGCTGTGAATACCTAAGCTTGTTAATAAAACGAAATCAGTAATCTAGAAAACCTAGATTACTGTGATCATAAGCTAGTTAGTAATCATCTAGAAAATATCACTAGGACAATTGGCGGGACTTAACAAGCCCCCCGGCTTTTTGTCCTCGTCGAGGCCACTAGGTAGTTAGTGGCCCTTGGGTAAATTTAGGTAAATATATGCATTCATAAATACCATCGCTTCTCAAATCTTGGAAGCGACAAGGAAGGCTGTACAACGTCTCTTTTAATTATGTAGGTAAACAAAAAATGTAACATTTGTTTACTACAATGTCAGTGCTGACTGTACAAGTTGAAAAAACATAGTTTTACTTCGAAATATGCTAATTTTATAAGAAAATTCGACGTAAATAAGTGGCAAGTGCATCAAGGATAAGCTCCTATATGCCAGCGTCGTGATTGGCTACAGCTGTAAGATGAAAAATGTTACCTTCTCTCTGATTGGCGAAACTTAAATCCCAAGTGACATCTAACGAGACCTAGGAACTACTGTACTGTACTTAAAAATTTTCGTACGTACACTTTACTGAATCGCTCTTTGGCGCGTTCTTAGCCAGTACTTTGGAACCTTCGTAGCACACATATTTACGAAGAAATACCTGGAGCTTCATGAATCTAGGTCCTGGTGTGCTTGTCTTCTTTTTACGACTGAACTCAAACCTTCCATGATATACTGCATTGTCAGGATGGTGTTATTTTGATATGAGTATAACTCATTTAGCACCTCGCTGGACAAATTTTCTTTGGATGACAATTTTAGTCATCCACTCAGCAGTTGGTTGATCCACTTCACTGCTGAATGATTTTAGCAGTGACTCACTTTTAAACTAAAGACTTGCAAGGAGCCAACTAATTGATCTGGCTGGGTTAAGTCTAGTAACTGGTGCACGAGTGATATGATAGCCTTCTATTTGTCAGGACTTTCCCTTTTGAGCTGGATTAGTGCTATCATTGTCAGCGTTACCTCTAGGAGGCTGGTTTAAGTGATTACGACTACAACTATTTTGGTTTAAAGTTTCTTGTTTAGCTTCAGCTTTAACGTTAACTGTTGCAGCTTCAGTTACTCCCGTATATTCACTTTGGAGGCATAATAGTTCAGTAGCCTCATGTATTGAGTTCTCAGAATCCATAGAATGTTTGGATAAGTTTTCTGAAAACTGTTCAGTTTCTGTTAGTGAATCATTGGGTAAAGCTGTGTTGGGTGAGGCTGTAGAGAATGAACTTTTAACCTCAATAATTGATCCACTGTAAGAATCTAACTTTTTTAGAGGAGTATGCTCATATTGATTCAGCTCATTTATTTTATGTGATGAGCTGGGTGCTTGATCTAGTTCAAATATGCTGTAATGGTGCTCCAACCCAGCATGAATGTCTTCAGAATCGGCCAGGTCAGATAGAATTTGCTCCCTCTCGTCAGCTTCGAGATCACTGGCAAGGAGCTCGTTTCTGTAAGACATGTTCATTCTCATCACGTCAGCAAATCTTTGTTCAAAGACTGTAATTTAATTTTAAGCTGATTAGGATCAACTGGAGACTTTCGTGTCAATATCTCACACTCGTCAAGTAATTTTATCATGTGATTTTGGAACGTGATTAGAGAACGTTTTGTGCTCTATAGGTCATTCAGCCATGGTGACTACATGTTTAAGTCTTCAAGGCTATTACTTACAGCTAAGTTACCTGTTCATTTGTGTGGAGCAGGTACTATTATGATAGTCTAGTCTTTAATTTCTACACTGGGCTATATAAATTCTACCGCCTGTGGAGGTTGACATACAATTTAAAGATTAATCTTTATAAATAAAAATGGAAATGTTCGTTTGTTCAAAATCGCTAATCTCCGAAAGTTCTTACCGATTGCTTTGAAATTTTCTCACAACGTTCCATTCGCATCCGAATAGGTTTTTATATACATACTATATAGATATCACGTCTGTGACAGTAAAAAAAACATGTTTTTTCTGAAAAAAAACTTTTTCCATGTGTTTTTCATGCGAGGGAAATCTCCAAAACCTTTTTACCGATTGCTTTGAAATTTTGACACAACGTTGCATTCAAATAAGCGCGTCTTTTTTATATACATACTATATAGATGCCATCCATCTGACAGGTAAAAACATGCGTTTTTTTAAACAGCGCCATCTGTTGCACATAAAAGCAACATGCACGCTATACTAAATATGTCACGAATTCCATTTCAATGCAGGCGAAGAGTCACAATAACGTGGCTGAAGTATGTTGACCAGACCTTATCTATCTGTTTATTTTAAACAGCGCCATCCATTTCAATGTTTCTGATGGCACTGGTAAATTTTATTTCCGTAGATTTCGATTTTTTAATTGAATTATTTGGTGTGACATTGTGTTGGAATCGAGCTGTGTTGTTTAACATACATCTTATTGCATTGATAAATTGAATTTTCATAGATTTTGATTTATTTTCATTTCGATTTAATTATTTTGTGTGAGTTGCGATGGAATTGAGCCGTGTTGTTTACCATACCGTTCATTTCATGAGAATAGTTTTTTTTTTTATTTTTTCACATTTTCATTTCATTTTTTAACTGTTTTTCTTATATTTCAGTGATGGGAACATCAGATCACTTGATGTTCCCAATTTTCTGATGGGAACTTCACTTGTGACAGGAAAAAACATTTTTTTTTTTTTTAAAAACAGGGCCATCTGTAGGATGCAGGAGCAACACACGCTTTAATCTCTAAAAGTTCATCACCGATTGCTTTGAAATTTTGACACAACGTTCCATTCGCATACGTGCGTGTTTTTATATACCTACTATGAAGATGCCACACCTGTGATAGGTAAAAACCATGCGTTTATTTTAAACAGCGCCATCTGTTGCATGTAAGACCAACCACAAGCTTTGCAAAATATGTTACGATTCCATATCAATGTTTCCGATTGCTTTGATAAATTGAATTTTCATAGATTTTGATTTATTTTAATTTTGATTTTATTATTTTGTGTGACATTGCATTGGAATTGAGCTGTGTTGTTTTCCATACCGTTCATTTCGTGGGTATCGTTTATTTGTTTATTTTTTCATTGTTTTTCATTTCGTTCTTTTACCTGTTCTTATTTTTCAGTGCAGTTGGTGGTGAAATTGAGCTGTGTCGATTGATCTGCGATTGAATTGAATTATTTCGTTAGTATTTTTTGTTTTTTATTTTAAAAACATGAAAATGAACAACACGTTTATTTCACAGCTGCAAATGTTCAACAAACAGCTATGAATCCACCGGCCACAGCATTAACTGTGGCCGGTAATCATAACTTCTTCACGTTATTTCAAAATGACGCGTTTGCCAAAACATTGCTGTATTCGGAAGTGCCTACGTATTACACATTGAATGCCAGTAGAAAATCGTTTGAACGACAAACGAGGAGAGCGAGTCGACGGATAACCTGACATATTCAAATAAACTACGATAGGCAGACTGTAAACCATGCATCCCAATCAGGATGAATGCTTCTTTCTGCACATGCTGTAGGTAAATGTGCCCGGTCCTACGTCTTTCCAGCAATTAAGGTTTGTGAACAGCGTAACACATGCCACTTCCCGTATTGCATGTCAAGCTCTGAATTTATTGGAGAACGACCGATACTGGGATGTGTGCATTAATGACGCGTCCAACACGTCACATCCAAATCAAATTCGTGCATTGTTTGCAATCATATTGACCACAGGCTCTCCTTCATCTCCAACAGAGTTATGGGAGAAATATAAATCGCACATGGTTGAAGATATTATCCGTACAATATGCAAGGAAAATTCAAATATGACCATGGATTTTGTTGCAAAAACAACAAAGTAAAAGGGCATGGAGAAACTATAGAAATACCAGGACAATAGAAAATGGAGAGAGATACAACAGTGGCAGGAATGAGTATGTCAGAATGAGAAGAGAGACAGAATGACAATATGAAAATGACATAGCAATCAAGGCAAAGACTCACCCTAAATTTCTGCACAGCCACATCAGTAGGAAAAACAACAGTGAAGGAACAGATAATGAAATTGAGGGTAGGGGCAAACAGATTCACTACAAACGACAAGGAGGTGTGCGAAGAACTCAATAAGAAATTCCAGGAGGTGTTCGAGCAAAGGCATGAAAAAGTCTCAGAGATAAGAGACGGAATATCAAGCCAGACACCACTCGAGGAGTTTGTGAATACCAGGGGGGAGGTGAGGAAGCATCTGCTAGAATTGGATGTAACAAAGACTATAGTCCCGGATGGAATCTCACCATGGATACTAAAAAACGGAGTGAAATCTCTGTGCCTGCCACTATCCATGGTGTACAACAAATCACTGGTAACAGGTGAACTGCCAAGAATTTGGAAGATGGCTATTTTTTCCCAATATACAGGAAGGGTGATAGGCAGGAGGCACTAAACTACAGGCCAGTGTCCCTAACTTTCACATCATGCAAGATGATGGAGAAGATTGTGCGAAAAAACTAGTGGAACATCTGGAGCAAAAGAACTTTGTAACACAACAGCAGCATGGGTTCAGGGATGACAAGTCCTGCCTCACAGAATTAGTTGACTTCTACGACCAGGCAACACAAATCAGGCAACATATAGAGGACTGGGCAGACTGCACATTTTTGGGTTGCCAGAAAACCTTTGACACAGTACCACATAAGCGACTAGTGCACAAGCTGGAAATGCAGGCAGGAGTGAAAGGGTAGGTACTCCACTGGATAAAGGAGTACCTAAGCAACAGACGACAGCGAGTCACTGTGAGGGGTGAGCTCTCAGATTGGCGAGGTGTCGCTAGTGGAGTCCAGCAGGGTTCGGTCTTTGGATCTATACTGTTTCTGATATATGCAAATAATTTCCAAAAGGATTTAGAATCGTTCCTCTCATTGTTTGTTGATGATGCAAAGATTATGAAGAGGATTAAGACAGAGGAAGATAGTATGAGGCAATAAGATTACCTAAAGAAGCTGAATGAATGGTCCAACAAACGGCTACTAAAGCTCAACGCGAGTAAATGTAAGGTAATGAAACAAGGCAGTGGAAACAGGAGGCCAGACACAAGATACCGAATGGGAGTTTCTCGCCAGGAGTCTGCAATTATCACAACATTGTCGTTGTATACTGCACTATTCGTTGCACCTTGCAACACCTAGTTCATCACACATTTTAAACGTGGTCTTCTTCTAAGTGACCCAACTTCTCTCACACCTTGGCTAGGCTGTCAGTGTTGGGCACCTTCGCTACATCATTCCTCCCTACTTACTGTTTCCTCCCTCCGTTTCTCCTTCTTACATTCCACACGTCAAGAGACAGACATCTACCGTCTGTACCTTCTCTGTCGTCCTCATACTTTGACTCATCATTCTCATGCTTCAGTCTGTCGCCATCATATTTCAGCCTCTCAACATCATACTTCACTCTCTTGTCTTCATCGACGATCCCTTCTTTCGTCTCCTCATCTATCTGTAACATCATCTTCTTCGACTTCCATCGAATCTTTGACTTTCTTCTACTCCTCCATGCTTGCATTATCATCTTCCTCTTCTCCCGTTTTGCTCTACTACACAACTCCAATTCTTCTCCTTCAACTCTTCCTCGTTCCCGCAAAGCTTCCTCGAGTACAGTACTACACTCAACAGTACTCGACCGTACTGGTGGCACTACCTCTTTTAGAGTGCTAGTAAGCACCTTTTCGCACATACTATCTCTTCTAACTTCCTCTTCTTGGCTATCACTCCTCTTCACTATCTCTTCTTCACGCTGCCCGTGAAATGCGTCAACTTTTGACACCTCACGCAGCTCAACTTAATCATCCCTACACTTCTGTTCCGGTAGATAACTTGTCACTCTACTCTCGTCCTCAGTCTGACCACACTCTCCTTCACCTCTGGTCAGCACATTTATCTCCACTTTCTGACTCTCGATTTCAGCAGGCTGAGCTTCACTCAAGTTCGCTTTGTTCACATTATTTCTCTCCGGCAGGGACATCTTCATTTCTGACTTCTCCACGCCCTCATTTTCGATTTCGTCGATTTCTTCCTTCGGTGGAGTCGACACTGCCACAGCATCTCCAGTGTCTCCCTTGGGGGCCACCTCTGCCCTCGTCATTACAGAGGCAGGGCATACTCTGACTTGGCTGTCCTCTGACTCATCCCCTAGGATGCTAGTCAGGTCCACTCTATCAGGTGTCCCGTCAGTGCCGTGGCCCTTCTGCCACTCTTTCGGCACAGCTTTCACTATGAGCTCTGGTAACACCTTTGATCCGCACAAATCATTACAACACAAATAGGCATGTCACCCTCAGACAATAACCCATGCACCTTTATTTTCCGACGGCCAGCTAAAAGTCGATCATCCGCGATCAGGCTTCTCAGAATCAAGCTCGGATTCGCTCCCATATCCCTTAGGATACTTCCAGTTCAGGTTGGCCTTCTATACTAACCCAATCTTTACTAATGAACGAGCTATACCTCTCGTTCATCAAGTTCACTTTCTGTGGTTTGTCATGTATCAAATTAATACATGCATTTCGGGGGTTACACATAGTCAGGGTCACAACTCTCTTGCCCTGCCGACAACCTTTCATCATGTGATCACTTCCGTTACATTTATAGCATCTTATGTGGGAGAAGTCTCTTTTATATCCCCCCCCCTGAGTGGCTTTGACTCTGACCACTTTTGTTGGAGTTTCTCTGTGTAGTCGCCACACCTGCACTCTGCTGAGTCTGGCTGGACTCCTGATTTCTTGGTACACGTTTAGTTTCTCACTTAGCTCCTTCATCCTCACTTTCAGATGAAGCGTCTGGCCTACTTTTCTGACTTTTAGGATACTTACGTTTATTTGCCCATCTATCAAAATTCTTCTCACTCCAGGCTTCCCTGGGTCTGCCATAATTTCGTCCCACATCACTTTTCACTCTGCTTTCCCACAAGCTCCGATAAGCCTCTGTAATCACATCTGCCCTATCGGCGGCGTCTCTCACGTTCTTCACTCTTGCCTCTTGGATCATTAATTTCGTTTCAGGGTGCATCATTTCTAGAAATTTCTCCATAACCATCAATTGTTTCAAATCACCCTAGGATTCTACACCGAAAGCTACAATCCATTTGCCATCCCAGCAAACGTACATGCAGGAGCCTTCGTCATATCCCTGAAGTACTCTCTGTAAGCTTCAGGAGTCAACAGGAAAGCACGCAATACGCTGCTCTTCACAGTACAGTAGTCTTGGCATTCCTCCAAAGACAACTGGGTATACATTTCTCTAGCAACACCAGTCATCCATAACTGTACCAATTGAACCCACTCTTCCTACGGCCACTGTCTGATATTGGCTATCTTCTCAAAATGCTAGAAGAAGCTCTCTGACTCCTCTGGCACAAATAGTGGAATGTCTTTTTCTCTAACTTTATTATCGTGTGGGTGTGATACATGTGTGGTGCTTTCTGGCAACCCACGTTCAATCCTTTGCTCTGCCAAAGATTTATTTGCTTCTATTTCTCTTCGTTTTGTTCTCTCTTTTTCTCTTTCAACTTGGGTTTCACCTTTTCCACCTCTAGTTTAGTTTTCTCTTTTTCTTTCTCTACCTCTAGTCTGGTTTTCTCTTTCTCTGCTTCATTTTTCATCTGAAGTTTTAACCTCAACTTCTCCAGTTGGAACTGCCTCTCCTCACGCTCACTTTCTCGTTGCATCTGGAGCTCCAGCTGAAATCTTTCCAAGCTCCTGTTCCGGCTACTCCTACTACTCCTACTTGATTCTTGGGATTTCACGTCATCTTGTCCATCATCTTCCTTTCTATTTCCAGCTCCTTTCTGGGTTCCTTGTTCTCCCACGTCGTTCTTAGCTCTCCACTTCCTAAGGATCTCATCATTCATTCCGCCCACTTTGGATGACTTAACCTTGATGCCACATTTCTCCGCTATCTGCTTCAACTGCTCTTTGGTGCAACCTTCCAAATCCTCCGGCTTCCCTAACTCAAGAAATGTCTGCACTTTCTCTATTTTGTCCTGTGGATCTTCCCAAGAGAGAATATATGTGCGGTCACACGGGCTACCTACTGCCGCAATGGGTGTATCAGTTCCACCTCCTGGACTCGAACTGTGGGTGTGTCAATTACAATCTCCCGGACAGGCACGCAATCTATTATATCAGAGGATGCAGGCGAGTTGGGAGAGTTTACCTTATACCTACAATGAAACTTGGTTATTAGAACCAACCTGATATTTGCTTACCGTCAAACAGAAGTCCCAACCACTCCCTGACAGAATGAACAGCTGACCTTGGCAGCCACACTCCCGGTATCGTCGGTCGACCAGCAGTGAACACGGGAGTGCTTGCAATTATTAAGGAGATCACCCTGGTAAGCATCTGGTTCTGGGAGAGGGGTTCAGCATCACCTTTATTAAGGGGTACGGCTCACACTGCCTAGTTGTCATGAGTATATACCCGCTGTTGAGCCGCCGTGACTCACTGCACTCTCCTTACTGTGGGATGATCTCTCAATCCCCTTAGTTATAGTCCACTATCACCCAAGTTATAGCCATATCTTTCTCTCTCTCTCCAACCAGGAAGCCTCACCAGGACAAGAGCAAAAGCCAGCTAACAAAAACAATATTTAATACAATATAACACACACAGTACAGATACATGAAAAGTTATAAAAAATACAACGTCTTAGGCTGCTATCAACTGATAACACTCTGATTTCGCTTTATGTCTCCAACCTATAATTGTATCAGGCTGCTACTTAAACTCTGGCTTACGACTTTCTGCTCCCTTCACTGTTTTAGGCTGCCATACAAGATACAATAAAATATTCACATATTTCCTACTCTACAAAAAGCATCAATCTCTCACCTTGCACTGCGCCTTTCATGTCAAAACGCAATCAAGCACTCCCTTAAACCTCAAGGTCCCCCCTACCACAATCATCATCTGGGTCCTCAAAATATTCAATAAGGTACTTCTGCAGTTCTTCGAATCAACTGCAATGAAGTCCTTCTTAAAGGTCAGTGAAGCTCTCTCCAAACGTTTCACACAAACAACGTGTAGCTCCCTACACTACTCGAAGATTTATCATGTTTCTGGAGTTCCATTCCTCAACTTGAAGTCTTGCAGTACAGCTCTCACTATGCGTTTCAGCCCACACTTGGAGTTCAGCATATATTCCTCCTCTGGTAAGAAGTTCTCTCACTAACTTCTCCCAGACAAACCGTTCTCCCAGACAAATAGTTCTCCAGCCCAAACGTTGCAGTCCTACCACACAAACGTTGCAGTTCTCCCACACTAACCTACAAATCTATCCTCATGCCATAATAAGCGTTTTCCTGACAAAACATAATTAAATGTATTCAGAGAAAATAAAACTCCTCCATCCAACATCTCTTTAAACACTATTGCATCTCCGCGACAGTCCTCCCACATCCTGGGCGGGTCCACTTAGGAACATGCCCAGACATGTTCGCTGGCCACCTCCCTGGTCCCGCGACTGAGGGCTTTCCTCTTCAGTTAGTACTTGACCTTCGGCGAGGGTGGACGTATCACTACTCCCACGAGCAAGTTTTCTTATTTCTAACCTCTTATTTGAGATCACTGTCACAATAAAATATATGTCCTACATGCAAAAACATTTGCCATGATCGCTGGGCACACGATCAAGCACAGGCAACCACAGTAACAACTGTTATATGTGTTTACCGCAGAATTTGTATCTCGAGGGTACTCAGCTGCTGCGATCCCAGATGTCATCCTCTAAGACATCCAACAAGGTCTCTTTAAGACTGCCTCACAGCTCTTCTGCTCCTGACTTGAGTACATTAAGTCGTCCAACAGGCTTCACACATACACGACTGCTTGTTTCCTTCCTCTTGAAGGAGCACAGAGTTTGGGTTCCTCTTACTGCAAGGAGCTCAACAAAGGACAACCCTCTCTCATGACTTCTGTGGCTCCAGTAAGGTCATGACACCCTGCTAGACAATGTCATGTCACAAAAGTATCGACATCTCCTTTTATGTCACTTATTTACTTGATCATCCTCTGCCCATATTTTAAAATTATTCACTGTCATTTATAATATATTTAATATACACATCTTTCCTCTGACCTCTCAATCAGGGCCAGAAGGCCGAATAAGTCTCATTGGGGTAGACTCGTTCCACCCAGGCTATATGGGGTTAAAACACTCCATACACAGTTCCAAATGTAGATATGATAGAGCTTAGTAGGCTCAGAAACCTGTACATTAGTTGATTGACAGTTGAGAGACGGGACCAAAGAGCTAGAGCTCAACCCGCAAGCACAACTAAGTACACCTAGGTAAGTATTAACACCCAGTACCACCAACAACCACCACCTTCACTATCACCACCACCACCAACACTCTGTACCATCAACAACCAGTACCACCAACATCCTGTACCATCAACAACCAGTACCATCAACAACCAGTACCATCAACAACCAGTACAACCAACACCCTGTACCATCAACAACCAGTACCACCAACACCCTGTACCATCTACAACCAGTACCACCAACACCCTGTACCACCAACAACCAGTACCACCAACAACCAGTACCACCAACAACCAGTACAACCAACAACCAGTACCACCAACAACCAGTACCATCAACAACCAGTACCACCAAACACCAGTAACATCAACACCCTGTACCATCTACAACCAGTACCACCAACAACCAGTACCACAACAACCAGTACAAACCAACAACCAGTACCACCAACAACCAGTACCATCAACACCCTGTACCATCAACAACCGTACCACCAACACCCTGTACCACCAACACCCTGTACCATCAACAACCAGTACCATCAACAACCAGTACCATCAACAACCAGTACCACCAACAACCAGTACCACCAACAACCAGTACCACAACACCTGTACCACAACAACCAGTACCACCAACAACCAGTACCACCAACACCAGTACCATCAACAACCAGTACCACCAACAACC
>WNGS01163555.1:18446318-18461776 GCA_020271785.1 Procambarus virginalis
GGAACGCACTTCTGTGGACCCCGAGAGGAAGAGCGAGGAATAGAGTGGAGGGCAGTGTCTAAGACAGTGTCATGAAAAAAGGAGGAGGAGCGAGGGAGAGGCAGAAAGAGGGGTCATAGAGAGCAGCATTGAGGGTAAATAGGTTCCAGTCCGCTTTAGAAAACTGCCACCTAGGGAAGGAGAGGGGGAGGGCGAAAGAGAATAAGGTAACAAGGATGGGAAATGGTCACTGCCATGGAGGTCATCAAGACCCTGCCACGTGAAATCTAAGTAAGAGAAGACGAGCAAAGAGACGAGCAAAGATTAAGACAGGAAAGGGTGCGAGTCCGAGAGTCCAAATGTGTGAGCTCACCAGAATTCAGAAGAGACAGGGAAGAAGAGAGAATAAACGGCTCAAGAAGGCGACCTCTGGTGTTCGTCAAAACATCACCCTAACGGGAATGTCATCAATTGAAATCACCCAGCAGGAGCACAGGCTCCTGCAAGGAGTTCATGAGGTGTTTCAGATCAGGAAGAGAAAGCGGGACACTCGGGGGGAGATAAAGGGAACAAACGGTGTACAATTTCCCCACAAAGATACGAGCAGCAAAACAATGGGGAGGCAAAGGAAAAAGTAAGGGGGACAAAGGGAACATCAGAGCGAATCAAGAGAGTAGAAGAATTAAGAGCCCCAGCAACAGCTGGGGGGGCGGGGAAATAGAGAGAATGGAATAGCCACAAAAGCAACCAGGACGAGCACCAGGCATCGGCTCCTGGAGACAGACACAAAGGGACGAAAACCGCGAAATCAGAAGTTGGAGTTCAAGGAAATTGGCGTAATAACCTCGAACATTCCATTGAAGAATAGACATCGACGAGAAGAGAAAAGACAACAACAGAGAACAAGGAAGAAACAAAGGCGAAAGAGCAACATAGCACGTTAAAGAAGATCAGGGTCAGCAAATTCAGGGTAAGGGGCATGGGTAAACTGATCAAAGTTGGAGGGAAGGAAGCGGGAGAACAGACCAGAGGTGGACCGGCGGGGTCCGGTGGAAAAGGAGGAGACGACCGAGAGGAACAGTCAAGGACAGCAGCAGGAAGAGGGGAAGTAGAAAGAGGGGAGTGAACCTCAGCAAGGGCAGCAACTGAGAGGGAAGCTGAGGCCAAAGAAACCTCCACAGCAGGAACAGGGGGCGCAACCACCGAAATGGGAGGGGAAGGAGCGAGTAGTAGGGTCAGTAGTAGGGGCCGAGCAAGAAAGCGAAGCCTTCTTACCCGCCGGGGAGGAGGAAGGAGAGGAACCAGGCTTACGCTTCCGACTTAAAAAGACAGGTGTCCCAGCAACTACGTACCGGGCAACGGATTCTAGCATCTCAACAGGAGAAGCTGAACGAGAGCACACACTACGACCGTTAGGAGAGCGATGGACATCAGCCCGCACCGATAGCCGGCAGGGAGATTCAATAGACGGAGGAGAAGGATGGGAAGGAGGATCGGAGGAAGACGAGGAAGAAGACACAGGAGACATGACAGACCGGGTAGAAAGAAGGAGAACCCCAGACAGAGGACCAGGAGGGGGACCCTTCGGGACAGAACTCAAAGGAACAGAGGAAGGGGCAGTGGGCGTATCAGGGTCCATGGCCCGGAAACGGTTGTGAGTCTGAGGAAGGTGAGAAGGACAAGGAAAGGAAGAGCGCAACACGTGAGCATAAGAGACGTTAGCATAAGGCAGGAGCCGGCGAACCTAGAGCCTTGCCTCAGGAAAAGATAAACGCTCCCGGTGCTTCAAGATGAGGACGGCTGCCTCAAGCTTGTAATGGATACACGCACAGGAGAAGGTAGGATTGGCCTCACTGCAGTTGAGGCAGCAAGCCTGGGGGAGAAGTGCAGTCCGACTTAGAGTGACCTTCGCACCCACACAAAGGACAGAGAGAGACAGTCCCAGAGCAGCGGAGCGCACCATGCCCAAACATCCAGCATTTGTTACAGAGCCTAGGAGAAGGAATGTGCTCCTGGACAGAGCACCTGGCACCAGCAAGAATGACAGAGGGTTGAAGGGTCCTACCAACTAAGGTAATCTTCACAACCCAAAGGGGTTGACGGCGACGACCACGAGGAGGACGAGCAAACGTGTCTACCTGGAGGACAGAATGGCCATGGGCATTGAGGATATGCCGAATATCATCGTGGCAGTCTTGCAGATTCCGAACACCGGTCGCGGGAGGAACATGGGGCGGGAAGAGAATAATGCCAACACTGGCATTCAACCGAGTGTTCTTTGAGACCCGAACAGGGGTCTCGCCAAGGCAGAATAAGGCAGCCAAGCGGAAAGCTGCATCGTGAAAAGGAGCAGCAACGACACGTGAACCGAGACGAGTGGGGTTGAAGGTAACAGAGGCATCCACGAAATCAACAAGATGCCGTTGGAGGGAGAAATCGTCAGGAGGCGCAGAATCAAGAGGAAGGAGATCAAAGTATTTGGCCCACGAAGCGGGACCAAACAAGGCTTGATAGGCATCAGAACATGAAGGAATCGAGCGAGTGCGGCCGTGACGAGGACGGCATTGAGAACCCCCAGAGAGACGGGTTAAATGGCGCAGTAGTCACAACTAGAGATTGACCCGTGCCAGGGGACGAGGTAGTTACCACTGGGGGCTAGGGGCTCGACCCAACCACAGAGAAGGAAGGGGAGCCGAGGGGAGTAGTCAGAGAGGCCTAAGGAGTAGCAAGGTCGGGGCCCAATGCAGCGTAGGCTACAGAGCCCGGTCTTCCAACACGGACCGACTCGGGGGCTTGGTCGCCCACCCCTCGAGCCTGAGAAGGTAAAAGAGGAACAGTATGCAACATGGGTACGAAAAAGAAATATTCATTCACGAATGTTCCCCCTCACCCACCATGGAGCAACAATTACAGGCAGTACACCCAATAAGAAGCAATCGCCGATCATGCCGGGGGCCTCCTAGGGGTGCATTGTGAGTATACACCCCACAAACGCCACCTTAAGAACTGTCAGCCCGTCGAGATCGGGTTCAGTGACGAAAGGAGGATTGAGAATAAAAGGTTCCCCTTGCTCTCAACGTTGGGTACTACATCTCTACGGGTGCAAGAGTATGCCTCCTCAAGCACCCAGGCTTCAAAATAGAAGAAGTCCAAAGGAATAACCAAAACAAGCAAAAAGTCTGCAGGAAATGACAGGCAGATAGGAGAAGAGGGGGGAGAAAAATGAAACAGAAGGAAAAGGAAAAGTTGTTCAGCATAATTAGAGAGGACGGCAGCCGGAGCACAAGGCTACAAAAGGTCAGAGGACTGTCCCATGGAGCATCACACTCCAGCAGCCGTCCACTAAGCCCCCCCCCCTCATGGCATCAACGAGCTGAACGAGGAGGGGGGGAATTTTTCAACAAGAGGATTATAAATCCATGGAACCACCTACCCGCTGAAGCCGTAAATGCCAAAATCCATCTAGAATGGAATGGAACTATCAGGAGAAAGTACCAAGCCATTAAGGCTATGTGATCTACACTGTAATCTTTCATATATAATAGGGTAGTAGCACATTGCTGTGAATACCTAAGCTTGTTAATAAAACGAAATCAGTAATCTAGAAAACCTAGATTACTGTGATCATAAGCTAGTTAGTAATCATCTAGAAAATATCACTAGGACAATTGGCGGGACTTAACAAGCCCCCCGGCTTTTTGTCCTCGTCGAGGCCACTAGGTAGTTAGTGGCCCTTGGGTAAATTTAGGTAAATATATGCATTCATAAATACCATCGCTTCTCAAATCTTGGAAGCGACAAGGAAGGCTGTACAACGTCTCTTTTAATTATGTAGGTAAAAAAAAATGTAACATTTGTTTACTACAATGTCAGTGCTGACTGTACAAGTTGAAAAAACATAGTTTTACTTCGAAATATGCTAATTTTATAAGAAAATTCGACGTAAATAAGTGGCAAGTGCATCACGGATAAGCCCCTATATGCCAGCGTCGTGATTGGCTACAGCTGTAAGATGAAAAATGTTACCTTCTCTCTGATTGGCGAAACTTAAATCCCAAATGACATCTAACGAGACCTAGGAACTACTGTACTGTACTTAAAATTTTTTTGTACGTACACTTTTCTGAATCGCTCTTTGGCGCGTTCTTAGCCAGTACTTAGGAACCTTCGTAGCACACATATTTACGAAGAAATACCTGGAGCTTCATGAATCTAGGTCCTGGTGTGCTTGTCTTCTTTTTACGACTGAACTCAAACCTTCCATGATATACTGCATTGTCAGGATGGTGTTATTTTGATATGATTATAACTCATTTAGCACCTCGCTGGACAAATTTTCTTTGAATGACAATTTTAGTCATCCACTCAGCAGTTGGTTGATCCACTTCACTGCTGAATGATTTTAGCAGTGACTCACTTTTAAACTAAAGACTTGCAAGGAGCCAACTAATTGATCTGGCTGGGTTAAGTCTAGTAACTGGTGCACGAGTGATATGATAGCCTTCTATTTGTCAGGACTTTCCCTTTTGAGCTGGATTAGTGCTATCATTGTCAGCGTTACCTCTAGGAGGCTGGTTTAAGTGATTACGACTACAACTATTTTGGTTTAAAGTTTCTTGTTTAGCTTCAGTTTTAACGTTAACTGTTGCAGCTTCAGTTACTCCCGTATATTCACTTTGGAGGCATAATAGTTCAGTAGCCTCATGTATTGAGTTCTCAGAATCCATAGAATGTTTGGATAAGTTTTCTGAAAACTGTTCAGTTTCTGTTAGTGAATCATTGGGTAAAGCTGTGTTGGGTGAGGCTGTAGAGAATGAACTTTTAACCTCAATAATTGATCCACTGGAAGGATCTAACTTTTTTAGAGGAGTATCCTCATATTGATTCAGCTCATTTATTTTATGTGATGAGCTGGGTGCTTGATCTAGTTGAAATATGCTGTAAAGGTGCTCCAACCCAGCATGAATGTCTTCAGAATCGGCCAGGTCAGATAGAATTTGCTCCCTCTCATCAGCTTCGAGATCACTGGCAAGGAGCTCGTTTCTGTAAGACATGTTCATTCTCTTCACGTCAGCAAATCTTTGTTCAAAGACTTGTAATTTAATTTTAAGCTGATTAGGATCAACTGGAGACTTTCGTGTCAATATCTCACACTCGTCAAGTAATTTTATCATGTGATTTTGGAACGTGATTAGAGAACGTTTTGTGCTCTATAGGTCATTCAGCCATGGTGACTACATGTTTAAGTCTTCAAGGCTATTACTTACAGCTAAGTTACCTGTTCATTTGTGTGGAGCAGGTACTATTATGATAGTCTAGTTTTTAATTTCTACACTGGGCTATATAAATTCTACCGCCTGTGGAGGTTGGCATACAATTTAAAGATTAATCTTTATAAATAAAAATGGAAATGTTCGTTTGTTCAAAATTGCTAATCTCCGAAAGTTCTTACCGATTGCTTTGAAATTTTCTCACATCGTTCCATTCGCATCCGAATAGGTTTTTATATACATACTATATAGATGTCACGTCTGTGACAGTAAAAAAAAAACATGCTTTTTCTGAAAAAAAAACTTTTTCCATGTGTTTTTCATGCGAGGGAAATCTCCAAAACCTTTTTACCGATTGCTTTGAAATTTTGACACAACGTTGCATTCAAATAAGCGCGTCTTTTTTATATACATACTATATAGATTCCATCCATCTGACAGGTAAAAACATGCGTTTTTTTTTAAACAGCGCCATCTGTTGCACATAAAAGCAACATGCACGCTATACTAAATATGTCACGAATTCCATTTCAATGTTTCTGATGGCATTGCTAAATTTTATTTCCGTTGATTTCGATTTTTTTATTGAATTATTTTGTGTGCTTTGTGTTGGAATCGAGCTGTGTTGTTTAACATACTGTTCATTTCGTAAGTATAAGTATAGATGCCACACCTGTGACATAAAATTATGCTTTTCTTGAAGAACAGCGCCATCTGTTGCATGTAAGAGCAGCACACTTGCTATACTAAATATGTTACAATTCCATTTCAATGTTTCTGATTGTATTGATAAATTGAATTTTCATAGATTTTGATTTATTTTCATTTCGATTTAATTATTTTGTGTGAATTGCGTTGGAATTGAGCTGTGTTGTTTACCATACCGTTCATTTCATGAGAATAGTTGATTTTTTTTATTTTTTCATATTTTCATTTTATTTTTTAACTGTATTTCTTATATTTCAGTGATTGGAGCATCAGATCACTTGATATTCCCAATTTTCTAATGGGAACTTCAGACCATTTCGGAAAGCATCAGACGAGGGAGTGGGAATGGTGGGGATGACAAAGGGATGGAAGTGAAAGATGGTGGGGAGGATGAGAGGACAAGGGAGGGGGTAATGGTGGGGAAGGATGAGGGGACGGGGGAGTTTGTGATGGTGCAGATGAGGGGATGGGGGAATGGAGAATGGTGGGGGAGGACAAAGGGCAGGGGAGTGGAGCATGGTGGGAAGGAAGAGGGGATGGTGAAGTGGGCAATGGTGGGGAGGACGAGGGGATGGTGAAGTGGGCAATGGTTGGAGGCCGAGGAGAGGGGTGAGAGGGAATGGTGGGAAGGNTGGCTCCTTCTATCCATTTCAATTGAGTGGAATCTAATTCCCTCCTTCCTTTTCTTGATGTTCATGTTCACAGCTCTGTGTCTGGGTTCTCTTTCTCTGTCTACCGTAAACCCATGCATAGTGGCATGTACATTCACTTCTTTTCCTACCATCCTCCTCTGTTAAGAAAAGTGTCCTCGTCTCTCTCTTCCTCCGCGCTCTACGCATCAGCGACCCTCAGTTTCTTGATTCTGAATTTCCTTATCTAAAAATCATTCTCTCGCCTTGGTTATCCTTTGCATTTCATCAACTCTGCCTACTCTCAAGCTTAACGAAATTTCTTTCATCCTAAACCTGCTTCCAACACTAGTAGCACTGTACTAAGCCTTCCCTTCATATCTGAACTCAAAACTTTACCAATACCTTTCGTCCTCTTGACATTAAACTCGCCTTTCGACAAACTAACACACTTCGTAGCAATCTAGTTCACACTGCTCCTCCTGCTTCTAATGCTGCTGGTGTCTACTCTATTTCCTGTTCATCTTGTCCTCTCCAATACTTTGGCGAAACTGGCCGTACACTGAATGACAGACTTAAAGAACACAAGAGAAGTGTTAAGTCTGCAGACACTACCAATGCTCTCTTCTGCCATGTGAGGGATTCTAATCATCCCATTGATTGGTCTTCCTCAAAATAATCTTTCCTGCCTCTACTCTTCACAGACGCCGTCTTGTAGAATCGGCTCTTATACACAATGTACCCAACATGAACTTGAGTCCTGGCTTTGTTGCTGTGGACTCTTCCTTTCACAGTACATACTCAAATGCTCTAATCTTTCTAACAAACGTGACTTAACATAAGCTTACCCCTTCCATTTATCTTTCTTTCTCTTTCTTTTCTTTCTCTCTTCTCCCCTTTTCTGTTCATTGTCTTCTCCTACACTCCCTTGCTCTCCTCTGCTTATTCCTTTACCTTTCCTTCGGTGGTTATATGGAGCTGCCTCGTATGGGCCAATAGGCCTTCTGCAGTTCTCATTATTACTACTATTCTCTACACCTTACTTTCCTCCTCACCTCTCTCTTGCCTATTTATTCCCGTTCTCTACCTCCTCATCACAAGCGACTTGAGAATGGTCCAGGACGGACCGAAACGTCGTCGTCCCTTCACTTCTAGTGTGTGGTCTGGTCAACATATGTCACTTACCGTAGTGCATGTCAAGCTCTGAATTTATTGGAGAACGACCGACACTAGGATGTATGCATTAATGACGCGTCAAACACGTCACATCCAAATTAAATTCGTGCATTGTTTGCAATCATATTGACCACCGGCTCTCCTTCATCTCCACAGAGTTATGGGAGAAATATAATCGCATATGACTGAAAATATTATCTGTCGAATACGCAAAGAAAATTCAAATTCATGGATTTCACAGCAGAAATCTACAACGAAGCGTTAATAATGATTTACGATTTGTGTTTAGAAATCGCGAACAAAGTTTTAAGTTAATTGGAAATGCCATCACTGAATCGATCTGCTGCTGCTTCGTTCGATGTATAATTGCGTCGTGAACAAAATTACAACACGGGTGATCTGTTGTTGAATGTGCAATTAAATATTCCTAAGCTAACGATTGAGCGAAAAGGCATTTACTATCAAATAATTCAAACTATCAGTAACAGTTTGGAGAAATTTTCTTAGATGCGCCAGGAGGAACTGTAAAACCCTTCTGATTAGATTGATTCTGGCAGCATTTCGATCCCAAAATTGTATAACCTTAGCTCTTGCATCGTCTGGAATTGTTGTGATATTGCTACCAGGTGGAAGAACTGCTACTTCGGCTTTGAAATTGCCATTGAACATGCAATTCATTGAAACTCCCACGTGCAACATTTCCAAGTATCCGGCATGGGAAGAGTATTGCAGAAATGTAAACTTATTGTTTGGATGAATGCACAATGGCCCACAAAAAATCGCGCGAGGCTCCTTATCGATCATTCCAGGCTCCTTATCGATCATTGCAAGATTTGCGTGGAAACATCAGAATATTTGGGAACACATTAATATTGCTTGCAGGAGATTTCATGCAACCATTACCTGTAATTTCTCAATCGACACCCGCGGACGAAATAAATGCTTGCCTGCAAAACTCTACTTTATGGTACCACGTAAAGACGTTAAAATTAACTACAAATATGCGTGTCCAGCTGCAAAACGAATCATCAGCTAAGATATTCTCACATTGGGAATGTAAACGTGCTGGTTGATTTGACCTCAGGACGAATTTCATTGCCTCATAAATTCTAAAATTTAGTGACATCAAAGAAGAAGTGGTTGAAAAAGTATTCTCAATATTCAAATCATTATGAGAATCACATTTGGCTGAGTGAACGCTCTATTCTTGCCGCCAAGAGCAAAGACGTCTACGAACTTAACAATATTATTCACTCTAACATTGAAAGCGAGGCAGTCACATACAAGTCCGTCGACACTGTTGAGGAAGCAGATGAAGCGATTATTTATCCAACAGAATTTTTGAATTCACTTGATCTGCTAAAGATACAACCACACGTACGGCAATTGAAAATCGGCGTGCCAATTATCATGTTGTGAAATATCAACTAACCAAAACATTGCAACGTCACGGGCCTTGCAGTAAAAAAATTAATCAGCAATGTCGTTGAAGTAACAATCTTGCCAGGACCTTTCAAATGTGATTTTGTCCTCATTCCTCAAGTTCCTACGATTCCAACAGATATGCCATTTCGATTTAAGACATTGTAATTTCCAATTCTATTGGCGTTTGCAATCACCATCAACAAAGCTGAGGACCTATCTTTAGAAGTGTGAAGTTTATATCTAGACAGGGATTGCTTCTCACATGGACAATTATATGTTGCGTGTTCTAGTCGGCAAACCAGACAATCTCTTTATCTCCACAGACAATGGAACAACAAAAAAATTGTATACCCACAAGCATTGTGAAAATAAACATATTAGACACATGCACTTTTTCATTTTTTCTTTCCATTTAACCAGACTGAGCCACAGCAACGCGTGGCGGGTACAGCTAGTAATGGTACTAGTACAGGTGTACCAGTACTAGTACAGCTAGTAATGGCAATGGCGGGTACAGCTAGTAATATATATATATATATATATATATATATTATATATATATTTATATATATATATTATATATAATATATATATATATATATTATATATATATACTACATAATAAGCACAAAAAAGGAAGGGGGTGGTAGGAGAAAAGCACACAGAAACTGTATTGGAGGGGATCTAAACATTCCTCTAATGCGTTATGTGTGGTTTCCTCCGAGGCTATGGGTCCCCCTTCTTCCAGCCAGAGGTGGTACTCCCTTCCATGGATTTAAAATATATATATATATATATATATATATATATATATATATATATATATATATAATATATATATAATATATATATATATATATATATATATATAGAAGGGGTACCACCTCTGGTGCAAGTGTAGGGACCCATAGCCTCGGAGAAGAAATAAAGAGTACTCAGAGAAGACCTGTGGATCCTCACTGAACACTTTGATATTTTCTTCTCCTTCCACCCCTCATTCTTTTGGTATGTGTGTATATTTATCTAACTTTATTTGAAAATGTCATTACACAAAAAAGTTACAATATTGATTACATGCAGGGTACAAGGCTGCTTGTCACAAGTTGAATAGCTCCTCAAGCTCCTCAGATGGCGGGCAGGAACCATGGATGCAGTGAGCATTTCCTCTCTGGATTGCCACACTAAGGCGCTGAAAAAGAAAACTGGCAGCCCTAGGGTCTCTAGTTGTTTCGATTAGCTTAGGCCCCAACTCCTTCAAAAAGCTAGCAGCCCTTTTACTCCAGCACCAAGTGTCTCTGAGGCAATGGGGACAAAATTGTAGTGGTGCCTCACGTCTCTGTATTTACGTGACTTTGCCGCTTCCCGGTGATTGGCAGCTCCTCCTGCTTGAGTAGCACTGAAGTCAACATAGGTATTGGCTAGAGTTGAAACGCAAGTGTAGTCCCACACCAACTGTCTACCATTCTTTCAGGGGTTCACCGTGATTCCGTCTGGGCGACCAACAGCTCATCAGAGTTTCGGGACATTAGGTAACAGGCTCTCTCTCTGCTGGACAACCGGCTGTGGTAAGGCTTCTCTTAATAATGTCATTGACCTCGCCGTGTCTTGCATGCCATCCTCCTGTCCTTTGGCAGAGAAGGCCATATATATGTTGTACCTAGTAGCCAGAACGCACTTCTCAGCCTACTATGCAAAGCCCGATTTGCCTAATAAGCCAAGTTTTCACGAATTAATATATTTTCTCAAATTTTTTTCTTATGAAATGATAAAGCTACCCATTTCATTATGTATGAGGCCAATTTTTTTTTATTGGAGTTAAAATTAACGTAGTTATATGACCGAACCTAACCAACCCTACCTAACCTAACCTAACCTAACCTAACCTATCTTTATAGGTTAGGTTAGGTTAGGTAGCCGAAAAAGTTAGGTTAGGTTAGGTAGGTTAGGTAGTCGAAAAGCAATTAATTCATGAAAACTTGGCTTATTAAGCAAATCGGGCCTTGCATAGTAGGCTGAGAAGAGCGTTCTGGCTACTAGGTACGACATATATATATATATATATATATATATATATATATATATATATATATATATATATATATATATATATATATATATATATATATATATATATATATATATATATATTATATATATTGCGTTGATAATGATTGACGATTTTAATTTAGAAATCTCGAACAAAGTTCTCATTTAACTGGGAATGACATCACCGAATCCATCTGCTGCTGCTTTGTTCGTTATAGAATTATGTCGTGTATCAAATTACAACACAGGTGAGCTGTTGTCGTATGTACAGTCAAATATTCCTAAGCTAACGCTTGAGAAAAAAAGCATTTACCATCAAATAATTCGAACTGTTAATATGGGATTGGAGAAATCGTCTTAGATGCGTCAGGAGGAATTGGTAAAACCTTCCTAATTAGATTGATTCTGGCAGCAATTCGATTCCAAAATGGCATAGCCTTAGCTCTTGCGTCATCCAGAATAGCTGCAATATTGCTACCAGGTGGAAGAACTGCTCATTTGACTTTGAAATTGCCATTGAACATGCAATTCATTGAAACTCCCACGTGCAACATTCCAAAACATCCGGCATGGGAAAAGTATTGCAGAAATGCAAACTTATTGTTTGGGAAAAATGCACAATGGACTCCAAAAAATCGCTCGAGGTTCTTGATCGATCATTGCAAGATTTGCGTGGAAACATCAGACCGTTTGGGAACGCTTAATATTGCTTGCAGGAGATTTCAGGAAAACATTACCTGTAATTCCTCGATCGACACCAGCGGACGAAATAAATGCTTGCCTGAACTGCTCTACTTTGTGGAGCCACAGAAAAACGTTAAAATTAATTATAAATGTGTGAGACCAGCTGAAACCGATCCACCAGCTGAGCTGAGATATTCTCACAGTATTTTCTGGAAACTGGGAACGGAAACGTGCCGGTTGATCTGACCTCAGGACGAGTTTCATTGCCTCATAACTTCTGCAATTTAGTGACGACAAAAGAAGAATTGGTTGAAAAACTATTTCTCAATATATAAACCAACTATAAGGATCACGTTTGGCCGAGTGAACGAGCTATTCTTGCGGCTAAGAACAAAGATATCTACGAACTTAACAATATTATTCAGTCTAACATCCAAAGCGAGGCAGTCACATACAAATCCGTCGACATTGTTGTGGAAGCAGATTAAGCGGTTAATGATCCAACAGAATTTTTGAATTCACTCTATCTGTCAGGGATACCACCCCAAGTACAGCTGCAATTGAAAATCGGCGTGCCATTTACGATGTTGCGACATATCAACCAGACAAAGCTTTGCAAAGGCATGCAAAGCTTTGCAAAGGCACGAGGCTTGCAGTAAAACAATAATCATCAACTTCGTAGAACCAACAATTTTGACAGGAACTTTCAAAGGTGAAGATGTCTTCATTCCTCACATTCCTATGATTCCAACGGATAAGACATTTCAATTTAAGAGATTGTTGATTGAGATTGTTAAGACCATTGCAGGGCGCCTGACAACTGAGTGGACAGCGCTTCGGATTCGTAGTCCTGAGGTTCCGGGTTCGATCCCCGGTGGAGGCGGAGACAAATGGGCAAAAAAGTTTCTTTCACTCTGATGCCACCTGTTACCTAGCAGTAAATGCCCCCCGTGATGCCCCCCTGTTACCTAGCAGTAAAACTCGCAGGCTAGCTGTTTAACCTGGGAGTTAGACAGCTCCTACGGGCTGCTTCCTGGGGAGGATAACAAAACGGAGGCCTGGTCGTGGACCGGGCCACGGGGGCGCTAAGCCCCGAAATCATCTCAAGATAACCTCAAGATAACCATCAACAAAGCTAATGGTCAATCTTTAGAACATTGCGCGCTATATGAAGACACGGATTGCTTCTCACATGGAACATTATATGTTGTGTGTTCTAGAGTCGGCAAACCAGAAAATCTCTATATTTCCAAAGACAATGGGACAACAAAAAGTATTGTATACCCACAAGCATTGTAAAATTAAACAAATCAGAAAGGTGCACTTTCTCTTTTCTCTCTTTTCCATTTATCCAGATTCAGCCACAGCAACGCGAGGCGGGTACAGCTAGTCTATATAAATAAAAATGGAAATGTTCGTTTGTTCATAATCGCTAATCTCCGAAAGTTCTTCACTGATTGCTTTGAAATTTTCACACAACGTTCCATTCGCATCCGAGCAGATTTTTATATACAAACTATATAGATGTCACGTCTGTGACGGGAAAAAACATGCTTTTTTGAAAGACTTTGTTTTTTTTTTGTGTTTTTCATGTGAAGGAAATCTTCGAAACCTCTTTACCGATTGCTTTGAAATTTTGACACAACGTTGCATTCGAAAAGTTGAGAGTTTTTATCTTCATATTATATACATGCCTCACCTGTGACCAGAAAAAACATTTTTTTTTTCAAAAACAGCACCATCTGTTGGACGTAAGAGCAACACGCTGTAATCTCCGAAAGTTCATCACCGAATGCTTTGAAATTTTGACACAACGTTCTATTTGAAGGTGTGTGTATCTTTATACACCTACTATATAGATGCCACATCTGTGACAGGTAAAAACATACTTTTTTGATAAAACAGCGCCATCTGTTGCACGTAAGAGCAACAGTCGCAATACTAAATATGTTACAATTCCATTTCAATGTTCCTGATTGCATTGATAAATTTAATTTTCATCAATTTCGATTTATTTTCTTTTTGTTTTAACTATTTTGTGTACCATTGGACTGGAATTGAGCTGTGCTTTTACCATACTGTTGTTGTTGTTGTTGATTTAGGGGCGACGACGATCGTGGGATCGGATGCGCCCCCACGTAGCCGTGACAGATTAATCGCGAAGCCTGGAAAGGTGGAACGCCAAGCCAAATTGTGAAACAAGTGACGCCAATCACTAGAAACTACTATGCCTCGCGGCAAACAAATGCACTATCAGCCAGATGATTGGGGGGCCACAAGAGTCCCTCAGGGTGACAAGCACCGACTCCGCCCTACACAGAGACACCAGGTAGCAAAACCAAAATACGGCGTCCAACTAAAACTCAAAAGTCATCCAGTGTCCCCCTGCAGAGCAGAAGCCGGCCGCTCACCACAGCTGAGGGCATATACCAGGAGCCCACCAAGACCCGCCAACCCCCGGCACCTCTCGGCCAATCCGGTCCCCGAACACCGTCACCCCGCCGGGAGAACCAGCCAGAACACACCAAAAAAAATCTATCAACAATCCCATGACCCAAGGCGATACGAGCGCCAGGCGTCGTACAATCGGACCATTGAAGAGGGATGACAAACGGCAGAAGCAAAGCCAAAACGCAAAAACAAGACGGGATCTGGCGGCTGCCAGGCAGAGGAGGTGTCCAGACGTCCACTCGGCATCAAGGTTGAACCAGGAGCTACCATACTGTTCATTTTATGAGTATAAGTATAGATACCACACCTATGACAGGTAAAAGCATGTTTTTGTTTTAACAGTGCCATCTGTTGCACATAAGAGCAACATTCGCAATACTAAATATGTTATAATTCCATTTCAATGTTTCCGATTGCATTGATGAATTGAATTTTCATAGATTTCAATTAATTTCATTTTGATTTAATTATTTTGTTTGACATTGCATTGGAGTTGAGCTGTGTTGTTTACCATACCGTTCATTTCGTGAGTATAGTTTTTTTTTTTTTCATTGGTTTTCATTTCTTTTTTTGTTTAACTGTTTCGCTTATTTTTCAGTGATGGGAACATCAGGCCATTTGATGTTCCCACTTTTCTCATGATAAGAAAATCAGATCAGATAATTTGGGAATGCATCGGATGAGGTAGTGGGGAGGACAAGGGGAAGGGGTGGGGGGGACGGTGGGGGAATGAGGGGATTGAGGTGGGAGGTAATGCTGGGGAGGATGAGGGGATGGGAGAGTTGAGGATGGTGGGGACGAGAGAATGGGGGAATGAAGAATGGTGGGGAGGACAAGGAGACATGGTGAGCTGGGAATGGTGGGGAGGAAGAGGGGGACAGGGAAGTGTGGAATGGTAGGGAGGCGAGGGCATGGTGGAGTGGGAGATGGTGGGGAAGACGAGGGGACTGTGGAGTGGTAATCGTGCGGAATTTCAAGGGAAGTGTGAGTGGGGAATGGTGGGGAGGACAAGAGGAAGGGGAAATGGGATTGGTTAGGAGGACGAGCATACAGGGGAGTGGGGAATTGTTGGGAGGAAGAGGGGACGGGG
>WNGS01163555.1:18480686-18494277 GCA_020271785.1 Procambarus virginalis
GAGAGTGACCTATCCACGTCTGCAGTAATGTGAGAGTGACTTACCCATCAGCAGTAATGTGAGAGTAACTTACCCACATCAAGAGTAATGTGAGAGTGACCTACCCACGTCAGCAGTAACGTGAGTGACCTATCCACGTCAGCATTAAAGTGAGAGTGACCTATCCACGTCAGCAGTAATGTAAGAGTGACCTACCTAAGTCAACAGTAATGTGAGAGTGACCTATTAACGTCAGCAGTAATGTGAGAATGACCTACCCACGTTAGCAGTAATGTGAGAATGACCTACCCACGTTAGCAGTAATAAGAGTGACCTACCCACATGAACAGTAATGTGAGAGTGACCTACCCACTTCAGCTGTAATGTGAGAGTGACCTACCCAGGTCACCATTATTGTGAGTGACCTACCCACATCAACAGTAATGTGAAAGTGACCTGCCCACGTCAGCAGTAATGTGAGAGTGACCTACCCACGTCAGCAGTAATGTGAGAGTGACCTACCCTCGTCAGCAGTAATATAAGAGTAACCTATCCACATCAACAGTAATGTGAGAGTGACCTACCCACACAAACAGTAATGTGAGAGTGACCCACCCACGTCAGCTGTAATGTGAGAGTGAACTACCATCATCAGCAGTAATTTTCAGGGTGATCTACTTACACCAACAGTAATGTGAGAGTGACCTACCCGCGCCAGCAGTAATTTGAGAGTGACCTACCCACACGATCAGTAGTGTGAGAGTGACCTACCCAACTCAGCAGTAATGAGAGACCTAACCAAGTCACCAGAATTGTGAAACTGACCTACCCACGTCATCAGTAATGTGAGAGTGACCTGCCCACGTCAGCAGTAAGGTTAAAATGACCTACCCACATCAGTAGTTAGGTGAGAGTTACCTACCCAAGTCAGCAGTAATGTGAGAGTGACCTACCCATGTCTGTAGTATATTGAGAGTGACCTACCCACGTAAGCAGTAATGTGAGTGACTAACCAATCAGCAATAATGTGTGAGTGACCTACCCACATCAGCAGTAATGTGAGAGTGAGCCACCCACATCACCAGTAATATTAGTGATCTACCCACATCATCAGTACTGTGAGAGTGACCTAGCCACGTAAGCAGTAATGTGAGAGTGACCTGCCTGCCTCAGTAGTGATGTGAGAGTGACCTGCCAGCCTCAGTAGTGATTTGAGAGTGACCTGCCCGCCTCAGTAGTGATGTGAGAGTGACCTGCCTGCCTCAGTAGTGATGTGAGAGTGACCTGCTCGCCTCAGTAGTGATGTGAGAGTGACCTGCCCGCCTCAGTAGTGATGTGAGAGTGACCTGCCCGCCTCAGTAGTGATGTGAGAGTGACCTGCCCGCCTCAGTAGTGATGTGAGAGTGACCTGCCCGCCTCAGTAGTGATGTGAAAGTGACCTGCCCGCCTCAGTAGTGATGTGAGAGTGACCTGCCCGCCTCAGTAGTGATGTGAGAGTGACCTGCCCGACCTCAGTAGTGGTGTTAACGTGACCTGCTCGCCTCAGTAGTTATGTGAAAGTTACCTATCCACGCTAGCAGAAATGTGAGAGTGACCTACCCACTTCAGCAGTAATGTGAGAGTGACCTACCCACATCAACAGTAATTTGAGAGTGACCTACCCACGTCAGCAATAATGTGAGTGACCTGCAAACGTCAGTAGTAATGTGAGAGTGACCTACCCACATCAACAGTAATGTGAGAGTGTCCTACCCACGTCACAAGTAATGTGAGAGTGACCTACCCACATCAACAGTAATGTGAGAGTGACCTACCCAAATCAACAGTAATGTGAGAGTGACCTACCCACATCAACAGTAATGTGAGAGTGACCTACCCAAATCAACAGTAATGTGAGAGTCACCAACCCACGTCAGAAGTAATGTGAGAGTGACCTACCCACGTCAGCAGTAATGTGACAGTGACTTACCCACATCAGCACTAATTTCAGTGACCTACCCACGTCAGCAATAATGTGAGAGTGACCTACCAACGTCAGTATTAATGTGAGAGTGACCTACCCACATCAACAGTAATGTGAGAGTGTCCTACCCACGTCAACAGTAATGTGAGAGTGACCTACCCACATCAACAATAATGTGAGAGTGACCTACCCAAATCAACAGTAATGTGAGAGTGACCTACCCACATCAACAGTAATGTGAGAGTGACCTACCCACATCAACAGTAATGTGAGAGTGACCTACCCAAATCAACAGTAATGTGAGAGTGACCTACCCACGTCAGCAGTAATGTGAGTGTGACCTACCCACGTCAGCGGTAATGTGAGAGTGACCTACCCAAGTCAGCAGTAATGTGAGAGTGACCTACGCAAGTCAGCAGTAATGTGAGAGTGACCTACCCAATTCAGCTCTAATGTGAGAGTGACCTACCCACGTCACCAGTAATGCGAGAGTGACACACGTCATCAGTACTGTGAGAGTGACCTACCCACGTAAGCAGTAATTTGAGTGACCTATGCACATCAACAGTAATGTTAGAGTGACCTACCCACGTCAGCAGCAATATGAGAGTGACCTAACCAAGTCAGCAGTAATGTGCACGTGACCTACCCACATCAGCATTAATGTGAGAGTGACCTACCCACATCAGCATTAATGTGAGAGTGACCTTCCTTCATTATCAGTAAAGTGAGAGTGACCTTAACACTTCAGAATTAATATAGGAGTGACCTACCAACGTCAGGAGTTATGTGAGTGTCCTAATCACATCAACAGAAATGTGAGAGTGGCCTTCCCACGTCAGCAGTAATGTGAGAATGACCTTCTCACAACTGGAGAGTCAGCCTCACTGGAGGCTGACGCCATATACAGTTTCAGATATAGATATGATAGAGCCCAATAGGCTCAGGAAGCTTTACACCAGTTGATTGACAGTTGAGAGGCGGGACCAAAGAGCCAGATCTCAGCCCCCGCAACCACAACTAGGTGAGTACAACAGCAGAAACGTGAGATTGACCTGCCCACATAAGCAGTAATGTGAGAGTGACCTACCCACGTCAGCAGTAATGTGAGAGTGACCGACCCACCACAGCAGTAATGTGAGAGTGACCTACCCACTTCAGCAGTAATGTGAGATTGACCTACCCACATCAACAGTAATGTGAGAGTGACCTACCCACGTCAGAAGTAATGTTAGAGTGACGTTCCCACGTCAGCAGTAATGTGAGAATGACCTACCCACGTTAGCAGTAATAAGAGTGACCTACCCACATCAACAGTAATGTGAGAGTGACCTACCCACGTCAGCAGTAATGTGAGAGTGACCTACCCACGTCAGCAGTAATGTGAGAGTGACCTACCCACTTCAACAGTAATGTGAGATTGTCCTACCCACATCAACAATAATGTGAGAGTGACCTACCCACGTCAGCAGTAATGTGAGAGTGACCTACCCACTTCAACAGTATTGTGAGATTGACCTACCTACATCAACACTAATGTCAGTGACCTACCTACGTCAGCAATAATGTGAGAGTGACCTACCAACGTCAGTATTAATGTGAGAGTGACCTACCCACATCAGCTGTAATAAGAGAGTGACCTACCTACTTCAGCAGTAATGTGATAGTGACCTACTCACGTCAGCAGTAATTTGAGTGACCTACCCACGTCAGCAGTAATGTGAGTGACCTAACCACGTCATCAGTAATGTGAGTGACCTACCCATGTCAGCAGTAATTTGAGAGTGACCTAATCATAACAGTAGTATGGGAGATTTTCCTACCCACATCTGCATTAATGGGTGAACTTTCTGCTAGCGCCATTGCTAGCTGGCTTCATACGGTTTAGTTCCCTGCAAAAACTTAAGATTCTGTTCACCCATCAGCACAAATATCCGCGGTTTTGTGAGGAAGAAGACATCATTACTCAGATATTATCTTTTTTGGAATGAAACAAATACCGATTTCTAGAATTGTTGGACAATCAACGTTGTTTGTCCGACAATTGTCCAACCAGCTGCTGTCCAGCTAGTTGGTATTCCGTGCATCCCAGTATGCAGGCGACCCAAATGTCGTACCAAACTCGTCGACCATGACCCCCTTTTTTTGTGGCGAGGACCGTTACACGGACCAGGTCACATAGAGTCCTACCCAAAAGGGTGAGGCGATACCCTGCGGTCAACGCCCCAAAGGGGCACTTTAGAAGGTGTAGTGAGCAATACAGGGAAAAGTTTACCAAAAAAGAATACCAAACTGCTCATAAAGGTGTTAGGTATCCCTAATTCCACCTTGAGGAATCATTTTACGACCTCCATTGGAGGTGAATGAATTTCTCCAGGCCTAGGTGTGTCTCAGGCATTAAGTAGGGCTGTGAATCGGTCCTCACTACGTGGAGAAGTCATGGGGAAGTCAAAGAGAAAGGCAATGGGGGCAGCTTTCAGACGAGGAAGGACAGTGGACCGAGGTGCAGCAGGCACCGAAGAAAACTGCTATCGAGGCTTCACCACGTGTTTCTACCAGCAAGATATCAGAGGTAATGGACCTAGAGAGGACAGCACCAGCCACACACCAGCCAGTGTCAGACAGTGTACCTCTCTCCACAGCTTAGCCACAGGACAATATTTTGAGACAGAGGAGGACACCACCAGTCTCACACCAGACATCGTCAGACTCTTCACATCTTCCAAAATTCAAGGTAATGCAGGAAGACCACTTTCTTACAGCATACGGAGTAGTAACGGCAATGGGAAAGGAACAACCAGAGCTCAAATTTTCCATTACACTCAGCCTGAAAAGAGAAATAATAATGTCACCACGAGTCCAAAAGACTGCAAATAATTTAGAAAAAGTAACAGTCCTGCAAAGGAAACCTGTATGCTTGGAAAAGCTGAACCCTTCAGAAAGAGGCACACAAGTCATGCATTTGGGATACCCAATCGACTTTCCACTGGATCCAGTACTAGAACACAAACAAATCCTGAATGCAGAACGATGCCGCACAAAAGTAGACAAAGCAGCAACACGTCAGGTTCTGGTGACTGTCAGAAGACATGTGCCAGAAACATTTAGTCTTAGAATTTGGGGAATATACCGACAGAGTCTCATACGTCCCAGAACCTGACAGGAGAGATCTGGAGTGTGCAGCCTGAGGCATCCAACCGTATTGACAAGCTCAAGGCAAACCAGACCACAACAGCCAAATGTCCAGATTGTGTAGGAAAACATCATACCTGGAGCACAACTTGCTCTGCACGAACAGAAAATGTTCAGACAGCTCAGACCAGGATAAACACACAAACCAGTACTACATACACCAACACCAACATCTGGAACACTCGTGCATAGCGACAACAGAGACCCACTCTCACAGAACAAACGTTCCCGAATCTATCAATTCCATATGAGAAAATACACCAAAATACTGCAGAAATAAAACAAAAGCAAAAGAGCAAAAAGCAATTACTTTCGAAATCAACACAACAAATAACAGTTTTACCGAGGTCTAGCTGAAAAACATCGTGAAGATCATGGCAGAGACCATTATAAATTGCATTCAAATGACGCAGAACGCCTCGCAACAACAGAATCAAGAAATCACTTGTGTAATAGTGGACAAGATCGTGCAGCAGACCACAGTTACACAAGAAAAAGGCAGTGTGAGACAATACGAAGCACAAGAAGACAACCAACGCAACATCGACATACAGACTACCAACAACAGTTAGGTAGTCAAGACACCAGACCATCTACTTTCACAAAAGCAACTGTAAGAAGCAGTTACCATTCAAGATCAACAGAATCTTACAACACAAGAGACAGACATCAACAGCCAATACAGTCTGATATGTAACAACACCAACAAAGAAGTATTGAACAACAGAGATGCACAGGTTCCAACAACACAAGAGGCGGGCATGAACAATCAATGCAGCCCGATATGCAGCAACATCAACAACGTAATACTGACTGGCAGAGAAGCACAGATTCCGACGACACAAGAAACGGCCACGAGCAATCAATGCATCCCGATGTGCAACAATACCAACAGCAAAGTGATAGACAACACGGATACACAGATTCCAACCATGCAGGGGATGACCATGAGCAATCAGTGCAGTCCGATTTGCAGCGACACGACTTGCGTGTGAGGTTAAGAATATAGACGTCAATACCGAAGAGTTCTACTTGAACAGGTCATTATGAATACTGTAGTGGAACATACAAGGTCTTTGAAATAAAAACCACACCCTTTCGGAGCCGGTCGGCCGAGCGGACAGCACGCTGGACTTGTGATCCTGTGGTCCTGGGTTCGATCCTAGGCGCCGGCGAGAAACATTGGGCAGAGTTTCTTTCACCCTATGCCCCTGTTACCTAGCAGTAAAATAGGTACCTGGGTGTTAGCTGTCACGGGCTGCTTCCTGGGGGTGGAGGCCTGGTCGAGGACCGCGCCGCGGGGACAGTAAAAAGCCCCGAAATCATCTCAAGATAACCTCAAGATAACCCTTCAGGAAACTCCAATCAGTACGAAAGCAGATAGAACCGTTCTGGAAGAAACTTTTTCCCATCCATGAAGTCCTTCAGATTAGCTGTATATCAGTATCATATTATACCGTGTGAACAGGTAAGACTATACGGGTCACAATGACCCTAGTCAGAAACACCGCACCCAGCAAGAAAATAGACCTAGTTTCGTGTGGGGATGGAATAGAGGTACTAGCTGTAACAGTGAATATGGCTAATATTGAGGTCCTCATATACAACGTCTACAAGCCCCCCTAGACGTAAACTAGAAGCAGAGGCGGTGCTTGCCTTGGCCACGCATGAAAATGTAATTATTGCTGAGAATTTTAATGCTCATCATCAAGAGTTAAGTTCGACTGAGCCAGCCAATGTAGATGGGCGCCAATTAGCAGCAGCTCTGCGAGAAGTACCTGAAATTACACTTCTTAACTCTGGGAAACCCACTCACATTCAAGAGGGGCTCCTTTGATCTTACATTAATCTCATCAGCACTCAAGCATCAGGCGAAGTGGGAGATAAACCCGGTAATCACCAGTGACCACTATGCTACTGTCAAAACACTAAACATAGAACGACCTCCTACACCACCTGCACAACCTAGGGGTGATTTAAAAAAGGCCAACTGGAATATATGCCAAGATGAACTTGAAAAATGGTATGCAACATGCACGCCACCTGAGGATTTGAACATACACGAGACCAATCTCCAGGAAGTCATTACAGCAGCTGCAAACAAAGCTATTCCAATTATTATTATTCCAGGAAATTCAAAATGAAACAACTATTGGTTCTATAGTAATAAAGAACAAAACCAAAGAGTCAACATATTCAGAAAACATCTAAAGAGAAACCCCACACCACAAGGAAGAACTCTGCTAAGAGCGGTGATATCTGAAGCAAGACGAGATTCTTGAGAGGTAAAGGAAGCAAAATAGTTTGTGTGGTGTCAAATTCTAAATGAACATAGTAGTTTTGGCAAGATATAGGGCCAGATTAAAATCATATCAGGTCGACCAGCCCGACCACTGGCATGTATTCAACCATTGTAGGAGGCTGAGAATCTTGCTCTCCAATTTGCAGAAAGATCAGATTCATATCACTGTTCTTCAATGACTAGAAGGCAGCAAGAACAATTATAACAAGAGAGGTTGACAACCATTTATGAGAGCATAGCTACAAATGACGAATGTGACTGTCCCTTCACCAAACAAGAACTAATCAGTCAATAAAGGGGTAAAGACACTACACCAGATGCTGATAACATTACATACTCAATGATCGCACACGCAGGTCCTGCTGGAGAACAAGGGATATTGGACGTTATCAATGTATCTTGGCAGCAAGGCAAACTACCGACCTCTTGGAAGGAAGCAAACATAATTCCGATTTCTAAGCCGAAAGAACCTGGCAATTATAGACACATTTTATTAGCATAATGCATTAGTAGAACTGCAGAACGTATGGTCATAAATAGGTACGGTGGATGACTGGAGACCTGCATAAACACATTTGGATTTACTAGAGGAGTAGGTACCGCCAACTAGGCAGTTGGCGTAGCAACATTACTAGGAACAGCTAACTTGGGTCCGGCCATAGTGATCTTCCTTGATCTAGAAAAAGAATTCAAACTTGCAAGCCCACAAGCAAATTTACATACCTTAGTTAAAACAGGTGTGAGGGGAAATATGCTAACTTGGATTCAAGATTATCTTAGTTACAGGTATGCCAGAGTAAAGTTGCAAGGACAAGTGTCGAACTACTACTTACATGAGAATGGGTCTCCATAAAGAGCTCATTCCTCATTCAGGAAAGAGCTCAGACCTCATTCCTAGTCATTTAATATCCTTAAGGAAAACCTCGTTACCATGACATTTGCAGAAGTGGTTAAATTACTATGCTATGCTGATGATATACCATTAGCCATTACAGGTCCTTCACTTCGAATTAAAACACAAATTGCGTTAGATATAGTAAAATCTGAATGCAGCAATTTCAGAGCTAAAAATATCTGCACTAAGGCAATGAGACTAGGTGGCAACACCCCAGGCAGGCATTTACGCATTCAAGCCATTAAACTTCAGTGAGTTACACAATATCAATATCTCAGAGTGAGGATAGATTACAAAATGACATTCAAGAAGCAACTTCAGTATCTGAAGGAGAAAGCAAAATTGCTACTGAATATAATGCGAGCAATCACAGGGCCCTGTCTAGGAGCAGGACACAAAGTGTTAAGAACGTTTTACATACATGCCGTTCGTTCCCTAGTTGAATTTGCAGCGCCTGCCTTACTCACTCTTTCTCCTGGCCAGTGCATAAATGTTGAGGGTATTCAAAATGATACAATGTGAGTCATAATAGGGGCTCCGAGATGGGGTGAAATACTGAACCTAAGATTAGAAACCAAGCTAACGTCGATTGAAATAAGGGTACAGAGGACTGCTGCGTGCATGCTGACCAAGATATTGACTAGACCTAGAATCAGTTCAGTTAAAAATATAATCATTGGAGCACTAACTTGAGGCAGAAGCACCTCCAATAGCAACAGGTGGACCCATTGTGCAATAAACACCATCAATATTTTCGATATAACAAATACAGTCACTGAGAGGGGAGTCGACATAAAGACTTCATTATGCAAACCCCCTTCGGAATTGCTGCCAGCAGACTTTAAGATTATGGCCCTTGAAGGAAAAAAGAACCAGACTAATCCTCATCTGCTCCATAATATTGCACAGATGCATTTAGAAGCAAACTTGGCATCTGACAGCTTCACATGCTTCACAGATGGATCAGTAGACCAGCAGGGACAAGAAACTATAGCCGTAGTTTAGGCAGGAAATTCTGTAGTTAGTTGAAAACTCTCAAATGGGTGTTCAACTTTACGAACAGAGTTGCTAGCCATTCAGAAGTCTTTGGATCATGCTCTTGCTGAACACCGACAACATGTTATCATACATACTGATTCGACAACTGCCAATGAAATCTTGTAACAAGAACACATTCTGTACAACATCCATCTCATCACAAATGTCATATCATTAATGCAAACACTCAAACATCAAGGCCGTCGAGTACTTATCAACTAGATGCCAAGTCATGTGGGAATAATAGGAAATAACATTGCAGATGAAGCTTTAAAACTTGCTACTAAGAGAAGAAATATGGACATTAACATACCACAGAGTCACAGATTGAGAAAGTAATTAGACATACAGCAATGCAAAAGATGTACAGTTACCACATCACAGCAGTTACGACATCAGAATCTGCGGGTTGATACGAGAATTCAACCAACTATGAACCACTTATTTTAATGAAAGGGAGCAGTAGAACAACAGAAGTACACTTACATCGCGTGTGGCTTGGATACCCATGAGCATGGGAAATAGGCTTACAGGTTCCAGAAGATAAGAGGAAATGTCAGCACTGTGAAAAAATGCCCGACAGACCACTGGGACATTATCTAACATAGTGCAGAGTTACAAACCCAATAAGATTCCAACTTAGATTCAACAGAGCAGAAGTTGTTAAACACATGAGGCATAATCTTACTGAAGCGACAGTACAAGTCATAACTACTCATACTCCATCTAAGAAAAACAAAATCAAGTAACACTTAGTGGGCCAGCCAAAGACTTAGGAATATCTCAGGAATATCCCTGCAAAAAAAGTGTAATGTGAGAGTGACCTACCTACGTCAACAGCAATGTGAGAGTGACCTACCCACGTCAACAGTAATGTGAGAGTGACTTACCCGCAGAGCCTGGTCGACCACGCGAGGGAGCTGTGTCAGTGTCACGTTAGTGTCCTGGCCGTCCGCTTTCACCTCCCACACTGACACACTCGAGGAACTCAATAAAAGATCTTGATGAAGGTTTAACTGCATTTTCTGTCGAGATAAATATACACTTCATTTGTTGAGATACGTTTGCTAACTATCATTTATACTCACACTCAGCCTAAGTAAAACAGAAACAAGCAACACTTCGTGGGCCAGCCAGAGGCTTAGGGCCCATATCCACTTGTGTATTCTTTTGCAGGAGAGGAGATCCAGAGCCGGTCGTCATCATTATACGGTAGAGTGACTGTTATAGAACGCCGGGAGATTTCCTGGCATATAATATTAATGAATGTTACTAGTGTGTGTTTTTTATACAAGTATTGTGTTTTCCTGGGTGGTGACAAGTGGAAATATATATATATATATATATATATATATATATATATATATATATATATATATATATATTCATTGGGGACCATTCAGGCTTGTTTGCATATATATATATATATATATATGCAAACAAGCCTGAATGGTCCCCAGGACTAGATACAACTGAAAACTCACACCCCAGAAGTGACTCGAACCCATACTCCCAGGAGCAAAGCAACTGGTAACTACAGGGCGCCTTAATCCGCTTGACCATCACGACCGGACATAAGGAAGTGATAGCCTGAGCTATATGAACCCGCCGGCACCTGGATGGTTATCTTGGGCATAGCATTTTTATCAAATCACCTCATTTTTTGGGGCAACACGTGAGGAACACAAATGAGGTGATTTGATAAAAATGCTATGCCCAAGATAACCATCCAGGTGCCGGCGGGGAAGTGGTTCATATAGCTCAGGCTATCACTTCCTTATGTCCGGTCGTGATGGTCAAGCGGATTAGGGCGCCCTGTAGTTACCAGTTGCTTTGCTCCTGGGAGTATGGGTTCGAGTCACTTCTGGGGTGTGAGTTTTCAGTTGTATCTAGTCCTGGGGACCATTCAGGCTTGTTTGCATTTGTGTTCCTCACGTGTTGCCCCAAAAAATGAGGTGATTTGATAAAAATGCTATGCCCAAGATAACCATCCAGGTGCCGGCGGGGAAGTGGTTCATATAGCTCAGGCTATCACTTCCTTATGTCCGGTCGCGATGGTCAAGCGGATTAAGGCGCCCTGTAGTTACCAGTTGCTTTGCTCCTGGGAGTATGGGTTCGAGTCACTTCTGGGGTGTGAGTTTTCAGTTATATATATATATATATATATATATATATATATATATATATATATATATATGCGAACAAGCCTGAATGGTCCCCAGGACTATATGCGAAGGAAAACTCACACCCCAGAAGTGACTCGAACCCATACTCCCAGGAGCAATGCAACTGGTATGTACAGGGACGCCTTAAACAATATATATAAATATATATAAATATATATATATATATATATATATATATATGTATATATATATATATATATATATATATATATATATATATATATATATATATATATATATATATATATATATATGCGGAAAATCCACAGAGAAAAAAGAAAGGAGGTAACTTTTCGACTTGTTAAAGCCTTTGTCAAACCAGACTGACAAGAGGAGAAGGGAAGGGGGAGGATATATAGGCCGACACCTGACCAACCCAACCCTAGGGAAAGAATTAACCAGAGACAGGTAAAGCTTAGCTTGGAATGGTCAAAGAGGATTAAGCGGTCAGAAAAAAGGATGAAAGATTAAAGAAAAGCCTCATGAACATGCAATAAATGAATATATAAATATAAAACTATAATATGACATTGTAAGCCTCTCTAACAGTTAGAGTTTTTTCTTAAACTGTTGTGCAATATTATAACTTAAAAATGAATCAAGTTTGTACATTCCAGTACTAACATTAAGAAGATTTGGACACTGACTGATTAGAGCAGACTCAATTAAATTCCGTTCCACGAAATCCCCACAATTGGTAATGCTTTTTGCACCATTCCAGTTAATATTGTGATCACATAAATTCGTATGTAGATACAATGCATTAGACGTTTGGGTAGTTCTAATACTATAAGCATGTTGTGACAACCGCAATTGTAAGGACTTTCCTGTTTGTCCAAGGTACACAGAATCACAATCATTGCAGGGAATTGAATACACGCAACCTGCTGTATCAGGGGAGTTTTTTATTAAATTGGATTTGATCGTACTATTAGTGAACACCAAATTTATATTTAGTTTCATAAAAATCAAAGACAATTTTTCAAGTCCACTCGCATAAGGTACAACCAATGAGTTAATAATTTCTGGTTTCGCCTTAGGGATGTGATTATAAAACGTACGCTTGGCTTGTTCAAACGAGAAATCCAAAAACCTCTTAGGATATTGTAAACTCTTCCCGATTTCATATATTATAGCAATCTCTTCATCAAAAACTCAGGGCTGCATACCCTCAAAGCTCGTAGAAACATTCCTGAAAATACTGCCTGTTTAACTTTACTATGATGATTCGAATAAAAATGAACATACGACCCCACGTTGGTAGGTTTCCTATACACATTAAATTTGAACTTTCTAGTGACTCTATGAATCATAATGTCCAAAAACGGAAGCATACCATTCACCTCAGTCTCACAAGTGAATTTTATTGAAGGTACCAAAGAATTGAGTTCATTAAGAAAAACTATATGGTCTTTGTCACACGGCCATAAACACAAAATATCATCAACATACCTAAACCAAACTACATTAGCCGGGATAATACTGGATAAGATTTTTGTTTCGAAGAATTCCATATACAAATTACTTAAAACGGGGGAAAGAGGATTGCCCATCGCCATACCAAATTTTTGTTTGAAAAATTTTCCATTAAAACTAAAATAATTGTCTTTTATACACAATTTGATAAGTTCTAATACTTTATTGGTCTGCAAGCTCAAATTATATTTAGGCAGTTCCTCACGTAGAAATTCTAACAGGTCTAACAAGAGGTTTTTGGATTTCTCGTTTGAACAAGCCAAGCGTACGTTTTATAATCACATCCCTAAGGCGAAACCAGAAATTATTAACTCATTGGTTGTACCTTATGCGAGTGGACTTGAAAATTGTCTTTGATTTTTAAGAACTAAATATAAATTTGGTGTTCACTAATAGTACGATCAAATCCAATTTAATAAAAACTCCCCTGATACAGCAGGTTGCGTGTATTCAATTCCCTGCAATGATTGTGATTCTGTGTACCTTGGACAAACAGGAAAGTCCTTACAATTGCGGTTGTCACAACATGCTTATAGTATTAGAACTGCCCAAACGTCTAA